>JALMQS010000644.1:0-443626 GCA_024734495.1 Forficula auricularia | reverse complement strand
ATCATCAGAACTTGATCAAATTAATATGGCACCATCCCCAAGACACCCCCTATCGGATAAAAAAAGAACCATCGAAATCGGTTCATAAACAAAGAGGTTAGGTCTAAACAAACCTAATAAAAAAGGTCTAATACCTATGAAAAAAACGAAAAAAATGGGACCAATCGGAAGCTAGACTGGACCCAATGCAAAAAAATTTTCAAAATCGGTTGAGAATTGGCGGAGATATGAGGTAACATAGGCACAAAAAAAAAAAAAAAAAAATTCAATCGAATAGAGAACCTCCTCCTTTTTTGAAGTCGGTTAAAAAGGGAATAAAGAAGAAAATTGTAAGTCAAAAATCTATCTTTTTTTATTAAAAGACAGCATACGGCATCATGGAGCGGGAGCCCCGAGTTCAAACCTCGCCCACGGCAGAAAAAAATTAGATCGATTATTATGCGGCTCCAAATACTTAATAAAGATATACTACATAATACTATACTATCCGAGAGAAATAAAAAAAAATAAAAATATATAAAAAATTCAAATCTAGACACGACATATGGTCCACGCTGAATAATAAGTTCTCATTCTATTTGAAAGTGTAGCAGAGGGCTTTCGGAAATTCCTACGAAAGATTATAATATTAAGTTAGTAATATAAAAAATGAAATATAGTCTTGATTCTCTATCGTCAGTTTTTGTTTGCTTCTACCAACCAGCCCTCTTCCTACCCGCTTCCATTTTTTTACTATCGTAAAGCCACCGGATTTCATTAAGGATATTAAAATATATAAAAATATTTGCTTGGCGATCTGGCTTTGGGCCAAAAGCAAGCCCCCCCCCCCCCCCCCGAAAAAACGCTTCCTGACCTCTTCTACCCATAACCCCCTCCCAGAAGCACTTTTCCTTCTTTACTCTCTTTAAATTGATTTAATTTTTTCCTCTGATTAACATATTTTTTTCATTAATCTTTTGCTTATGATTATAATATAATTTTTTTTCTTTTTTTCTATGTTTCTATCTTCATATATATCATTTTTATTCTCCACACCGAAGAGGGAAGGAAATTTGATCTTTTTTTTCTTTCTCCTGAATATAATCAACGCAGCGGAAAAACATTGAGCACGATTAAAGAACTCGGAAGGAGGTAGGCGTAGCTGGGCTACGCCTCCTTTTTTTACCCTTTCCGGCTGTAATATCAAGTTGATCACTTTTAATTCGTAGGGAGGGTCACACTTGGGTGGTTTTTCTCTCTTGACCGAACATCTCATTAATAGCCAAAATGGACATTAGTCGGAGAATGGGCAAGGGAGACGAGGCCATTTGGGAGAAATGAAGCCATCGATTGCTAAGCTTATCACTGATTAGCAGGGAAAATTTTGGCAAAATCCCCGATATATCGAGCTTGTACAAAAAACGACATTTTATGGTTTGCTCTATTGGTAACTTTGTACACTCAGCAAATTCTATATACACATACTATTCGTTAAAAAATTGTATAGTTGTGTTGATATAAGCTCATTTTAACCGACTTCAAAAAGGAGGAGGTTCTCTATTCGACTGATTTTTTTTTTTGTGTCTATGTTACCTCATATCTCCCCCAATTGTTAACCGATTTTGAAAAAAAAATTGCATTGGGTTCAGTCTAGCTTCCGATTGGTCCCATTTTTTCATTGGTATTAGACCTTTTTTATTAGGTTTGTTTAGGCCTAACTTCCTTGTTTATGAACCGATTTCGATGATTCTTTTTTTATTGGAAAGGGGTATCTTAGGGATGGTGCCATATTAATTTGGTCAAGTTCTGATGATATGATTACTATTAATAATATCACTAAAAAGAGAAAAATAAAAATTATTTTTAAGAAAAAAATAAAAACCGACTTCAAAAAATTAAATGCAACAAATAAAATACACTAAAAGGTATAAAATAATTATTATCTTATTTAGTTACAGCTAAACGACGAAATATTAACATGAAATTACTTTTTGAAGTCGGTACCAAACAAACTATACCTATAAGCGAGCATAACCTCCAAACGTACTAATTAAGATCCGTCGAGTGCGATTCATAAAAGGTATATGTTTGGCACCGACTTCAAAAAGTAATTTCATGTTAATATTTCGTCGTTCAGTTGTAACTAAATAAGAGAATAATTATTTTATACCTTTTAGTGTATTTTATTTGTTGCATTTAATTTTTTTGAAGTCGGTTTTATTTTTTTCTTAAAAATTATTTTTAATTGAAAATATTTTAAATAATGAATGCAAAGATTTAAAAGTTTCTTTTTTTTTAAAAATGATGGATTTTTTTTCAAAAAATAACCCAGACTTATACTATTAATAAATGAATTTACTTAAGGACCAATCATAGATCTTAGAGAAAATATTTTTACATTGCATATCAGAGGGTTCGTCCCTTTAGGAATCGAACCTAGTCAGCGCTTGGGTTCGATTCTTAATGGGACAAACCTCTCTGATATTCAATGTAAAAATATTTTCTCTAAAATCTATGATTGGTCCTTAAGTAAATTCATTTATGAAAAGATTTTATTGACCCAGAGTAGCAGAGTTGTTGATTCATAAAGGGAAATCGGGGAAATCTCTGAGGTTGTCCTCTGCTTGTTGGAAATAAGCAAAAACATATTATTTGTTTAAGATTATAATTTCGATGATTTGGCCTTCATTATCACACTTTTTAATTAGAAATATTATCTCTGTTATTTCTCATGAATTGAAAGCAATATATGTAATCGGATATTTGAACCCATGAGACATAACAGTTAGAATATTTCTATTTAAAATGACTTATGATTGATTTTTTAATTTAAATTTGACCAGTCCATCCTGCCTGAGTCGACAAGTAGCTTCTTGAATTTTTCTTGTCTTAAATTTTTATTATTGAACTGATTCATAAAATTAATGTTAAATTATATATATCTTAATATACAGGGTGGTGACTTGGCCGACGCAGCATAGCGATTCCAATGTTAATTTTTGAATGTGCATTTATTTGCTCCCCTAATTATTTTAGAGTTAAAGTTCTTATAGGTTTTTTTGTAGAGAAAAAATACTGAATCCGAACATATTTTTGTTTTCAAATTTTGAAATTTCAGAACCGTAATTTTTGAACTATTCTGTCAACCGTTGTACCAGCTGGAATTGGCCGATTCGGATATTTAACGCTAAACAAGGAACTCACTTGCCGACCACTATTTCCAGCATAAAAATACTTAATTATTTCAACTTTTTCTTGTAATGAATACATTGTAATAAGAACTGACTTTAAAAAGTTAAGTTTTGTTTTATAATCATAGATTTGTTCACCAATATGAATCCATTTTGAGACTAGTATAAACAATAAAACTTAAACAATCGACAACAATAAAAGTTTTGAATTTAAATTTTTTAAATAAATATCTACATTTTTAAAATCGTTTTTTTGGACTTTTAAATTATGAATTAGACAAAATCTGATGTAATTATCTTTTAGAATTTTAATTCTGCTCAGTTTTTTGTATTCTAATTATGCTCTAAAATAATCACTAAAGACATCACTATTAAACGTCACTTAGAAACAACAAATGAAAATGCCTTGTTTGTTTTAATAATTCCATGGCCTCAGTGATTTTTGTAAAAATACAATTATTTATAATGTTGATTATTACGGTTCTGAAATTTCAAAATTTGAAAACAAAAATATGTTCGGATTCAGTATTTTTTTCTCTACAAAAAACCTATAAGAACTTTAACTCTAAAATAATTAGGGGAGCAAATAAATGCACATTCAAAAATTAACATTGTAATCGCTATGCTGCGTCGGCCAAGTCACCACCCTGTATATAAAAAAAGAAGACGATGTTACAGCTATCAACGCGCAGCCTAAACCGCTTGACATAGAAAGATAAAATTTGAAGTGTATATTCTTTCAATGATTTATGGATGTCCTAAGAAGGGATTATTTGAAATTCGTACCATAATGGGAGGAAAGGAGAAAATATGTTTTCAGAGTTTTTCAAGATCTCTTAAACCAGAAAAGATATCGATATGAGTTTAGTTTTCAAAGGTGGAAACCCAGAGGGCTAGCCCCTGGCTAGCGAAGACGCCCGCCGATGGCGGACTTCTCAGGTAGATATATATTTATTTATTTAATTTGTTTGTATCAAGCAAATGACAACCTTAACGATTATATAAAGAGGGAATTTTCATAATTTTAAGTTAAGCACCTGCTGAATACCAACTGGTAAAGCATCACCTAATAATTTAGGGGAATCTCTCCCATTGTCATTTTAAAGTGAATTAAATGAAAAAAATTTAGTCTAATTATTTTTTCAGTGATATCTGACAGGCCATGAAAAATGTAATTTTGATCCTCCTCAAAAATAATTATATATCTTTAAAATAAACTATTATAAATTTTTTTAATATAGTATTACTTTACAAGCTTTTAAGAATTATTGTTATCTTACAGCCTTCGATTAGTAGCTTTTTGATAATGCTTTTTAATACTGAAGGATATGAATAATATTTACATGTATAACTAATTATTTTAAAAATTTTTTGAATTAGGCTTTTACCATAAATTGTAATTTAAGGGAATTTATTTACTACTTTTTCTTGAAATATCATTGGAAAATTCGGTATATAATTTCAATCAATATGTATTTGTATACAAATGTTATTTTGATTAAAGCTGAGCTGATTCAAGTTCTTTAGAAATAAATGAGTATTCGTAACCTGTGTCATCAAATGGAGCTGTAATTGAAATAACGTAAAGTACTGTGGGTCAAAGGGATGTGGAACTTTAATAAGGATTAATTACGATGGGAGCTGGCACTGGATGCATGTCGATTTGTCGATACTCTGCTACTGACACTAGACTAGCGGTCTAGTCCGCCAAATAGTAAACAGGTGAACACTGTAAATTGCGAAACGGGTCAACAAATCATTTGATACACTAAGTAATGAGATAAGAATTTTCTATTAAATTCTACCATGCACCAGCTGCTCTGATTCTGGGTATACATCATGTTGGATTGGACTGGACTCTAAAGGTGGGAAAAGTCCTGAGAGATTTGTTCTGAGTGTTTAATGGTCCCACTGTTTAACGAGCATCTTTGAATGTGAATGGAACGTTTTTACATAGAATATAATATGTTCAAAAATAATTAGATAAGAAAAAATAAAAACCGACTTCAAAAAAATTAAATGCAACAAATAAAATACACTAAAAGGTATAAAATAATTATTATTCTCATTTAGTTACAACTAAACGACTAAATATTAACATGAAATTACTTTTTGAAGTCGGTGCCAAACATATATCGCACTCGACGGATCTTACTTAGTACGTTTGGCGGGTACGCTCGCTTATAGGTATAGTTTGTTTGGCACCGACTTCAAAAAGTAATTTCATGTTAATATTTCGTCTTTTAGTTGTAACTAAATAAGATAATAATTATTTTATACCTTTTAGTGTATTTTATTTGTTGCATTTAATTTTTTTGAAGTCGGTTTTATTTTTTTCTTAAAAATTATTTTTATTTTTCTCTTTTTTAGTGATGTTATTAATAGTGACTTAATATAATACCTTGCATGCATCTCGTAAGAGAAAGGGTCGGGCGAATGAATCAGAAAATGATAATAAAATTCAAATCATAAATATAGAAATTCTCTCGAAACGTTTGAGGGTTTTAAATGAATGTTTTAAGATTTTTTTTATAAAAGATTTTATTTATTATAATTTCGATTATTTGGTCATAAGAATTGGAGATTTACGTTATTTCGTCGTTGATCATATCATCAGAACTTGACCAAATTAATATGGCACGATCCCTAAGATACCCCCTTTCCAATAAAAAAAGAATCATTGAAATCGGTTCATAAACAAAGAAGTTAGGCCTGAACAAACTTAACAAAAAAGGTCTAATACCAATGGAAAAAAACGGGACCAATCGGAAGCTAGACTGAACCCAATGCAAAAAAAATTTCAAAATCGGTTGTCAATTTGCGGAGATATGAGGTAACAAGACACAAAAAAAAAATCAGTCGAATAGAGAACCTCCTCCTTTTTTGAAGTCGGTTAAAAATACAGTGAAATCCCGATACTTCGTATATCTCGACAAATCATAAGAAAGTGCTAGTCCCTTGGAAAAAAATATCGTTAATTCATATAAAACAATGGATAATTAATAGGGATTGTGGTGTTGGTGCAAGGTGAAACATCTTTAATAAAGATAAAAGTAAATAAATATTATATGAAATATTCATTTACTATGAGTTAAGATTTCTAGCTTATTTGTTTCACATTAAAATTATGTTATAATTCTGTATTTTCCTGAAGATGAGCTTACAGCTCGAAATATATATATTGAAAAAATTTACTACTTTTATTTTTTTAATTTTTATGTGAAACAAGTGACCTAGAAATCTTAACTCATAGCAAATGAATATTTCATATAATATTGATTTACTTTTATCTTTATAAAACAATGCATTTTAGTCCCCTCGGTATAATGTATTTTTTTCCTCTCCAAAAATCGACAAAACGTCTCATAATTCGTGTTTTTCCGTTGAATTAGAGTCGTTTTTTGGGAAAATCTCGTTATTTCGTATAAAACTAATCCCCTCGATATAACGTTATGTAATATTTATAAAAATATGTACATGTTTATGTAATTTTAATTTACTGTACAAAAATAATGTAAAATTCATACTACTCTATTTAAATACAGTATTTTTTTATGTATACATACATTCGTCGCTGATCTTACAAAACCTTGTAAGTCCGATTTTTGGTCAAATACGTATTATACATTTATACCGACTCAACTTTTCACGGCTCATCTGTCTTTTGAAATCTTATTATTCTATTCCAATTTAATTTCGCGCTAGCAGACAAATGATAAATATTGCATTGTATTTGTATGGATTGTTGTTTAAAATGGTTTTTTCTTGTTTTCTGACAAACAATCAATTAGAACTTTCTAGGTTTTGTAAGATCAGCGACGATATGTATGTATGTTCATACATATTTATAAAAAAATAAAAATAAATGAAAACTTTCGAAATATCGTATTTTTAATTTTTACCCGTGATATATCATAATCTCGATATAGCGAACATTTCGATATATCGTACTTATCCTTTGTCCCCTCAGAAGATACGATATATCGGAATTCTACTGTAATAAAGATTCTCTAAAATAAATTTAGAAATTAGAAAAAACAAATATTATCAAATGATATTTTAGCAGCGCGACGCAAATTACTTTATTAAAGTTCAAAAGTATTAGTAAGAGTAGGACTCGAGAAAATGGTTTGGCGAACTTAAGATTCGAGGTGTGAAGTATTCATGGAACTAACATTAAACACAAACACGGAAATACAAATACAAAAATATAAGCCCACAAATACAGATACAAAATACACTGATACAGATTAAAAAAATATATATATTGATGCAAGAAGGTGTTACCTCGAGAACCCCAGTATTTTTAAAACAAGAGGCAGAAACCACATTAATGCAATGTTTAATTTAATTATTAAAAAAAAAACTACCATTCGATCACTATTCAGTAAAGATCAAATGTTTGAGCCGTTTGCTTGCAGGCCACTGACGTGGTAACTCATACTTGAAAACGATCACAGAATTAGACTTGATATATTTGGGTTAGAGATTGCAATCCCGCAGTGTTTTCAATTATTGCGGGAATGGTGTATCTGTGGAAAATTTACCGCCATAGGCTTCAGCCTACTTAACCTAATAGGAAATCATCCACTGCCCGCAGGCCTTCAAATGATGTGGGATTGCAATGCCTAATTTGGGTATGTTAGTGTTTTTTAACAAATATATTAAACCGTGCATAATGTGGTTTGGTTTCAAAAAGTTATAATAAACTATCGAAGCCACCAAAGCTTTAAGCTTTAATCAATCTATAAGCGGATGAAATTTAAGAGATTGTGTCGGAGTGGAAGGAAGGACGTGGGGTCTCAAACAGCTGAATGGTGGAAGCGGGTCCCATGTTGCAAAAAAATTCAAATCCATGTGAATTGATCGTGTAAAGATGAAAGAGATTCACAGGTGTTTTGGTTTATTTGCATTAAATTCTAACGAATTTCCTTTCGCCCCAACTAAACCATTGAACTGATCCTGATTCGGATTTTCGTATCCAATTTCCAAATTACATTAAGTTTTCACTCCTAGAACCTGCAATTCATTCAATTTCGCTTTGTATACCCTCTCTCTGCCTTTATATTTTGAGAAACAAAGATCCTGTTGTCCTTTGATTCCCTATCTGTTTGTTTTGCTGCCTTTCACCCCTCGGACATACCCTGAATCCAATCCATGAGATATTCATATCCATTTCTCCATCATAAGCCGCATAAAGTGGTCTTTAGGTGGCTTGCTGTTCATTGATGTTGTTCTGCTTATCCCTAGAGTGCCTTTGATCACGATGACCGCAGTCGCACCCTCATTCGACTTCACAAACACCTCTGGTTAAAATATTCATCCTCTCACCTGAGCCTAGACTTTTCAATTAATACTTGAATCACTACGAATAAAACATCCCGGTTCTCTCAAGTTACTATCAAACATGGAAAGTAAATCAATAACCACATTTGAAATGCAAGTAAATTTTATTGACAATCAACATTTTTTAAATTTAGATGATTTATTAATACTCAAAAATATCGATTAGGCAAATGTAATTATTTATTATCTAGAGCAGTGTTTCTCAACCTTTTGTAGAGCGAGGAACCCTAGAGCGCTTATATTTATTTCTGAGGAACCCCCTAGCAATAAAATATGAGATATTTAATTTTTCATCAAAATATCAATATCATGCTACTTTTATAGCTTCCAAATATAATATACCACCGCCGACGACGGTGTGTGCCACATTTTAAAAATTTGCTAGATTTTGGGAAAATTGGGTATAAAAAACGTGCAATTTAAATTACAAAACATACCTATCATTTTTATTTTCATGAATAATATTATTATTAAATTTTTTTGGTAATGTCATTGGATACCCTTATGCCCCTTTCGGATCAGAGAGTTTTTTTTTACATACTCACTGTATACTCATAAGTAATATTCTCATCTATTTGAAAAGCAATTTCAAACTTCATTAATAACAAAATAATAATAAAACAATTTAAATGTTTTCATTTTGTTACTAATGTAACATAATCGTTGTATTATAAGAAAGTTAAGGAACTTTAGAGCAACAAAAATATATCACCGAGACAATAATACTGATGTTCATCGAATTATTAAGTATCTATGGTTGAATTTGACTATAAGCTAATACTTAGACACTAAATTTAGTATTTTTTTCTTTACATGACAAATTTTTTGAGGAGTGATTCTACTAACTAGGTACTATCTTTGTTTTTCTTTTATTGAGCTCTAGGCGCGGGGATCCCCAAATCTCCCTTTGTGGAACCTTGGTGTTCCGCGGAACCCAGGTTGAGAAACACCGATCTAGAGTCTAGACCAGTGGTGCCCAACCCTTTTTTGTCTGCAGGCCGGATTCAACATGACATGGATCTCGCGGGCCGGATTCTTTATAATTGTATATCTTAGCGGCACATTTAATTAAAAAAACGCAACATTTTCAATGAATCCATGAATATTTTTGTGCTGATTCATTTTTTTTTCAAAATATTTGTAAATTTAATGAAAATATTACGTTTTTAAATTAATGGTGCAGCTAAAATATACAATCCTTTTTATTAGGATATTATTAAGATATCTAGTTGTTTTTTAATCAACTTGTAATTTGAATATATTTAAAAGATTGCTGATACCTGAATTAAAATAAATCATAAATTTGGGTTAAGATTAAAAAAAAGACAAAATCTGTAGTCAGGACTTATTAATCTGAAGTCTGATGTTGCTTTTCAGAAACTAATTTTTGAATATTTGGTTTAAGTTGGGTAACGTTCCTCCTAATATGGAATGAAGGTGATCATCTGAAAGCCGAGCGCGAGACACTGGTTTAGCTCTTTTTAAAGTAGAAAAATTTTGTTCACAAATATATGTGCTTGCAAACGCCGTCGTCATTTTCATTCCAAATTTCCTCAAATTAGGATAAGAGTCTAACGCTGCATAAAAATCTGGTAAAGATTTCTCGCGAAAAAGATCTTGTAATGGCGTTTGGCATTGTAACTTTACTAATTCTAGTTGTAAATCATCTGGCGCCTTAGAAACGTCCACTGAAAAATGATTTTGAAACAAGCGTATTTCATTTTTAATCCGGTGAAATTCTGTAAATCTATCTTCGAAATTTTGGCTGAGTAATTGCATCATCTTGGTAATTTTTTCTTTTGGAAAACGATAATATTATTTATAATTTTTTAGATATTTTACAAAAAATACATATTTAGTGTCAACTCGCTCGGGGGCCGGATTGAGTCTCTTCGCGGGCCGGATTCGGCCCGCGGGCCGTAGGTTGGGCACCGCTGGTCTAGACTAACATATTATATAAAATTGTAACGAACTTCATATTATTGTTACTTGTAGTGTATTAGACCGATGCACCAATTTTTTTCACTGCTGTTTATTAGTAAAAATCACATTTGGGATGACATCTATTCAAGATAAATAGAATTGATAGTTAAATTCATTATCCCCCTCTATTAGGGTGGTTGCTTTATTTATTTATTTGTTTGTTTGTATGGTCTCAGTAACAATACCCATTTAGCCAGATCCTAAGTGAAGAGTTTTTTATATTTTCACATGCATATGCTAATGTACCTCTTTACTTTTTTGCCTTTTTGAGTTCTCAGTCAACTAATTTGATAAGGTAAACTTGGTAGAACAATTTCAAAGAAAAGGAAGTTGTAAGTAAAAGTCATATGGTGCACACACCAGTCTATTAATTTAATACAAGAAAACAAATAACTCTAGGCGTTTGTCAAGTATGAGATTTTCTTTTATCAAATGACAAAATAATGTGTATTTTTTTTATTTCTTTTTTTTTGGAACATAACAATTTTTCCACAGCCAACTTTCTTAATTAATTGTCTCAATTAAATCTGAAACTAGAACAGCACTGAATTAGCTGCAATGTATTTTTCCAAGAGCCGGAAGTCAAAGGAAGGGTTAATGGAGAAGTAGAAGAATTAGTTTTTTCTCGAAAATTGTTTTTTTTTTTAACTTCTCTTGACATAATTAATTTTAGGAACATATTAAAGATTGTTTGTTCTCTAATTGAATGTTTTTATTTGTTACAGGTAAGAACGATTGATGACTGATGAATGATTTGAACCACCAGAGATGGTAAGGTAAATGTTAAGTTTAGTATTAAGTTTTTTAAATGTCCTTTCAAACGGATACCCATATTTTTATAGAACTTGATGGATACGAATTGTTAGTCGCTGTTGTTTATTCAATATATCCAATACTTTTTTTTAAATATAGGCTTGAAACTTACAAATGGTTTACCATCAACTGTTAGCAAGAGTTTCAATTCAGGCTTGTCAATTAAAAAGTTACTAAGAACATCAAATAGTTCTAAGAAGGGCCTATCAAGGGGGGGGGGGCAAGAGGGGCAGATGCCCCCGATCTCACCATTTTAGGGGCCTCATAATAACTGCATTTGTTAATGTTGAAACGTGCATAGTTTCTGAGAGATAAATAAATGTTATAATTTAATAAATACTATATAAAATCAAATTGTTTTTATTTTCTCGTCTAGAGTATTATTTTGAATTTACAGAAGCCCCTCAAAAATACTAGATGCCCATGGTCTCGCATTTTCTTCTAAAGACCCTGGTTCCATGAATCCCCTCAAACAACTCCCTTTTGAGACTTTTTTCAATGAAAATGATGAGGGAAGGAGTTACACCAAAAAGGTATATCCCCCAAAGACCTGGGTTGGGCTCTCCGTCGTGAAAAGAAGAAGAAGGGTTTTTATGGGCTGGGTAAGGATCGAAGGTATCTGTGGATACGGGTCTTAAACTGCTGAAGGTTATAAGTCGCAGGAAAGATGGTGACAGGGAGTGAGTTCCAGTCTCTGGAGGTCATAGGAATAAGAAGTTGGCGAAAGCGCTTGTTTGATTCTTATCCAATTTGACAGCGAAGGGGTGCTGAGCGTTGGAAAACCGCGTGTTTCTCTTAAAGAGGGCTTTAGGGGGGATAATTTATTTCTGTTCTACTGAACAGACACCGTGATAGTATCTGTAGTATAGGGAAAGGGCATAAAAGTTCCTTCGGTGAGCCAGGGGTCGAGTGAGTTAGTTAGGGACGGGTCTCCTATTAGTTTAATTCCTCGCTTCTGAATTGCATCCAGTGTGGAAAGAGAATGCTTGGAGGCCCCTCTCCACAGATGAGAGCCATATTCGAGACAGTGGCGAATTTGAGCCTTATACAGGGTAAGAAGTTGACTGGGAGTATCTAGACCTAAGCAGCGCTCGCTGCAGCTTTAGCAGTCGTTGAGATATGGTCATTCCAAGAAAGGTCAGACCCTAATGTGACGCCTAGCATTGAAATTTTATCCCTGAAATTCAATGAGCCTGAATCGAATGATATGTTTGGGAGGTTTCTGTTGACGCGCCTAGAAATAAGGCAACACTGAGTTTTCACTGCATTGAAGTTAACTAAGTTTTGGGATCCCCAGTTTTTAAGTTTGCATAAGTCTAAATTAATTGAGGAGGCAATGTCTGCACGGTTTTTAATCACGAATTCCTTGAAACAAAATGAGGGCCCCACTCAGCGGAAAAATTTTATGGCGAAAAATTCAATAACAAAAAATGAAATTGTTTTAAAATAAAAATTTAATCAAAAGTTTCGGCTTTTTTCGACATTTTTTTTTCTATTCCCTCTTACATTTACAATCTGTCAGTTAACATTAAGTAAATGATTTATTGAAGTCTAAAAACATGTAAGAAACAACCCAATAGTTGTATCCTATCTCTAATAATTACATTTAGCAATTATGAAATAAACATTGATTAAGTCACTAAAACCTTGTAAGTATATCACTGGGTAAACACTTTTTAAGTCTTCTTTCACAGGGTGGGATTAACAATCCTTTAACCATAACACTTGGGTGGTTCTCCAGCCTATCAACATAATTCTTATAATGTTTTTTAATTTCCTCCTTTACCGAGGTAACATTCAGATCACGAGCGATGACAGAGTTTGAGACGAACCAGGGGGCATCCACTATCACACGGAGGACTTTAGCTTGAAAACACTCAAGTATTTCGATGTTAGAATTAGCAGCGGAGCTCCACAACTGTATCCCATATGTCCAGACAGGCCTAAGTATGGCTGGCTTTATATAGTAGCAATTTATTTTCCAGATCGACATTTTTAATGAAATAAACTTAACAGAATGCACGATAATTCGGCACCTGGCTCTCAAGGCTCGTTTTCAATGATTTCCCCTATTATTTATTTATTTACTATATTTTTAAAGGAGTATTTATTTATCATCTGAATATTGAACATCTCTATAAAATTATCAAAATGTCATCAATATTTCTAATGAAATCAATAAGAGAGAGAAAGAGTTATTTCAAATCGAACATTTATTTCCACTACAAGCACATTGGTTATATGTTTATTATACTGTTTGAATAATCTCACAAACAAAATACACTCTATTTACAATTATCGGTGAAAATGAATTGCGCTTTAGCGGGGTCGCTGATCCCATGAGAATGATTGGAATGGCAAAGTTCAAGGTATAGAATTTAAATAAAATTGAACCATTCGACCCGTGGTTCGCTCGAAAAGTGTCAAGTGGATTGAATAGAGAATTTGTAGAAAGTTATCAAGAACAAATCCTTTCCTCCGCCCAGGCGAGCCAGCATTTGCACAAATGATCGCTTAAGCCTCTTAAGAGGGTGGTGCCTTTTTCGCTTTTGGGGTTGGTCCAATTAGAATAATTGTTCAACAAATTAATATTAATTCCCTAGCAGAAGAAAAAGAAGAAAGAAGATGAAAAGGAAAAGAGGCAGGATTATTTATGAAGAAGGAGAATAAAACCATGATTAAATGAGAGGGATGATTAAAATTTAATAAAAAATCGAAAAAAATTAGCTTGGGAATCATAATGAGAAATCAATAAGATTGTTCTCTGTATGAATAATATATATAAAGATTAAACATATACTTATTTTAATTATTTATGTCCATCGAGTAAATTAATAAAGTTGTTGTAGGGAAAAAGGACAATATCTTATGCAAATAATTTTTATTTTTTGCGAACATTTTCTTAACTGTGTTGACTTCCTCAGGACTTAAATAAATTAACTTATTTGCTTATTTGTCATTTTATAAATATTTTCAATCTGTTTGATGACTGGCCTTATATGTTTACTAAGAATGAATATTGATAAAATGACAAATATGGAAAGAAGTTAATTTATTTGAGCCCTGAGTAAGTCAACAAAGTTGACGAAACGTTGGCAAAAAATGAAAATTATTTGCATAAGCTATTGTCCTTATTTACCTACAACAACTTTATTAATTAAACATATACGATATGCATAAATACAAAATATAAATATGTATATATATATTAATTGTTTGAGACTATAGTTTCGAAAGTTTATGTGGGTAGCTTGCTATAACATTTCTTTTTTTATTACTCCAATTAATACAGGCAATCTGCTCCAAAGGTCAATAATCACATTTATTTGCAAAAACAATAATAATGGCATTAAATAGATTATAACTTAAATCAAAATTTCCATTAAATTTTAAATTTTCTTTGGATTACTACATACCTATATAATAAAAATCAAATATAAATTTGTTGTCTTGAAACTATTTACAATAACAATTATCGACCCTTCAGTTGATCATGCCAGATCTTATACAGCTATAAATATTGTAAATAATTGTTATTGTAAATAGCTATAACATTAAAAGGAATTTTTCTATAGTTATTCTGGTAATTGACCCCTTGAGGAATAACAGATAAAATATTTCTTATTAAAAAGGCTGATGATGAAAGTCAAACCTTCGAAACTAAGTCTCAAACAAATAAATTAGCTATATATATTTATATACATTTATATTTGGCATAAATTTGTACCTATATAAATATAAGATAAATAATTTTTTTCATTAAAAAAACAGATTATGATGAAGGTCTTACCTTCGATAGTATAGTCCTTAGAAAATAAATTATATACGCCAACCGAACCGTCCAAAAACCAGCCCGAAATGGAAGTATACGAACCCAACCGAGCCGAACAGAATATATCCTAACCAAACCGAACCGAACCTCATGAGGTTTATTCCGGGCAGGGTGTGTTTCGGGCTCCCATTTTTTTCCTAATCAAACACACATTGAAAAACTGAACAGCCAATCGTCGGGTAGGGTGTGTATATACATATTTATAGCTAGCTGACGCCCGGGCCTTTGGCTTTCAAAGTTTATAGGGTTTTCTTCTCTTCTAAACATCAACGGGTACAAAATGCATCTAAAAATTGACACTAGGACTTTTCCCTATCTTCATTCATCAGGGAATATAATATTAGTGATATAAAGTGTTGATTTGGAATGGAATGCATGTTGGAGACCTGAAAAAAATTAGTAGTATTTGTGGAGAAAATAAAACGAGACCATATTATATTATCGAAAGTTTATTTCTGTTTGTGGTGTTCTATATGTCACATGTGGTTACATCTAGGTGGTCAGTCAAACCAAGTGTCCAGATTGCATTTTTTTGGCATTTGGGCTCGATTCCCAAAGGGGTAAAAAAAACCTTATGACATAATAATAATAATAAATAACACCTCTACTAACTAAACTCTAATAACAAAGCAAAAGTGAAATCAAACAACCAAATAACGGGGTTCATAGAAATAAAAAAGGGGTGAGGCAGGATGATTCTCTGAGTCCTATACTTTTCAACCTGTCCTGGACAAAATAATATTCCAGGTTTAACTTGGATATAACATGGGAGGAACTCCGATACAGGCAGAATGTTATGCTGACGACAGTTTTAATAGCGGATAGTGAGGAAAACCTGCAAAAGATTTTAATCAAATTCGACCAGACGGCTAAAAACTAAATATGGAAATCTCTTTAAAAAAGAAAAAATGCCTATCCATCTCTAAAACAAACTAAAGGTGTGAAATAAAACTAGGAGATACCACATTAGAACAAGTCTCCAAATTCAACTATTTAGGAATAGAAATATCGAGGAATAGGAATTAGAGAGAAGAAGTCAAATCTAAAGTGACTAGAGGAGCCAGAATATCCTGCCGTTTGAACATGGCGGAACAGATATATGTCAGCGGAGAGCAAAGTTCGCATTTATAAGACCAGCCTGCGCCCAATGTTGGCATATGATGCAGAGACAAGGGCAGATACAATTTCCACCCAACAACTTCTCAGAACAACCGAGATGAGGATAATTAGAACTATACAGGAAAAAACACTAAGAGATAGAGTCCTCAGTGTACATTTAAGGGAGATAAAGCACCATACCAGATATATTCGGCTGGGTCGGTATTAGAAAAAGAGAATGTGCAGCCCATGTAGATCGTATGGGAGAGGACCGATTGGCCAAAGTAGCAAAAGAATGTCGTCCCCAGGGTGTAAGAAGCCGAGGAAGGCCAAAAGAAAGATGGAAAGCGGGCCTAAATGTACACCCTGACTAAAAATCGAATGGAACAACGTCCTTCATTTGAAGAAACAGGCGCAGGCCTATTGAGAAGATTAAGAAGAAGAAGAAGAACGCCTCGGATTTAATATATGACAATCTCTCTTGATTTTCTTTAGAAATTTTAAAACTACTACTATAGGCATTTGTCTTTTATATATTGGACCATTAGGAATGTTCGGAATTAGCGAGTATCGCTGTGTGAGAATTCTCCGCTAGAATGGTTTTCCCCAATCTCCCCCTGCAATCGGATTTATTCGCTTTTGGAAATAAATTCATTCATTCACTAATAATTATTTCCAATTTATTTGAAATCAATATCCAATGCCTTGTTTTGTTCTTGAAAAAATTCCAAGATAAAGTCAGAAAAAGAAAAAAGTTTCTCTCCTAATTAACGATATTAAATAGAATGAGAGAGAAAGAAGGGAAGTAGGAAAAAATAATTCAGGTTAATAAGCAGCTACAAGAAGGTATGAGAACAAAAGCGGGAAAAAACAACAACAAGTACAAAAGATGATGTGGGGGCGTAAGTAGCTAGGGTGTGGGAAAAAGCCAGGGAAAAGGAAGAAACAACGCGGAACGGAAGAAACCTCTGGTCTTGAGGCATGGGGGAAAGAGGGCCAAGGCAACGCAGATGGATAATTAATCGGAAAAAGTAAGGGGTGCGGTACCCTGACCAGTTAACTTAACAACACCAACAAAATTATCAGAAAAAAGTTTCGGTTTTAACCAGTTAATGATAGAGTCTCATTGAATAGATTGTGTTTTGCGGAAAGTAGCAGAGTTGTTGATTCATAATGTTAATTGATCAATGATGTTGTCTTCTGCTTGATTTGATGAAATTTTTTTTAATTTTTATGGAATTTCTTTTATAAATTTGATAGTACATGGGCTAATTGTCTAAAATGTTATAGTCGTCCCCAACTTTTTTGAGTTTAAAGGGGGGTGATGGGGGGCCATATAGTTCTGGGTTATGAATAATTCCAAAAAAAATATGTAATACCTGGGAAAAAATATGATACATGGATAGAGACAACATGGAAAATAAACTTGTTTTTGTACTGGTTTATTGGACCGTCTCTAAGAACACCAACACCAACAATTTGCATGAGAGAGGTGAGGGAATGAGAAAACGAAATATTATTGCACAAAAGTAGAAAAAATAATTTCAGATGTGCGATACTTTCTTAATTCTAGGAACACATACAAATATATGATAAATGATACATAAATAAGCGCTCAACATTTTACAGCACGGTGTGAGGGAATGACTGTCCAAAATGTAATCTTGGAAAAAAAAATTATTTTTAATAGTTTTAACACTAAATCTTATCACTCATAACCGAGTCTGGTATATTTTTAGAATATCAATATTGCTAACTTCTAAAAACTATAAGGCAGCGTTCACTATATAATTTGAAATTATGTTTTAATCCTACTTTTACACAACGATGAGGGAACGATTCGTTTTTTAAGGACGAATTTAATAATATATTTTTTTGGACTTTCCGTTTGTCATGTTTAAACTATATACACATTTATGTACAGCCAGTACTATTATATATGAATAAATAATAAGATAGCAGACAGTTATAAGAAGCTTTTCGAATTAGATTTTTGAATCTATGTGAATTTGGCGGTTGGGACACAGTGAGGGAATGATTTTTAGGGTATTTACTTGAACATATATTTTTATTTATGATAAAAAAGATAATTTTTACTTTATCCATAGCGTAGCATGGGTAAAGTATTGTAATTTTTTATAATTTGGTACGCTTAGGGATGTAGTTTCATAAAAAATTCTTTCTTACGATAACTTAGAATCCCATTTCACAGGAATCAGCAAAGACATCAATTTCGATTTTTTTGAGAGTATAAGCTATGCTTATACATATATGGCCTTATTAAGCCAATTGGGGGCTCTAGTGGGGCCGCTTAATGAAAACGCCTACACACCGGATAAAAACACCAAATTTTTACCAGCTAATAGTTAGGTACTTAGCTTGCAATTTTTGATAGGAGCCAACTCCTCCCAGATATTCAACATTTTCCAGACAGGACAAGATAGTGTGGTCGCTTAATATGAAACGGATCATGTCCTGTCTGGAAAATGCTAAATATCTACAAATCTAAGAGATTAACAAAAAAGTAGTCCAAGTAAAACTTCAAGTCAACAAAATTTTCTAGAGAATGAGACACAAATCAATTTTCTAGGATGAGGAGTTTTCATTTTATGAAGGAAAAACTGTAATTTTTTGCAAAAAATTGCCGTTTTTCGAGGGACGGGTTACTTTTATCCAATTACGTTGAAACATTGCCAATCTCATTTTTTAACCAATTGGCAACTATTAGGAGGTCCACACTGAAAAAATTAGAAAATTCGATTTCTTGTGACCACCGTAAACCTATATTTCAACATGGCCGCTATAAAATCCAAGATGGCCGACGGAAGAAAAGTTTACCTAACTAGTGCCTTGTAAAAAATTTGGTGCTTTTATCCGGTGTGTCTGTATAAACGCGAAATTCGACGTTAAGCGGCTACTCATGTCACTTTGGTATATATATGGATGGCCCTTTTAAGAGAAATTTAGGATCGGTATTATCAGAAGCAAACATTTTAGTTAGTATAACTTTTTATTTTATTTTTATTTGAAAATTTACAAACATAACATTTACCTTATCTACATTTTTAGAATCATTTTCTATCCAGAATAAACGATGATTGTAGCGAACAATCCCAAACAAAAAAACAACCCAAAAACACTAGCTAATTGTGAATGAGTGAAATTATTCAGTCCCGAGAAAAAATAACGTAAGTGAAATAACCAAATGAATGTAAACCGAACGAAAATCCCGTTCGTGCGAGTCACTTTACTTGAATCGCACGTGATCCTTTTTATACAGTATAAAAAATTATCTAATTAATTACAACTTAATATTAGCTTTTCGCTATTATTTGATATGTAAAGTGTTCATATTTGACAACATAAAGTATTCATATTTCACCTTCATCATCGGCTTTTATTTAGAAATGTTTTATTTGTTATTTCTCATGGGTTCAATTGCCCGAATGGATATAGAAAAATTCCTTTAAATGTTATAGCAAGCTAGCAACACAATAAATTATATTCTTTATCAAATAAATTGTATATATCGTCGCTGATCCTACAAAACTTCGTAAGTCTTAAATTCAAAGTTTGCCAGAAAACAAGAAAAACCATTTTAAACACGAATACATACAAATACAATATTTATTAATTGTCCGTAGCGCGAAATTAAATTGGAATAGAATAATAAGGTTTCAATAGACAGACGCGCAGTGAAAAGTTGGTCGGTATAAACGTATAATAAGTATTTGACCAAAAATCGGAATTATGAAGTTTTGTAAGATCAATTTTATCAATGTTTATTTGCATAAAGCAGAGAACAACCTCATTGATTTCTCTTAAAGAATCAACAAAGCTGCTATAAAGCGGCAATACAAAATCTTTTCAATTAAATGTGTATTCCGGAGGATCAATAAGTACCAAAGTCTTGTTATATTCCTTTTTGCTGATAGCCAACTTGAAGTTAAAATTTAATTGCCCTCCATTTCTAAGATACGGCTAAAATCAATTCCTCTCCATTAATTCCAAGCAAGTTATAATTTATGCCCTTTGAGAATATATACTATTTTGATAAGCACACCAATTTTGAGACAATTTTTTGGCCCACTTAACCAACTCACTTCTTTTTTAATTTCAAATAGAAAAAAAATAATGAATTATGTCAAATCAGTAAGGAGGGTATAGTTATTTTATAGAAGTATTTTGGAACTCGAATAACAGACGTTCAAAATAATTATAAGTTTAAAACTTATTTCACAACGCAATATCAGTCAAATATACTTAGTAATTAACACAATTTAATTTATAATAGTTAATGAATTTTATTCACTAATAAATAGAGGTTAGATTTATTAATCAATGTACCTTAAATACTAAGTTAATTAGCTACATATATAAATCATGGCTAAGTTATTAGTTTATTATTTAGAGACCGATTCAGTGTTTAGTAATTAATTTATCACATGTAATCTCGTTAATGTGAGGTTTTACAAATGGTATGAAAAACACGTTTTCCTCTTGAGATCGATTATCCGAAGTACTATTAGCCAAACTACAATGTTTTGTTGGCATTATGTTATTCAAAAAGAAATTTTATTTATTAAATAATTTTAAATAATTAATCAAGTTATACTACTAAAATAACAAGGAACTAAATTCGGAATAAGTAATGTTTGCACCTACAAGTGCAGCCTCTCGTAGCTAATTGGAAACACTGGTCTCAGGAATAAGGCTCTTTAATTAGAGGTATATTTTTAGAAAAGAAGGACTAGTAGTCGTAAGTATTGAATTGATGCAACTCCCAGGTATATATTATAGTGATAGAGATAAGTAAAAGTACCTTACTTTAGTTAAAAGTGAAATATTAATACTATTTTTAAAATTTAGTCTCCAATAAAATATCTCCAATTAATTATTATTTATTATTAAGTTATCACTTCTGTCATGTGGTCTTAAGCACACACCCGAATTTTTTTATTATAAAAACATCACTTTAGTATAGTGGGAATAAAGTAGAAAAAATAACGTTGATTTTATAATTAATAATCAGTGTCATAATATTTTTTAACCATCTTTCAACTATTACTCTCTCAATGGGTACTTTTTCGTATTTTTATTTTTCAAATTATTTTTTAATCGCTTTATTGATTCGACGGGTTAAATATAAAAAAAGTTATTATAAATCTTAAATTAAGAATTATTTTTATAGACAAAAATTGGAGGAATCTCACTTCTAAACTATTACCAAATAGATTTTCAATATAACTAAATTTACCTCATTTTCATTCAAAACTGAAAATAAAATTATAAGTTATTTGGGAGCGCCCTATATTTAGTGAGATTAATCTCATAATATATAAAAAAATAAAAATTAAATGTTGAAATTAATACTATTTTACATCTTAACCGCAAAAGCATAAATATTTTTGGTATTAATGCACAAATGAACGTTAGAATAGTAATAAATATGGTGTGTTTAAAAAAAAATTCTCAAGAAACTTTTTGCTTAATTTGCACGAAATTTTCTTTGGAGAGAGGCGGGCTAGTAGAATTTTTAGCTGAAATTAATTTTCTAATTACTGAAATTTGTTCAATAATCCAAATCGAGTTTTAAATTTTAATCGTTCTTTAAGTTTTGCAGAGTCTAAAATTTTGCCCCCTAGGCCCGGGACTCGCGAGTCTAAGCGTAAATCTTCACCATTACTCGATCAAAGTAGAGTCTCCCCATCCCAAAACCCGACCATCCACCCCTAAGCTATTCATTACTTATATAGGCCTAGGCGGCCCCCTCCAACGGCCAGCCGACTGCTACCGAAGCACCCCGAGTCCTGGAGGAGAGGTGGGCATCGGGGGGGTGCGCTCACCTGAACAATGGAAAAAATCTCTACAATTAATTAAATTTCCTAATTTTAATATGTAATATTATTTTTTTAAACGATTAGTTGATTTAAAATTAAAAAACGCAATTAATTAATAAAAGGAAATTGGAAAAATAATGTAATTATATAATGTATTATATGTAATGTTTAATGTAATTATACATTTTTATAGACATTTTCACCAGTCACTAATTAATTTAATTCAGAAAAAATCAATTAAGATGAATTTTGCCAAGGTAAAGATCTAGCTAGTACGTTTTCTCATCCTCAAAACTTGTTAATAAAGTTGGTTTCATCAAAATCGATATAACCGTTTTAAAAATAAAATAAAGTAAAAAAAAAATAATACAAATAAATATATAAATATGTACCTATATATAAAAGCAATTTTTGTTCGTTTAATAAGAGTAGATAAAAAAAATAATAAGTAAAGAGATTTAAATGACATTCCCAGAATGAATTGATTTAACTTGAAAACAGGGGACAAATAAGAGAGTCGGTTGTTGTTTTCGGTGCGTTAATTCTATACTAAAATTTGACAAATCAGTGTAAAAGTGATGGGAGCCCCTACTTTGCCTCATTGAACGAACACAGGTCGAATAAAATCAATGGGATTGTTCGGACTGCTGCGTCATCAGGAGTCGCGCAAATTGCCTAATCACTAGGCGCAAGGATTCCCAGCTAAATGACCCGACCGACTGGAGTAAAAAAAAAATACAGATCATCCCCCTCACCGTTGGCTATTCAGCCAACTATGCAATCAATTTCACAAGAGACAAAAATTAATTCAGTCAATGGGGTTTTCAAAAGGTGGAATTAAATAATCATCGGATCACGATGCAACCTATGGGTGAATCTATATACGATATGCAGATTATTGAAATCCACTTTTATTTAAATTTTTATGTGAATTACATACATACAGCGCATAAAACCAGTGGTTCGCAACCTGAAGTACGAGGATTCCCAGGGGTTCGCTGTTCGCCTTTTAGAGTTCGGTGAGATTGATTTAATAACGGCAGGAAAATATAAGTACATATTTTCATTTATTTATTTTATTTAAATTCATTCTTTGCCTTTTGGACTATCCATGTTTGAAACAATCACAAATGAATTGCAAAATGAGTTTCTGATATGAGGTTACAATTATTTATGGGACAGTTATTTCTTATAAGTCATAGTTTTCCCCTTTTTAAATTTTACACCCTGTGCAAGTGGCTTGCTCTGTTGCTGTACATTTCACTTAACAAATTTTTTTATATTTCTATATTATACATATTTATTTGTTCATATTTATTATTTATAATTTTATGCGATTCATTCCACTCTAGATATATGATATAGAAAATTAATTAAAAACCTTTTGATAATGCGAAATTGTTTTTGAAAATGAATTCAAGGTACTGCAGAAAATATATTTAAATAGTTATTATTATCCCCTACCATTTGCAGGGTAGATGTGATCTTGCCAGATCTGTTGAGTTAGTTGTCTATCTTCAAGGGGCCGATGATTAAATGAATTTAGAAATTTGTAAACCACAGTCAAAAGTCTCACTAATTAGCAGAAAGTAAGGCAACTTCTGTGATAGAATGACAATGTAAGCGGTCACCAATCCAAACTAGCCACCATACTTATTTATTATATTCATTTTAAACTAATTAGTGCACGTTTTTTTATCTAAAAGACTATGTTTATTTACAATACAAAATATACAATTACTATCACATTGTGTAACCTATATTTACATATACTTGGAGAATTTTCCGTACATCTACAGATAAATCCTTTAAAGAAAATAAGCTAAATGTACATACATTCCTATTACTTCCACTCATCTAAACACAATGATTTTTCAAGTTAGAAAAATGTTGGTTTATGATGAAAGAAAATTGTTTAGTAGTAATAATATCATTTTCTATCTGAAAGTGTAAGTGATTTTGTCCAGAAACCTCTTAAATTGGTTCAAAATGTTTTCACTTCAAAATTCTTGGAGCTACCTAGATTCTTTTAGACATTCATGGTTAAATTAGAAAATGAATTCAATTAATTCCTGTAAGGTTCCTATCCCTAAATGAAAAAATATGTACGAGAGTAGTTCAATTAATAGATAGGTAGAGATTTATTTATTTGTTCTAAACAGTTTATTAAACAAATGATCTTGGTTTTAGCAATGCAATGAATAGTTGTGGATTATTTCTTAAAATATTATAAAAAACAATTACCTATACAAAGTTCGATTAACTTGGCTCGTTATAAAACTAACAATCTGACTTTTTTATTTTACTTTATTTTTCGACATAATCCTCTTGAAGTTCATTGCACTAGAAAGAAAGCTTCAAAACCACATATACAGATCTCGCTGTCGATTTTTCTCCGTATAAGAACCAAGATAATCTAACTACCCTTGTAGTAGTAAAAGTGTTTTGTTTCAGAGTCCATGTAGCAGTGACTCTAAAAAGCCAAGCCAGACATATACCATACATCGACAAAAATTTCACAAAATGATTTTTGAGTCTGAGAAAAACCTGCTGATTATCAAAGTGACCCATTGTTGTGTGAGGTATATTGAAATAAATAAACCTCTCTTTGAAGTTTTTTTGGCTTTTCGGCCTTTCTAGCCATAAGCTAATTTACGATACTAATTATATTCAATTGGATGTTGATGAAAGCAGTCTACGGTGGTTGTAAAAAATAAGACTATAGAGGTTTTATTATTTTACATTTATTTATCAAACCGACGTTTCGGAGATTTATTCTCTCCTTCTTCAGAAGAAGGAGAGAATAAATCTCCGAAACGTCGGTTTAACAAATAAATGTAAAATAATAAAACCTCTATAGTCTTATTTTTTACAACCACCGTGGACTGCTTTCATCAACATCCAATTGCATATTTATACCAGTCCATCTCCTAAAGAAAAACTATCAACTAATTATATTTTTTCTAAATTTGTCTCTACCCCCGGTGTCAGATTTTAGCTGGATGCCTCGAGTCGGATTCGAACCCGGGTCCCCTGGTTAGCAGGCTGGCACGCTACCACCTAGCCTATCTGACCCCCCCACCTGTTAATTAAAAAAACCTCTTTGAAGATAAACCATTAATAAAATATGCTTTGATTTTTCTCTATTATTATAATCTTTATTTTTTGGGACTTACCATAAATCAACAAATATAATTTGTACTAAAAGTTAGCTCAATTTTTGTACATAGCGTCTGATTTTAACTCAATTTAAAAATTATTTTGAAATTAGAAGAACAAAATGTATATTTATTCTGAATATATCATAAAAATATTGAGATAGGTAGTTGAGTAAAAAATCTTCAAATGTTTTAGTCACTCATCCGTAACTGGATTTAAATTTTCAACAAGAGTACCAGTGTTCTAACATATCTTCTTTGTCGGGTGCTTTGCGTGAGTTTCCAATACCTTTAAATGGTATAATATAAATCCATTATTGAAAGTAAAACTTAGTGGATTTTTGTCAAGATAATCTCCCATAAATTGAACTTCATTGTGATCAACAATCTGACAGTGCTAAGCCTATATTCAGAGGTTCAGACAAAGCTGAGAAATACAATTTTTAAAGTTAAAATCTGAAAAAAGTCTGCATGGGATTTGTTTGAATGTACGTAGAAAAGAGGATGAGAAAGAGAGGTAGAAAAGTGATTTAAGAGAATAAAGTAGAATGTAGAGATGAAGCAGTATTTTGGAAAAGAGGAAAAAAATCCAACTGAAATCCTCTCCCTTCCTTTTATTTCGGATTCACTCTTTAATATAGAAAAGCCCCCGGGCAAGTGAGCGGAAATTGATCATTTATTACGATCTATTCAGATTAACAGTCCTTTTTCCTAAAATATATACATGTATTTGCGAAACTGGATTGGCTCAGAGCAACCTGGGGCTTTAGATATAAAGCTTTAGAGATTGGAAAAATTATCACTGCGTAGAGATGCTCCTAGTTCCCATATTTTAGAATTAAACCATGAACGATGTAATTACATATTACTACAATTAGTTAGTTTTTTGCTAATTTATGTTTTGAAATATTCCAAAATAAAGCTTATTTTCTTCTATTTATGAATTTGATCGAATCTCAATACCCATGATGATCTAAGGACGAAAGGTTGTGAAAAATTCGCTTTGATGCCAAAATGTAAGTAGTATTTCCATTAACAAAAAGATCAGTCAGCAAATCAGACATTCACATCAAAACAAGACAAAACAAAAGAACAAATTCTTAACTATGAGCGTTTCTAAACGATTGTAGATAGTAATTAGCTGAAGTTTGCACGAAATCTTACACTAATATTCTTCTATTGATGAACACTCAAGAAAGAACTAATCTGCATTCGCGTCTTTTCTAATTTATACAATCAAGTAAAAATCATGATCCCTGAACCTAAATGTGGTGCCCAATTTCACTTTTATAGCTCAAACCCTTGGCTAAAAAAATTACCTAATCACCAGAATTTGCAGATAGCCTACAGAGTCTTGGATCTGTAGTTTTTAATTTCCATTTATTTTAGTTAAGTTTCAAAAAATAAACTATCATAAAAAACAATCTAAATTATTATATGCAACAATTAACCACAAAACAATCGAGTAACTGCAGCTAGACGTTATTTATGGATACAAGTCCAGAATGTTTATAGTTTTTCTCCATTTGGCACTCACTTATCAGTAGAGACCGGATTTTTATGCAGTAAAATCTGCCATAAAATATTCAGTTAAAAATCCTGAAATATGTAAGTAATATGTAGAATACGGTGAAATATGCAAACATATGCAGAAAAAAATAGCAAAATAAATTTTTTATACACTAAAAAATTAAAATTGAATTAAAAAAAAGTATATATTTGAAGGAGTGCCATGAAAGAAATAAAATGATAAAGTAAACTATAGACACCAAGTGTCAAATATGTTCTTTTATTGCGTAAAACTTTAGAGAAAATTCTAATTTCATTTAATATATTAAAAAATCTTTAAACTCAAAGAAATATTAGAGGGGTGTACTTGAATAAAATCAACATAATAAATATAAAAATGTTTCAAATAGGGATTGGAAAAATGCGGGCGGAGGGGGGTAGATTTATTTAACAGACATAATTGTATTGTATTGATTTTATTTTTTTATATTAACAAGCTTTTCTTATTGACGTACAAATAATAAATTAATAAAATAATCCAAATATTTGACCGGCTATAATCTGATCCCTACAATAATTTACACACTTCCATACATACACACAAACACTCAATGGCCAAAATGGGCTATAGTTACCGAATGCCATTAAAATAAATAAAAAATAATTAAATAATTAACAAAGGATCTCAAAATAATTAAAATTTGATTGTAATTGTCAATAATTTATATTTACAAGTATTTTTCTAAATTATCTTCAGGTTATTATGCCTACGGTCATTTAAAATTGATCTATACCATGAAAAAGATCGCTCCAGATCCACAGACGTACTGAGGGCTAATTTAAAGGAACTTAAACTCCCTACTTTTACTTTGGAAGAAAAATTGCAAGCTTTTCGTCATTTTCGTGTAGAATATAGTGTCTAGTACAACTGAATAATAAGAAAAATGAGTGGGTTGTTGTTTTGTAGATTGTTTACATCCTTTGTATTCAACTTTCTACTTCGTAGTCCAACACTGCACTTAGTGTCGTTGAGGCCTCTTCGAATTTAAATTAGTGTCCTCCCCTGTTTTATATTTAATCTTTTTTTTCATTCTTTCACCGAAAAATTACTTTTAAAACTTTGAAAAATTATTTGATCAAATCATTGGGTTTGAATTTTCAGACTAAATTTTATCAACTGCAATAGCTTTTTAATTGTTCACCGTAGAGCTTTGACTCTTATAAACGTTTTTGTTTAGAATTGAAATTACTTTAACAAAGGTCATTATACAACACATTGTGTATTTTAAAGGGTGGGGCAAAAATGTTTAAATATATGTTTCATTTCAAATTTGATCTCTTATACAAGCAAAAGCAAGTTACCTAGAAAAAAGTTACATGAAACAATTTTTAGGGATTTAAATGTTCTACAAAAAATCTTATATAATTAATTTGTCTACGACTAATAATTTAGAAGATAGACGAAGATTTTAAAATTATATTCATGAAATTTTTTTGGTTAAAATAAAAATAATTTTTCAAAAATATTTACTTTTTCTTGTAAAGGGTTGTTTCCTGTAATATACCAGGAATTTTTAGCGAAATCCTTGATATCAATCGAATGCTAATTGTATTTCATCTCATGGCGAGGTCGAGCCTGCATGAAAAGATTGCACCTCTCGATATTATGGTAAACCAAAAGAATTATAAATGAAAAAAAGAAAGCGACCTTTTTTTATCATTTTCATCTATCTGAAGGTTCACTGTATCATTTTAATATAAGAAAATAGCATTTTAATTAAGAATTTTGTAGTGAAAAAGAAATTGTATGAAAAGATTCAATTTCTTCTCTCCGGGAGCGAATCAACTAGAGATGGCCAACAGTTTTATTTTTTTTCTCATTAATTATTGATTCAAATACATTGAAATTTCATATCTATATGTTATTTTTATATATCTTTTATAGCAAATAATTATTATTAGGAAATTTGCATTGCAAAGGGTAGTTTATTTGAAGTCCAATTTGAAAAAACGCTAATAATTCCGTTGAAATTTTTTTTAAAAATATGAAATTAATAGATATTATAAAACAATTAATTATTAATAATTTACTTCAATTTTGAACGAAATCGGTACAGTACTTTTTGAGAAAATGGTCAAAAACCATCTGAACCGTCTATGAAAGGCCGTTTTTTGAAAGCTCACGATGCCTTTGAAAAAAGTTAAAAAAGTCATATGAAACGAAATATTGACTTGTGACATGGAGGTGAATTTAAAAATGTTTCTAAAACGGCCTTTCATAGACGGTTCAGATGGTTTTTGACCATTTTCTCAAAAAGTACTGTGCCGATTTCGTTCAAAATTGAAGTAAATTATTAATAATTAATTGTTTTATAATATCTATTAATTTCATATTTTTAAAAAAAATTTCAACGGAGTTATTAGCGTTTTTTCAAATTGGACTTCAAATAAACTACCCTTTAAAATGCAAATTTCTCAATAATAAATATTGCATATAAAAGATAAATTAAAATAATACACAGATATGAAATCTCCATAGATTTGAATAAATATCTAAATATCTAATGAGAAAAAAATAAAACTTTTCGCCATTTCTAGTTGATTCGCTCCCGGAGAGAAGAAAATGAATCTTTTCATACAATTTCTTTTAAACTACAAAATTCTTAATTAAAATGCTATTTTCTTATATTAAACTGATGCGGTTAACCTTCAGATAGATGAAACTGATAAAATAAGATCACTTTCTTTCACATTTACAATTCTATTGGTCTACCATAATATCGAGAGGTGCGACGCAAGTCCGACCTCGCCATGAGATGGAATAAAATTGACATTCGGTTGATATCAAGGATTTCTCTAAAAAAATTTGGTATATTACAGGAAACAACCCTTTACCAGAAAAAGTAAATATTTTTGAAAAATTATTTTTATTTTAACCAAAAAAAATACTTTTATACGATTTTTTGTAGTACATTTAAATCCCTAAAAATTGTTTCGTGTAACTTTTTTGTAGTTCACTTGCTTGTATAAGAGATCAAATTTTAAATGAAACGTATATTTAAACATTTTTGCCTAACCCTTTGGAATACACAACTTTGTATAATGACCTTTGTTAAAGTAAATTCAATTCTAAACAAAAATGTCTATAAAAGTCAAAGCTCTACTGTGAATAATTAAAAAGCTATTGCAGTTGATAAAATTTGGTCTGAAAATTCAAACCCAATGATTTGATCAAATAAATTAAATTAGTTTCCTCCCCTGTTTTATATTTTATTTTATTTTTTCATTCTTTCGCCGAAAATTTACTTTTAAAACCTCTGTATTTGGCACGAAATATGCAATTTTTGTAATATCCTTCAAATATGCAAAAATATGAAGTATAAATTTTAACCCGCAGTATCCTAGATGCATGATTCGGATAGATAATTGATCCCCTGGATCGTACGTGGCGGCAAACAAAATATGCAATTTCATAGGAATTCGGTCTCTACTTATCAGCATCAAAGTTTTGGCCTTTCAGTGCACTATATTTGTTCAAAACGAAGGGTTTCTTCTAAATATTTTTGAAAAATTATTTTTATTTTAACCAAAAAAAATACTTTTATACGATTTTTTGGAGTACATTTAAATCCCTAAAAATTATTTCGTGTAACTTTTTTGTAGTTCACTTGCTTGTATAAGAGATCAAATTTTAAATCGAAACGTATATTTAAACATTTTTGCCTAACCCCTTTGAATACACAACCTTTGTTATACATGTATAATTCAATTCTAAACAAAAATGTCTATAAAAGTCAAAGCTCTACTGTGAATAATTAAAAAGCTATTGCAGTTAATAAAATTTAGTCTGAAAATTCAAACCCAATGATTTGATCAAATAAATTAAATTAGTTTCCTCCCCTGTTTTATATTTTATTTTATTTTTTCATTCTTTCGCCGAAAATTTACTTTTAAAACCTCTGTATTTGGCACGAAATATGCAATTTTTGTAATATCCTTCAAATATGCAAAAATATGAAGTATAAATTTTAACCCGCAGTATCCTAGATGCATGATTCGGATAGATAATTGATCCCCTGGATCGTACGTGGCGGCAAACAAAATATGCAATTTCATAGGAATTCGGTCTCTACTTATCAGCATCAAAGTTTTGGCCTTTCAGTGCACTATATTTGTTCAAAACGAAGGGTTTCTTCAGAAATTGATCTTGAGGTGATCTTTCATCCTAAGCAGCCAGCAGAGCTTATGTTACTCTGGAATTGTTTACCATAGATTCTGATAATTTAATGACTGATATTTCGTCATTTCATCTGCGATTCAATTTGTCATATATTGTATTTCTAGAAATAACTTCAAATTAAATGGATCAAGAAGAGCATATTGAATTACGCAATCAGTTCATAGTTCTGCATTTGTGTGTAAGACTAGTTTCGATAAAATCGAAATTCCTTTAATAGCACTATCCACAGTTTTATTGCTTTGGGCCAGGGGTGTGAGAAATCAAACCACCGGTTATTTCTAGCGAAATCAATGTCTTTGGTGTGAAACAACAACAAAAAGAAGCAGTCAGTAACTTTCATAAAATAGTTATTGTAAATCCCCTCTGGGTCCACAAGCGGAATACAAACGATTCGATTAAAGCAATTCTATCAACAAAAGTCTGGGGCAATTTATTTTATGTAGAAAAAGAAAATAAAAAAGACAAAATAAGTAGAAACTGCTCACTAACATAATCGATACGAAAACAATAGGTATACTTATTTATAAAAATAATGACTAAACTTAAAAAATACAAAATCAATCAAATGAAATCTGCCTTCCAGGCGTACGCGTACAGAGTAATCAAAGAGAGTTTCATGCAAATGAATATATACACATATTTTTAAATGAATATTCATATATATACATACATTTTACAATTTTATTTGTTAGAGGCTATAGTGTCGAAGGATTGACCTACATCTTGGATTTATTTATACATTGTTTTTTTACTTTACCATACAGTGTATTGTAATCGTGCATGAAAAAAGTGTTTTTTGCCTCTTTTTTTCGAAATATCTCAAAAACGGGTGAAACTATTTTGATTAAAAAAATTGAGCAAAACCATGGCATTTCGGTCTACAAAAAATCTCTTATAAATAAAAATCGAAAACATTAATTATATTTTTCGAGATAATAATTGTTTTGTCAAAATATCTGTTAGTCTGTGCGTTACCAAATTTTTGTGGACGAGCTAGCTCAAAAACTAATGTGAAAATCAAAACCAAATTTCACATGTAATTTTGTGGCATTGAGATTAAGAGTTGATTAGATTTTGGAGAATATACATCCAAAATTAAAGGGGAGAAGGAGGGGTAAAAATTTAAATTATAATATTTTAAAACTAAAAAAAAAAAACAAGAAAAATGAAATATACTATAAAATGAACCTATAATAATAAAAATATTTTTTTGAGCCAAAATTAGGGAGAGGGGACAAAAAATAAAAATCTAGAGGATTTGAGCGAACACAACTAAATTTTGTATACATATTCAGTTGGCCCCCAGAAGACTAAAAGTGCAAGAATTTTGTAGCTCTGAGATTTATGGTTACGAAACGTAAGGGGGTACATTCTCAAGTACGTAAACATCTACTTCCGGTTCTTCTATTTTAGCCAAAATCTTATGGTATTTCTTGTAGCCACTAGATACCTATCTTAAGTTTCAAATTTCAAGGCTCTGAAGACGAGATATGATCGATTAAAATATTTATTTTACGACACTTCTAATTTACACACCCTTCGTTTATTTCAATTGGATTAAAATTTATACACGATTAATAACTCATGAGACTTGATAAGTACACCAATTTTTAGCTAAATCGTTACAGCCCGTTTTCGAGAAACCAATTCTATATACATATATATCTATCTACTCTTATAACAACGAGCAAAAATTGTATATTTATTTTTTGTTTATATATTTGTTTGACATCTTGGTTCTATTTTGAAAACGACTCTACCGATTTTGATGAAATTCACGGGTTAGGGGTTTTTTTGGGGTGACAATTCGATCTGTCACGGTCTCATCTTCGAGAAAATTGTTTTTGATGGGTTTTTTCGTAATCAAATTAATTATTCTCAGGTAGACAAATCCCATTCTTAGGGTTTAAAAAAAGGTTTCCCTTTTCCTTTTGTGCTCAGGCAGACAATGGGTCGGGTAACTTTATTCTCAAAGGCCTTGAAGAAGTATTGTGATTGTGGTTTAAAACATATTTTGTTCAACCTAAACGTTAGAAATATTAATAAACGTTTTATAATTGTTTTTATAAAGAATTTTATTTATTTAATAGAATAAAAAATAATCAAGAATTTATTTAAAAATATATTTCGCATAAGCAGGTCTCAATTTTCTGAAAAACAACACATTTTGATAGGTTTTATTTATTAACAATTGGATGAATAAAAATGAATCATATGGTTGAATCAAAACAGGTGCAGAAGGTGGGGTGCAGTGGTGGGGGATCCGGGGGTAGGGCGAGGTTTCGGGGGTGGGGTGGCGAGGGGGTACAGTGGGCGAATACTTATATATATTTGTATTTTTTAATTTGAAAACGGCTCTCAAATAAAAATCGACCTTTTTATCAGAATTTTAAATTAAAAATAATATTAAAATAAAGGTTTTAACTGAAGGAAGAAGTTACCGAGCATCGCTCGGTGCCTCCAGGTACTAAATATATATATATAAATTTTGCTGTTTAATATAGTAGATAATAAAGACTGTCTTACAACTTAGCACATTGTAGCTAATAAGTAGAGGGATGGTCTGGCTACATTATTATTGGATGAAAAATCAAACGAATAACACATAGCTAAAATTATGCAACAAAGAGAGACAAGAATTAATTGTTCTCTTGAATCTGTTTCAAATAAATATATTATATGGTATATTTATATATGTATAACGTTAAAAAAGATAATGTTATTAATAAATTGTGTTCTGGTGACATTTGGCATTCGAATGCAACTCATTGGAATAGAATAACGCATGAAAATAAATTTGTCTAAATTGCGCTCCGCCCTTCTCCAACGGCAAGTGTATTTTGTTTGTACTTTGTGGGAACATTTGTTTTTGATGATGAAAATCAAATATTGGTACATCGTAGCATATAAACAATCAATATTTTATAATCAGAAACAGCATGATTATTATACTAGAGCAAATCCTTAAAATTAACCCCTTTACAACGACTACGCTGGCTTAATAAATGCAGTTTTATAATCGAAATTGAAAGAATGAGAGATTTGAATAAACAAATCGGAAGGAAAACGAAAACTTTTTCACATCAAAGCCCTTTTTACAAATTTTGGTAAATTGGCAATATTTCAGTCGCAAATGATTTGTACTAGTAAGCTTATACATGGTATAAAACTACACGCAAATCGTTGTTTCACCCCTTCGGAATTGAATCCGAATACCAAAAAATGAATTCATTAAGCCAAGTGCAAGGATTACGATTTTTAATATTCAGGTTCAATTCCCAAACGGGTGAAAAACCCTTCTGACATAATAAAAATAATCCATAACAATTCGGATTTAGTAATTATCTTATCTTATTTTCCAATATAATTATATAGTGCCTGGAGGCACCAACTTTTTCCTTCAGTTAAAAGCTTTATTTTAATATTATTTTTAATTTAAAATTCTGATTAAAAAGGTCGATATTTATTTGAGAGCCGTTTTCAAATTAAAAAGAATACAAATATACATATATAGTATTCGCCCACTGTACCCCCCCACTCCCTCATCTTACCCCCCACGACCTCGCCCTACCCCTGATCCCCCACCACTGCACCTGTCTTGATTCAACCACATGATTCATTTTTATTCATCCAATTGTTAATAAATAAAACCTATCAAAATGTGTTATTTTTTCAGAAAATTGAGACCTGGTTATGCAAAAGATATTTTTAAATAAATTCTTGATTATTTTTTATTCTATTAAATAAATAAGGTTCTTTATAAAAACAATTATAAAACGTTTATTAATAATTCTAACGTTTAGGTAGAACAAAATATGTTAAAAACCACAATCACAATACTTCTTCAAGGCCTTTGAGAACAATGAGTTAACCCAACCGATTGTCTGCTTGGGTACAAAAGTAAAAGGGAAACCTTTTTTAAAAGCCCAAGATTGCCATTTTTCTACCTGAGAATAATTTATTTGATTACGAAAAAACCCATCAAAAATAATTTTGTCGAAGATGAGACCGTGACAGATCGAATTGTCACCCCAAAAACCCCCTAACCCGTGAATTTCATCAAAATCCTTAGAGCCGTTTTCAAAATAGAATTAAGATACAAACAAATAAATATATATACAATTAAAGAAATCGTAGGGAGTTGGACAAGACTTTAAATTAAATTAAATACAAGTTTTGATTAAATATGCCATACGTTTCGTTGCTGTTTTGCAACTTCTTCAGTGGCTTATTTATTAAACTTATTTGTCAGGATTTTTTGACAAATAAGTTTAATAAATAAGCCACTGAAGAAGTTGCAAAACAGCAACGAAACGTATGGCATATTTAATCAAAACTTGTATTTAATTTAATTTAAAGTCTTGTCCAACTCCCTACGATTCCTTTAATTATTAATCATGGATACGAATAATGAAATATTATATATACAATTTTTGCTCGTTTAATAAGAGTAGATTAGAGGCTCTAGTTTTGAAGGTTTAACCTTCATCGTAAGTCTTTTTGAAAATAAATATTCTATCTGTTATTTCTCATAGGTTGAAATACCCAACTAGATGTATGTAAATTTATTTTTTGAAATAGCAAGCTTCTTTGTGAGGTGACCAGTTTAATATTACACCAAAACGAATATGCCTTAGTAGCACAATGTTTTAAACTATATAGTAACTACGATAGTGTCTCTATAGATTTCTAGAATCTATATAGGCACTATATAGTTACTATATAATTGGGAACATTGTGCTACTAGGGTGGTAATTACATTCGTTCGGGCAGCATTTCAACCCATGAGAAATAACAGATGGATTCTTTCTAATTAAAAAGACTGATCAGACTTCGAAACTATAGGCTCTAACAAATAAATTATATATAAGGAGCAGTGGCGGTTGGTGACTTTTCAACCAGGGATATGCCCAAAAAAGTACCCTTTATTTTTTGAAATTTTATTCTAATCTTCGCTTTTTTTTGCAAATTTCAGCGAATACGGCATCATTTTTGTTATAAGAAAATCTTAAATTTCTCCTAATTCTATTGCTATAAGCAAGCTATGACTTGTTTATAACGATCTTAGTTATTTTCCATCTTATATATTGAGAGTTCTTAAAAATGAATTAATCCAGAAATTCCCGAATCATTTTTATTAATTCCTTGTATGTATTATTCATATTACATTATAATTCTGCTGAGAATGAAATACAAGATATTATTGTTACTGCCACTGAAAGAGGAGACAGAGGGGAATGCCGCATTGGATTTCCTTCACTACCTTTTCAAAACCCTGAAGAAGGAGGGAATAGCCTCCGAAACGTCGGTTTTATGAATAAAAAGATAGTGTAAATTATCTTCTTCTTTTTTTGGACTGCCTCATCAATATCCACATTATTCATATTTTAATAGTTCCTCAGCGAGAACAAGTTTTATTCAACTAAAACTCGACTGGACTTGTCTTGGACATGGTTGAACTGGAAGATATACCAGACAGGGAGTTCAAACCTTCTATCCGTGCCCTTTTCGGGAAAATCATTCATTTTAATTTCCCCTTGAAACTATGCAACCATTTTATTTCATTTCTTTTTTTTTAATGATATTGATATGAGAAGGAGATACACCAGAAGGTCCATCCCCTAAAGGCCTGTATGGGCTGGCCCCTACATCGTGAAAAGAACAGAGTTGAAGGAAAAGAAGCCGGGATCACGAGCCAATCTCAGAAACTTAGATACAATCCAATATCCAATTTACTAAGGTTTTAGGGGCTTCGAGCAGTGGTAAATTCTCCGCGCGATAAATTAGGTTAAATTTATCTCCCACTTAATTCCCACTTAATTCCCACCTAATTTCTAGTTAATGTAAAGCTCACTTTCATACATCAATTCCTGTTAATCAATTGTAATAGACTGATGAAGTACCCAAAGTCCTAGATACTATATTTCTCTTTATAAATAAATAAAAAAATTATTTTTCCAGCAGAAGACACTCTTTTATTGTCTCCTTTAATTTATAAAAACTCTGCTACTCTCGACAAAAATAAACTTTCAATATAATACATTTGTTTTTACATGCTTTATATTAGCTTCACCTGTATCTATCTATCTATTAATGTGACTTTTGTTCTGTTAAATTTTGCAAACATTTCTCAACAAAAATAATTGTTTACCTACTCAATTTAAATGAAATTATATAAAAATAATAAAAATAAATACATTTCATTCTGTTAAATTCCGCACCTTTTCTCTAAAAAATAAGCTGACGTGTTCTGATGTGGCCACTTGACTTTACCATACAACCTGGCCCCTCATTTATATTTAATATTTAATAAAATTATTTATAATCATGTAGGGGGGGGGTTAGTTAGACTCCTGGGACCCACTGATTATGTATACAAAATTTGATTGAGTTTGGTAAATGGCAAAGATTTTCATTTTTTGACCCCCCCATTTCGGGCGGTTAGTTTTTGCATTTTTAGACTTCTTGGGTCCACTGATTATGTATACAAAATTTGGTTTAGTTTGGTAAATGGCCAAGATTTTCATTTTTTGACCCTCCGCCCCCACCCCATTTTGGGCGGTTAGATTTTGCATTTTTAGGCTTCTGGGGTCCACTGATTATGTATACAAAATTTGGTTGAGTTTGCTCAAACGACCTAGATTTTTAATTTTTAACCCCCCCCCTCGATCCCCCTTAATTTTGGGTCGATATGCACCAAAATCTAATCAGCTTTTAATCTCAATGGACCAAAACTACGTGTGAAATTTGGTTTCGATATTCACACTAGTTTTTGAGCTAGATCGTCCACAAATTTGGTAACGCACAGACTAACTAACTAACTAACAGACATTTTGACAAAACAATTATTATCTCAAAAAATATAATTTTTTCGATGTTCACTTATTAGAGCTTTTTTGTAGACCTTAATGCCATAGTTACGCTCAATTTTTTTAATCGAAATATTTTCAGCTGTTTTTTAGATATTTTGAAAAAAAGAAGGAAAAAATCCACTTTTTTCATGCACGATTACAATACTTGACCATACCCTGTATGGTAAAGTAAAATTTAAAACCAAAAAGTAAAAGAATAAATTATATTTAAAAAACATGCTTCTAAAAAGTACAAAATAACTAATACTTGATCAAAAAGCGTGGGGCACTTTGTAGAAATTAATTAAAAGTTTCTGCGCCTCACACTTTTTGATTAAGTATTACTTATTTTGTACTTTTTAGAGGCATGTTTTTAGTATTTTTAAAATATAATTTTTATGATGATAATCATTGAATCCCCCTTATAAATATATTTTCCTTAAGCTATAGTTAACACACCTAGTATTCTTATAGGGAACAACGTAGTAGTTCACCAATAGCTGTCTGTTACTAATCTCAAGGGGTGAATTCGCATTGAATCTTGAATAGCTATCACTCCTATCGTGATTGTTGCCAATACACATTTACCATCTTCCAATAAATTAACTTTTAATATAATCAGTCAAATAAAATTTCTATAATATATAGAAAATAATTTTTTTGTAATTTTAGAATACCGGATATAGCGTAAGCAAAGTGAAAACTTGGTGGCTGTTCATTCGGAAAGTGAAAGAGGGAAATTGGTTCAGGTAGCAATATTGCTTAGAGCTTCTTTTGCCTATGACTTTTTTCTTGAATCTCATGTATATGATGCCGGGATGATTTTTGATAATAATTCTTTGTAAAGTTCGATTTCATTTGAAGTTTTCCCCCAGTTGAAAGTTTTCTGATCTTCCGCGTTCTTTCGGCCAGGACAGTCTTTCTAAAACTTTCCCTGGTCCTATGACGCGTTTTAATTTAAAAACTTTCTTTTTATTATAAGATTTTACTACCATGTCACAAAAATTTAAATCAATCAAGAAAATAATTTTTTTTTTATCCACGTTCAATTCATTCAAAGAAAAAATATCGGAAGAATAAATGAAGAGGTTATTTTTGTGAGTCTTCCTTTTATGATAACGTACTCGTGCTTGTAAATTATATGCCTAGGAAGAGATAAAACGGAAAGAGGATTTTTTCGGAGATATTTAATATTTACTGCTCAGAGGCATAAAATTCGTAAATGGTTTAGAACTTAGATGAAGATGAGAAGCTCAAGTGAGTTGAAAACGTGTTCTGTTCCTTCATTCTGGATTTCCGCCATTTATATTAGCAAACCTCATCGGAGGCCGATGATTAGAGACTGAAATTTATCTCCGTTAAACTTTATCATCTACTTTCAACTTGAAAATAAACCCTCAAGATTAAACGTCAACTTTTCATCGGTTCCAATTCACTAACTTGTTTGTTAATATGTGTGTGTAAGGCTTGGTGTAATGATCTTGACAATATTATTTGATTATTATCTGTCTGTGTAAATTTAATTAAAGAAAGTTATATGGAAATCATGTTTAGAAAGGGGACGATGTGATGATAAAAACTGGTGGCCATTTGTGGTTTGGACTAATTGCTGCGAAGGAAGCGATATGCCAAAGTTTGAAATTAAAACCACAGTCGGATTGAAGGGCCTGGGGTTTGCATCTTGACCTGGAAAACACCTCAATTAGAAACATTCAAACAAATCATGTTCTGATTTTAATCACAATACAATAAGAATTATTATTCATAAGGAGAAATCAATGAGGTTGTCCTCTGATTGATTCGAATAAACAGTGGGGGCGGTAACTTTTCAACTAGGGGATGCTGTCGAAAAAATAACCCTTCATTTTTCACTTTACCATACAGGATATGGTCAAGTATTGTAATCATGCATGAAAAAAGTGTTTTTTTTTTTGCTTCTTTTTTTCGAATTATCTCAAAAACGGCTGAAACTATTTTGATTAAAAAAATTGGGCAAAACCATGGCATTTCGGTCTACAAAAAAGCTCTAATAAGTGAACATCTGTTAGTCTGTGCGTTACCAAATTTTGTGGACGAGCTAGCTCAAAAGCTAGTGTGAATATCAAAGCAAAATTTCACTTGTAGTTTTGGTGCATTGATTTTTCGTTTATTGGGCCACGCAGGTGGGGGCCTCCACTAACAAGAAATATTTACATTATCGGGTGAATTTAATTACAGGATTATTTACATGATTATAGGAATATTAACATAATATATTTACAAAAAAAAATTTCTTTTTTCTTTTTTTTCTTTTTTTATATACAATTTCTATCGCATGGCGATTTCCCTATAAGTTCTCCTGTTGAAGCTGTAAAAGTTCATTAATGAACCCCTCATCGCCCTGAAGGTCATATCGTATAAAGTTCTCTGAGAAATTCCCAGGGCGACAAGGGGAGGCACCGCTTTATGCCACCACACTCCCTTCCACGAGAGTGTGATGGCTTCAACTCTCACAGAACCCGAGCCCACCCCAAACCTTGCCGCAATGTTGCTCACCAGACTGGAGTTGCCCTTATAATAATTGATTTTGTTTCTGTGGGCAACCCCCAGTCCGAGGAGCGCTGACACTATCTGAACATCCAGAACCCACACCGTCCCCGACCCGTCCTTCGCCACGATGTCTGGCTTCCTGTTCCCGGCCGAGCTCTGATATAAATATTCGAGCTCGACCCGCATTCCTTTTTAATAAGTTCATCAGCCAGACGTCTCACCACCGCATCATGCCTCCTGAGCCTTCCATCGTGCGTCCTCCCACATGACTGGAGAATATGCCCTGTCGTCTCAGTTTTTCTACACCCGGCCCTACACATGGGTGGACCCTCCGGCCGCCTTCCTATTAATTAAGAGCGGATTAGATTTTGCATATCGACCCAAAATTAAAGGGGAGAGGGGGGGGGGTTAAATTTTGAAATTATAATATTATCAAACTAAAAAAACAAGAAAAATGAAATATTTAATAAAATGAATAACTTTTAATAACGAAAATATTTTTTTCCTGGAGCCATAATAGGGCGGGGAGGTCAAAAAATAATAATAATGAAAATCTAGGCCCTTGGACCAAACTCAACCAAATTTTGTATAAATAATCATTGACCTACCAGAAGACTAAAAATACAAAAACTTACCGCCCAAAATAGGGGGGGGATGTTGTAGGGTTAAAAAATTGAAATCTAGGCCCTTGTACCAAACTCAACCAGAAGTGTATGGTAAAGTCAAGTGGTTGGCCACATCAGATCGTGTTAATTTATTTCAAATTTATTTTTAGATTTTTCTCATAGTACTGATAATATACAGAGCGGTTAGACTATCCTCACTTTCTCTACTTCTGATGATTGTTTTAATTTTTTGAATAGTTGAAAATCAACGTTCAACCGACGCCCTCGTGGAATCTCTAGTGCAAATTATTTGTATATTTAATCATATACTTCTGCCAAAACATTTTTTAGTTCATTTTTCACGATTAATTTTTAATACAATTTATATATTTCAGGCGTCGAGTAGGTGCATACTATAATATTTAAACTAATTCATTTTTTAATCTTATAAAATCAAACAATTTTTCATATGATACCTGAAGTGATTCAAAATAAGAAATCTGGAAAAAAAATCTATATTCTTTAATTTTGCTCCTTTTAGAAAGTTAGATAAATTTTAAATTAAAGCAAATCTAAATAAAAATACCTACACAAGATTCAAATATGACACCATATAAAAATTCTTTTGACATTTTGAAATTTTAGGGATGCGCCGAATCCACAGCATCCATGGATCGCACGCTAATGATACATATATATATATATATATATACATATATATATATATATATATGTCGGAAGTTGATACTACGCCAACTAAAGGTGGAAGAAGCCGCCAGCTTGGTTATCAATCAAGCTGGTGTTCGTGAATCGAAACACGCGCGGACACAATCAGGGGCTCTGGAGTGGTTCTGGAATGGCCCACAGGGCGAGGGTGGCCAGCCCTGCAACGAGGCAACGCGCCGGGGAAGGCATTACTTCCTGTGACTCCAGCGTGTGCATTTGGTCTCTGTTTTTGTGTGTGTGTTTCGGGACTCGAAAATCTTCATCCAGCCTTTGAAAATGTCGTCTAAGAGCCAGGAAGACAGACAAGAACACCATTCCTACATCAGAAGTGTTATCTGAACCACGCCAACAGGTTAATAGCCCAAACGATGAAGACCGTTTTCAAGCCATTTTACAAGCGCGTACAAAAGTTCTAGAAAAAAAAAAAAAAAAAAAAAAATGCAGCAAGAGCTGATGGCCTTTGCTTATCGGAAAAGAGCAGCTTCTCCTTGTAATGATGCCGGCCCTACAGCGGTTGCCAAGAGACCCCGAAATAAGAGTTGTTTTTCTTTGTGCTTCTCCCGTTCACCGATCAGCTGACTGTCCTAGCCGTGTTCATCAAGTGCGGAGGAGAAGGACACATAACCGCGCGCTGTGTGACGTCATCAACAGCAGCCAGCAGCACCCCCAGTGACTCAGCACGTAGAGATTTCTGGTCGACTAACACACTCGGGTGAGGAATTTCCATTTTTTTTCCGCCCCTTTGTTTTCCTTGTTTACATAAGCAAGTGAATATTGAAAAACAGCAAATTTTATAATTTTTACTTGTTTGAATCTGATTTTTCTTCATGATAATGAATAAAATCTGGTATCTTTTGAAAGTAGAGTAAAGAGATTATTTTTGAGGTTCTTCTTCGCGGGAAGTTTTGGCTTCGTGAGCGCTCTGCGAGTGTATTTTTTTGGCGTGGCTGTTGGCTCGCACTGCTTTTGTGTCCCATCCGCTGAGGGGGTCGCCCAGATGTGTTTTTGTTTTTTTTTATCAAGACTGTTTGCTGGTGTTGTCGCGAAGCAATTGCCTTAAATTAAATAATATTTAAATAATTTTAGGAAAGCCCGAGTTTGCTTTGGCCAATAATGAAAGAAAAAAAAAAAAAAGGAAAAAAAAGGGGGAAATTAATGGATTTGTTTGTATTAAGTTTGATAGTAAATTTCCTTTTTTTTCTCTGTTTTTTTTTTTTGTTGGTGGATGAAGGATGGGGAGGTGGTTATGAATGTGAATATCAGGTCAAAGGCGACATAGAAAAGTTTGGTCATTATTGATAATTGTTCATAATAGTGATTGTCTAATTGTCTAATTGTTGTGGAGGTTTGGCAGTGGTACGTTGGAGAAAGACGTATCAGGTTGAATTGCACTCGACTCTTTGGGTCTGTTGCCTGACAGTCGTATCTCAGCCGAACTGGATTCCTATTCATATTGAAAGAGTGGCCTGGCTGAGGTGAATTGACTAATCTTTAAGTTTAAGACTTTCGAGAGTTATTGACTGCTTTGGATGTCTGCTTCGAGGCGGAGGATCGCGTTTTCAGCCAGTTTGCGAGAGGAGAAAAGTAGACATCTGTGCATGAAGTAGATGGAGCTTAGGCCTAGGCGCATGTAATGTAGAGTCAAGCTACAATTTAGAAGCTAAAGTAGATATCAGTGCATGATGCATGTAATAGATGGAGCCCACCTAGACACCCGCAAACGTCAAATTAAATGACGGTTTAGAAACTCTGTGTGTATGATATGATGAATGTACGCGGATGCTGTGGTGTCCTAGTGGCACGTGGTCTGTGTTTTCGGCGTTATGGTGACGCCGTAAATACGACTGCGGTGGTGTCACAGGGCAAGCATTGATGAATGTACGCGGATGCTGTGGTGTCCTAGTGGCACGTGGTCTGTGTTTTCGGCGTTATGGTGACGCCGTAAATACGACTGCGGTGGTGTCACAGGGCAAGCATTGATGAATGTACGCGGATGCTGTGGTGTCCTAGTGGCACGTGGTCTGTGTTTGCGGCGTTATGGTGACGCCGTAAATACGACTGCGGTGGTGTCACAGGGCAAGCATTGATGAATGTACGCGGATGCTGTGGTGTCCTAGTGGCACGTGGTCTGTGTTTGCGGCGTTATGGTGACGCCGTAAATACGACTGCGGTGGTGTCACAGGGCAAGCATTGATGAATGTACGCGGATGCTGTGGTGTCCTAGTGGCACGTGGTCTGTGTTTGCGGCGTTATGGTGACGCCGTAAATACGACTGCGGTGGTGTCACAGATGGGCAAGCATCGGTGTTTTCGGATGGTCAGGAGTGACCGAACGGATAAGCGGATATTTAATTTTTCTTTTTTTAGGATGTTCAGAATCTACCTCACACGAGGACGTGTGAAACGTCAGGAGGCCGTGTCGGAAGTTGGATACTACGCCAACTAAAGGTGGAAGAAGCCGCCAGCTTGGTTATCAATCAAGCTGGTGTTCGTGAATCGAAACACGCGCGGACACAATCAGGGGCTCTGGAGTGGTTCTGGAATGGCCCACAGGGCGAGGGTGGCCAGCCCTGCAACGAGGCAACGCGCCGGGGAAGGCATTACTTCCTGTGACTCCAGCGTGTGCATTTGGTCTCTGTTTTTGTGTGTGTGTTTCGGGACTCGAAAATCTTCATCCAGCCTTTGAAAATGTCGTCTAAGAGCCAGGAAGACAGACAAGAACACTATTCCATACATATATATATATATATATGTATATATTATATACCATATATAATTGATTTATTTGAGACTATATTTCGAAGATTTGACCTTCACCATCCTCTTTTTAATTAGATATATTCTATCAGTTATTTCTCATGGGGTCAATTAATTACCTGATTGGATATGGAAAATTCGTTTTGTTGATATCAACATCATTCTTTTCTATCTTTTGAAAATATTCCCACAGAAATAATTATATCAATTAATTAGATGTACTTTTTAATTCTGAACATCTTTTGAATTTACACATTTGACTTTAAATTAAAAATCTATCTTAAAATGAAAATTTTAACATTGCATTTCTTCTTTTCTCACAATAAAATGACATTGGTATTTTTAAAAGATTTTAATATAGTATTTTGGTTGTGTTGAATTTAAAGGTATCTGATAACCTGGACTTAGAGTTATCAAAGGTATATGAGAACCTGGGCTTAGAACAATTGAAGGAATTAAGACTCAGGAAACAAGAGTATTTTGACTAGATGGACTCAAAGGTATCTCAGAACCTGGGCTAAGAACTATTGAAGGAAGTAGGACTCAGAAAACAAAAGTATTCAGACTAGTTGGATTCAAAGGTGTCTGAGAACCTGAGAAGTATTGAAGGAAGTAGGACTCAGAAAACGAAAGTATTCAGACTAGTTGGATTCAAAGGTGTCTGAGAGCCTGAGAAGTATTGAAGGAAGTAGGACTCAGAAAACGAAAGTATTCAGACTAGTTGGATTCAAAGGTGTCTGAGAGCCTGAGAAGTATTGAAGGAAGTAGGACTCAGAAAACGAAAGTATTCAGACTAGTTGGATTCAAAGGTGTCTGAGAACCTGAGAAGTATTGAAGAAGTAGGACTGTGAAAACCAAAGTATTCAGACTAGTTGGATTCAAAGGTGTCTGAGAGCCTGAGAAGTATTGAAGGAAGTAGGACTCAGAAAACGAAAGTATTCAGACTAGCTGGATTCAAAGGTAACTGAGAACCTGAGAAGTATTGGAGGAAGTAGGACTCAGAAAACGAAAGTATTCAGACTAGTTGGATTCAAAGGTGTCTGAAACCTGAGAAGTATTGAAGGAAGTAGACTCAGAAAACGAAAGTATTCAGACTAGTTGGATTCAAAGGTGTCTGAGAGCCTGAGAAGCAGATGAAGGAAGTAGACTCAGAAAACGAAAGTATTCAGACTTAGTTGGATTCAAAGGTGTCTGAGAACCTGAGAAGTATTGAAGGAAGTAGGACTCAGAAAACTAAAGTATTCAGACTAGTTGGATTCAAAGGTGTCTGAGAGCCTGAGAAGTATTGAAGGAAGTAGGACTTAGAAAACGAAAGTATTCAGACTAGTTGGATTCAAAGGTGTCTGAGAACCTGAGAAGTATTGAAGGAAGTAGGACTTAAGAATGCAGGGAGCGAATTCACAAGCGACTTGGTCCGATTGATTTCCAATAAACGCTAAGGGCATTTTATTTATATGAATCTCTTTTATTGTATATGCTTGATTATATTTATAATTTGCTTTGATTCCAACGGTTTTTCAACTGGAAAAATAATATCCAAAAATAATTTTTAATTAATATACAAATTATTTATGCATGGCAAAAATTTCATTAAATAGCAATTTCCATCAATCGTTCTTTGATCTTTCACAATTACCAATAAAGATAAATAAAATAAATTTGAACACTTTTTGGGTTTGATTATTGTTGACCGGTGTGCTCCGAAGCTATTGATTAATTGAACAGTGTGAAAAAGAAAATAAAGTCTTTTTGAACATTGACTATTACTCAAGTTAATGATTCTAAATTTTTCAAACCAATAGTAGCAATATCTTAAGATTTCCTAATAGTCTAAGATCCCGACTTAGGTCGATGTACACCTATCGAGTTTCCTAATGAAATTAATATTTTATAATATATTAATAGACAAAAGTTGATAGGGTCGACATGCAATTTCCCTGCATAGCTATTTTTAATAAAAAATTAAAGTTGTTTATTTTAGGTTAAAAAAATAAAATGAGAGATGGAGTCTTCTGTTTTTAAATAAAATAATTTTTAATTATTTCTAGAGATATAGTTTCGAAGACATTGCCTTCATCATCAATTCTAATCTCCCAAGAGGAAACATGGAAAAAAAAACATTATATTTTTCAATGTATAAATCTTAATTTGAATGTAACTAAATACTAAAATATTTGTGATAGACTGATGATGAAGGCAATGCCTTCGAAACTATAGTCTCTAGAAATAATTAAAAATTATTTTATTTAAAAACAGAAGACTCCATCTCTCATTTTATTTTTTTAACCTAAAATAAAAACAATTCTGTTACCATCGATAGTGAAATCTTTTATTCAACTAATAGTTGTTAATTTTATTACATAAATGTATTTATCGAGTTTCCGATAAATATATTACCAATCGAGAGTAAAATATGTATATAAAATGCCAAAGTTGGGTCGCCATCTTTTTTCCCTGCATAAGTCCAGGTAGACAAGGTATCAACAGGTAACTTCGAATTAGTATTTTGTAGTCATAGTTTCCTTTATTGTTATATATGAAAATGTAGATAATTAAAAAAAAAATAAAAAATAATTAATGAAATAATAAATAAATCTGATAAATTAGATAAAATAGCTCTGCAGGGAAAATTAGATGTCGACCCTATCAACTTTTGACTATTAATACATTATATTATCAAAATATTTATTTCATTAGGAAACTCGATAGGTGAAGGTCGACCTAAGTCAGGATCTTGTACTATAACAATTCATTTTCCGAGCATTTCAACACGTCTCTTGTTTAGTCAAGAAAAAATAAATGGCATAATTTCTTGATTTGTATAATTTTTTAAGCCATTGGGGATTAACGCATATGACACTAGGTATTTTGTGTGTATATTTATTTGCTTCAAGCCGAGTTCACCCTCTTTGATTTGCTTTTAGAAAACTAGACTAAATAATAAGGAGAATGTATTATTCACAAAATTAATAAATCTATTAATAATTAGTCCATTAGAAACTTGATGTTCTGAATATTAATAATTAAGTCCCCTATTATAAAGACAAATAGATTCAGAAAATAATGGAATGAGTTTCTAGTAAGGTAGCATATACAATTGAATTTCCACAAATTTCAATTAAGCTATTTAAAATTAATTAATCAAAGAATCTTCTAGTGAAGACAAGGCGACGCCTCGGTAGATAAATTAATTAAAATATTACTCGTTATCATGATTTAGTCTTAATGGTTATTGATGATATCATTACTAACTCAAATAATAAATAGGAAATGCCGTGATCTTTGTGACGTTAATTATATTATTCTTTGAGAGTAGAATGGTTTTTTTTCTTCGCTTAATCTATTCGGGGAATCCCGTCTGTCACTTATTGACATATCATTGGAATCTCGATACCATTAGGAATTGTATATAAACAATTGGGTATTAATATTGAATATAAGTAGATTCGGGAATCAAGTTTGATAGTTTGATTAAATCGCTGACCTTCCTTGGCATCCTTTTTACTTTACCATACAGAGTATGGTCAAGTATTGTAATCGTGCTTGAAAAAAGTGGGGTTTTTTCGAAATATCTAAAAAATGGCTGAAATTATTTTGATTAAAAAAATTGAGCGTAATCATGGAATTTCGGTCTACAAAAAAGATCTAATAAGTGAACATCGACAAAATTATATTTTTCGAGATAATAACTGTTTTGTCAAATTGTCTGTTTGTCTGATTGTTAGTATGGTTGTTAGTCTGTTAGTCTGTGCGTTAGCAATTTTTTATGGACGAGCTAGCTCAAAAACTAGTCTGAATATCAAAACCAAATTGAACACGTAGTTTTGGTGCTTTGAGATTAAGAGCTGATTAGATTTTGGTGCATATCGACCCGAAATTCAAGGGGGGTAGAGGGGGGGGGTTAAAAATTAAAAATCTAGGGCATTTGAGCAAACTCAACCAAATTTTCTATACATAATCAGTGGAGGGTCAGAAAATGCAAATCTTGGCCCTTGCACCAAACTCAACCAAATGTTGTATACATCCGTGGGCCCCCAGAAGTCTAAAAATACAAAAACTAACCCCCCACCTACATGATTATAAATAATTTTATTCAATATTAAATATAAGTGAGGGGCCAGGTTGTATGGTAAAGTCAAGCGGATGGCCACATCAGAACGGGTCAGTTTATTTTTTCTAAAATCTTACTAGCTCTAGAAAATGTCTTATTCAGTTTTAATTATCATATGTTTTTTAGCGTCTTTAAGATGTCCTTAAGATTTAAGAGTCCAAATTGCAGATAGAAGCAGACTTTAAATTTCAAATAAAACCCCAAGAGTTTGCCATCTATTAGATCGGAAATGGAATAAATTATTTTTAAATATATTTCAGAAGAATTGTTTTGACCCCTCGGGAATCGAACCTTGTTGCCGAAATTGGCACTTGGTCAATTGTGTATGAAGTAAAAGCCTCTGACATATTATGTATCGCGCTAAATTGGGTCGCAGATAAGCCAATTGGCTCAAATTGCTCATTTTGGTAGCCGGGTCTAGTTCTCGAGGAGATGAAAACAACCCTTCCGACATATAATTAAAGATAATTAATTTCCTCTGGAATCTTGTAGATGACAACCTCTTGTGATTTCCTTTGAAATGTAAAGGGTGCTCCTAGCTACAATTTGAACTCCTATATATTCAATTTGAGAAAAGTCCATTCATTCCATTACCCTTCGAACTTTGAAGAAATCTTTTTTTTTCCATCTTTTTTTTTAAACTACATGCCTATGTGTTTAAATTTAGAATCACTAGACTGATAAATTTTACAAATGAGGCTTTAAATTTTTGAGTGAAATATTTAGCATGATACATATGTCAGAAGAGTTCACCTCACAGGGTAGCCAATAGACCCAAATTTCTAATTTCTGTAACTGGTTATTTCCGAGGATATAAAAATAACCCTTGTGACATATAATTAAAAATAATCCTTATCGTCATGAACAATCTCTTGTGATTTCAGTTGTCGAGAAGATATATCTCAACAACTGATGATGAATCCCAGATACATCATCAATTCACTTGTCATATACAAGTGAGGTAGAATAACATGGATGATAATGAGTTCTTTAATTGCATGCAATTTACTCCTAGGCCACCATTGCATGAATGTAGAATAATGTGTGTGTGTGGGTGTGGGTGTGTGTGGGTGGGTCGAGAAGATATATCTTGGTGTGTAGAAGACTTCTCCTAAAGCGAGTGTTATATCTGGGACATCTCTCTTTACTCAATATCATCTCCCTTCATCCAATATTACAACTCCAAATCGCACTTGACCGCTTTTTCAGAATGTTCAATAATTAATTTTGACTTTACTTGTCCTGCTCTATAATTAATGAAAAAGTTTGGTTGAATAAAATCCCTGATCTCGCAACCATGATCCTTTTTGAGTAGGTACCTAATATTATTAATTCTCTTACAGACACACACACACACACCATCTCTCTTTAGATGCATTGGTCATTTGATGAATAATTTAATGGATTTTCACAAGTTTTAATGATGAAATGAAATGGCTGAATATTCGTAGAAACCGTCGAGTGTTTTCCACTTACCCAGCCTATCTAATGATCGTGTTCCGTTCTGGCAACTTTCAATTACTCATTAGTCGATCTCAAACCACTCATTTATTCATTTCAACTCGCATAGTAGATTGATAGAAAGGGCGTCTCCAAAAAATGTTCACCCATCTTGTATTAATAAACATTCAAGGTCAGTGGTGTAATCAAACATGACCTCTGCTTCTATTTCGATGAAATTACGAGCTGGTTGTTTACATGAATCCTCTAATTGTATATCAAGACTGGTATCCCTATTCCCAAGAAAGTTCAAAGGGTGCTGTAGCACTGGGGTCCGATTTATTAAGAAGGCCTGGAGTGTTTCCCAAACATTAATAATTTATCAAAAGATAAATTTTGGCTGAAACCACCATCATCAGAATGCATAAGGTTTCGATATCTAATTCTGGAGTCGTTTACAAGTATAAATTGGAGAAAAAAATGAAATTTTTTCATAACTTGGTACACTATTTTTGCAGTTTCGGTGAATCAATAATTTTAATTGATAACATTTTTAAATGGATCGTAGGGAGTTGGACCAGAATTTAAATTAAACGCAAAGTTTCTTAATTAAATGGGCCAAACGTTTCGTCACTGATTAGCGAATCCCTCAGTGGCTCATTTTATAAGCTTATTTGTCAGGAGTTCTTACTACAAGAGTTTTTTGAAAATAGATTTAATTGTGGACGAAAGATTTTTATTTAATTTTTGATTTTTATATAATTATTATAACGAAGAACAATTACAATTGTTTTTCTATGTTTTATATTGTCTTTATAACAAATTGAATGATTCGGTGAAGACATACTCTTTGAAATGTTTTTTCTTGTCCTGACAAATAAGTTACGAACAATAAAATATTAATTGATAAATTTGATATTCATTTCGATTTAATATTTTCTTGGCTAAACTCAAAAACCGTTCATAGATAAATACTAATTAAGAAATTAATCTCTTCGGTATCGTGGGTATCTGAATCCAGCCACCCACACAAAAAAATCAGTTGTTCTATTTTGCCTATAGTCCAGGCAAATTACGATTTTAACCCGATAAAGATTTTATTTCTGGAATAGCTTTATTGGTACTCCAATATAACTACCCTAAGTTTTCCCCCAAATCTTTGTTGTGGAAATTTTTCTATGCGCCTCAAAATGAGAAAATTTCGGAGTTTTTTCAGTTTTTCTTGAATAACTCTAAAATGGCTTATCATATCAAAAAAATATTAATTAGATAAATTAAAGCTCTTTAAATTATGCATAAAATCATCTATTTATATTCAATAGAACCGGTACTAGTGCCTGTCAAAAAACAGCCCCCGGGATCACTTTTGAATATCCCTAAAACTCGTACTTTTTTCGATTTTTCCCCATTTTGACCATGGAGGAGAACGTTTTCGACAAAGTCGACTCTATACATTTTTAAACTAGATTAAATTTGCTACAATTTAAATAAAGTTCCATCTTAATTGGATAATGGTAACATGAGGATGAAGTTTTGAAAAAATGCCCTATTTTGCAAAAAATCGCAGTTTTTCCTTCATAAAATGAAAACCAATCATCCTAGAAACTTGATTCCTATCTCATTGTCTAGGAAATTTTGTTGACTTGAACGTTTACTTGGAACACTTTTTTTAAAATTCTTAGATTTGTAGATATCCAGCATTCCCCTGGCGGCCACCCAGTCTGTCCATAGGTAAATCCGCCACTGTATTTAACCAGGTTGGTAATTCTAATAAAAACAAATTTAGAATTGGGGTATTTCAATTCTTTAAAATGAACCCCCGTTATTGTAGAATATTTGAACTAAATTTTTAATTAAAACGCACTTAGAATAGATATTTGATTTTTAAATATATTATAAAAATATCGCCATTAATTAATATTGTTGTTTTGGAGTGTATCTATGCAAATTGAAGCTTGTTTGTTATTTTCTTCTCAGCAGGCCGAAACTCGTCCAATAAAGAGAACAATTCGAAAAAATTGAAGATTCATTATTCATTGAATAAATTAATGTCAATAAGCTTATTCATATAAATGGTAATCAATCGTCTGGGTCTGCTCATTCTGAGTAAACAGAACATCAAGACACTTCAATAGAGCGCTGAAAAAAATTATAAAATTGTTGAAAGCGTGCGTACCGAGTTTTAAATGAGTTTTCCTCCATTTACTCCAATACGATCGAATTGATTCACTCAAGATCTTATCATTTTTCCCCCTAATTCAGTGGTTCCTAACCTTTTCAGTTTCAGTTTCTTTATTAAAAAATATATCTATCCTCGTAGCTGAAAAATTGAATCCGTTGCCGTCAACATATATTAATTGGTCTGATTTCCCTCTTCAAGTAGCTATTTTACCCCCATAGGAGTAAATATCGCTAGGTTAGGAACCACTGGATTTATACTGTTAATATTCAATAGATAATTTTATTTTAGAATAATTAAAATTGTTAAGAAAACTTAACTTAAAAAATAATTTATATTAACGATTTTGATGAAGGGGTCATTTGGGGGTCGATAGCCGAATATGTACAGGCGATTGATTAATCGTCATTGAATATTACACTATAATCGATAAAAATATATCCAAATAAAAGTTGTTACCGAAACATCATATTACCAGGTCCGAATCTCTTAGCATTTTGTATATAATATAATTATTTGTTTTATATATTTTTCGTTAAATTGAAGGGTTGGTTTTGTCACAAATATAATAAAACAATAATTTCAATAACTATTTGAATTATTTAATTGATGACTAGGGGGCTCAGCCGGGATTGTTTTATATAATCGTGTATTGAAATATTTGGAAATCGAATAAAATATATTTCAATACCATAGACTGAAATTTGGAGAATAATGTATGAATTTTATTAGGTTGGAGTTGATGGTGTTTCACATTCCCAAAGATTTTTAGCGAAATCCGTGACATCAATCGAATTCTACTTTTTTCGATTCGAAAAATTATTTGATCAAATCATTGGGTTTAAGTTTTCATACTAAATTTTATCAATTGAAATAAATAGTTTTTTAATTATTCATCGTAGAGCTTTGCCTCTTATAGACATTTTTGTTTATAATTGAATTCGCTTTAACAAAATTCAGTAAACAAAGTTGTGTATTTCAAAGAGTTAAGCAAAAGTGTTTAAATGTATATTTCATTTAAAATTTGATCTAATATACGAGCAAGAGTAAGTCACCTACAAAAAAAATTACATGAAACAATTTTTAGATATTTAAATGTACTACAAAAAATCTTATATAATTAATTTGACTACGACCAATAATTTAGAAGATAGACGAAGATTTTATATTGATATTCACGAATATTTTTTGCTTAAAATAAAAATAATTTTTCAAAAATATTTACTTTTTCTGTTAAAGGGTTGTTTCCTTTAAGATATTAATATTAATATTAAATAATATATCTCAAATCCGTGATATCAACCGAATTCCACTTTGATTCCATCTCATGGCGAGGGACTTGAGTCGCAGAGCCTTTCGATTAAATGGTAGACCAAAAGAATTAGAAATTGGAAAGAAAGCGATCTTATTTGATAGATTTCATCTATCTGAAGGTTCACAGAAACATTCTAATATAAGAAAATAGCATTTTAATTAAGAATTTTGTAGTTTAAAAGAAATTGTATGAAAAGATTCAATTTCTTCTCTCCGGGAGCGAATCAACTAGAAATGGCCAACAGTTTTATTTTTTTTCTCATTAATTATTGATTCAAATCCATTGAAATTTCATATCTGTGTGTTATTTTTATTTATCTTTTATAGCGAATAATTATTATTGGGAAATTTGCATTGCAAAGGGTAGTTTATTTGAAGTCCAATTTGAAAAAACGCTAATAATTCCGTTGAAATTATTTTTATAAATATGAAATTAATAGATATTATAATACAATTAATTATTAATAATTTACTTCAATTTTGAACGAAATCGATCCAGTACTTTTTGAGAAAATGGTCAAAAACCGTCTGAACCATCTATGAAAGGTCGTTTTAGAAACATTTTAAAATTCACCTCCATGTCATAAGTCAATATTTCGTTTCATATGACTTTTTAAACTTTTTTCAAAGGCATCGCGAGCTTTCAAAAAACATCGTTTTTTGACGGTTCAGATTGTTTTTGACCATTTTCTCAAAAAGTACTGAACCGATTTCGTTCAAAATTGAAGTAAATTATTAATAATTAATTGTTTTATAATATCTATTAATTTCATATTTTTAAAAATAATTTCAACGGAATTATTAGCGTTTTTTTTAAATTGGACTTAAAATAAACTACCCTTTAAAATGCAAATTTCTCAATAATAAATATTGCATATAATAGATAAATTAACATAAAACACAGATATGAAATTTCAATGGATTTGAATTAATAATTATTGAGAAAAAAAATAAAACTGTTGGCCATTTCTAGTTGATTCGCTCCCTGAGAGAAGAAATTGAATCTTTTCATACAATTTCTTTTAAACTACAAAATTCTTAATTAAAATGCTATTTTCTTATATTAGAATGTTTCTGTGAACCTCCAGATAGATGAAATCGATCAAATAAGATCGCTTTCTTTCTAATTTATAATTCTTTTGGTCTAATCAAAGCCTCTGCGACTCAAGTCACTCTCCATGAGATGGAATCAAAGTGGAATTCGGTTGATATCAAGGATTTCGCTAAAATCTTTTGGGATATTAAAAATGATATTATAAAACGATAAAATAAGATCATTTTCTTTCTAATTTATAATTATTTTCGACTGTTATATCGAGAGGCTGAGAGCCTCTCGCCATGAGAGAATGTCAGAGGAAATCTCCCACATTTTTATGGATTTTTTTCAGCTATAATCTTATACTAATTTTATATAATATCACATAATCATATTTAATATATTTAAATATAGGATTATATAATATAACATTTAAAAATAAAAATAAAACTTTATAAGGCTACTTAAAGCAAGGCGCCTGGTTGGCTTCGGGGACTTCCTCTACGGGAATAAATCACAACATTATTTTATTAATATTGAATAAATAATTTTATTAATAAATAAATAAAAGTTAATTTATTTGATATTTAAAATAATTTTGATTGTTTTATTTGAATATTTTCAGAGGAGAATCCTCTGTCTTTTCTTGTCGTGGGAGACAATGAACAGAAACTCATGCCTTATTCATAAAGTTTCAGTGTATAGTATTTCATTCAATTTTAATATATTTAAATTCACGACCATATAATATAAAAAAATAAAATAACTAAAGCAAAGAATTATATAATATACAAAATTGAAACAGATTCGGGCACGGCAATATTTTCCTGCCACAAGCAAAGCAATGATTATATCAGTGGTTCCTAACCTTTTTAGTGTCATTACCCCTATGACCAAGCCCCTTGTTAAAAAATTTCTATTCTCGCCCCGGCCCCTTACCCGAAAAATTGAATCCGTTACCGTCAACATTATATTAATTATTCTGATCATCCCCTTCAAGTGGCTATCTTACCCCCTAGGTTAGGAACCACTGCCCTAAAATGTTTTGAAAATGTCTAGATATAATGTGAGGGCGATCTAATTTTTGGAATTTGAATCGGATATAAAAAAAATTAATCAAAATTTTTTCAAAATTATGAGTTTATTAGAAAGATTGGACATTTTCATTTAAGAATGAGACACCATATCATTCAAATGACTCCCACAGCTGGCTTGACAGTACCCCATCCGATCAACCCAATTTTTCAGTATATTTTCGATTGTTTGGGCTCCAATCGCATGAATGGCAACTTCGATTTCGTGTTTCAAGGCATCAATCGTCTCTGGGTTGTTAGCGTAACTCTTATCCTTAAGGATTCCCCACAAAAAAAATCCAACGGAGTCAAATCACAGCTCCGAGGCGGCCAAGTGACATCAGCATTTCGGCTGATTATTCGATTTCCAAAAACATTGCCCAAAAAAAAACAATCGAAAATGTACTGAAAACTTGGGTTGATCGTATGGGGTACTGTCAAGCCAGCCGTCTAATAAACTCATAATTTTGAAAAAAATTTCATTAGATTTTTTTATAACCGAATCAAATTCCAAAATCTAGATGGCCCACCCTTTATTAGATAAAGTAATTTTTTATAATACCATTCGTTTGTTTTGTGACCTGATTGTTATTCCAACAAAACGAATTTACGTACATCCTTTCGAGTATTCGAAAGCATGAGAAATAACATAAAAAATATTTATAATTATAAAGAATGATGATGAAAGTCAAACCTTCGAAACTATTTTCATTAGCTAATAATCCCCATATGTATGTATATAGTTATGTTTATTTGCACCAAGCAGAGGACATCTTCATTGATTTATCTTTATTTCTCATTTTTCTCAATTTAATAGTGTTGATCAAAAATGTAATTACAAAATATTTAATAGATTATCGGTACTATGTTAGCGAAGACTGATTATATTTTTGAAGAATCCATTGGATTTTTGATTATTTTTTTTTTTTTTTAATTTCCTCTAATAAAAGGGAATCGAGGAAGAATGGAATTTGCTCTTGCGAAATTAGCAGCCGTTCTTTAGGATGAGTTTAAGTGAGTGACTCCACCTCATCGGGGAGGCTGCTGTCTCGTAAATTCATGTAGAGAACATTACAAGGGAGGAGCTAAGGGTGTATTATTCGTCGCATTCCAGGTATTTGGAACACCGGCAAGCCCTAACAAGATCCTTTTAAAGTAGATAGAATCGAGAAGAAACCTCGGCTTATAATTCGATTAATTCGTCTCAAACGAAATCAGGCAGGATTGCTGTTCTAGTTCTCTTCTAAGGGGGCATTTTCGAAATTGCCTCTTCACAGAGAAGTCCTAAGAGGATTTTCTATTCTAGCCTGATTTCGTCTATTCCTCGATGTTTTTTTTTTTCTATTTCATCGCTTGCTTGGTGAAAATTTAACTAATAAAAAAAAAAAAACTATGATGTGGCTTTAACATGCAACTGACCTTCCTCATAAATTAAAATAAAATAATATATAAATTGATTTTTTTTCTCGTCTTGAAGATTTTATATTTTAAATTTTTTACACCCCTCCCTCTCTTCCCCTATTTTATCAAATTGATATAGATCAGTTGTTGACTAACACCTATCGCCCCCTTTTTCATTTTCAGAGTATGCCTAATTTTAATATGAAGTAAAGTGTAAATAATAAATCAGTTTTATTATTTTAAACAATTTTATTACCGTATATAAAAACAACCAAAGCAGTTCACTCTTTAATAAAATAGAAAAAAAATTAAAATATGTTTTTCTTACATATTTTTTTTAATAACAAAGAAGTGAAATAATTAACTAAGAACATTGATGGACATTTAAAAAACAAGAGTACATGTAATCATTTTTAAATTGGAATCTGGAAAAATAAAATAAGTTGAAAATTAGCCAAGTAAATAGAGTATCCTAAAAGTGGTTCAGCTTACATTAATTGCGGGAAAAGATTTTTTTCAAGGATCGTTTGGTATGGAGTGGGTATGCCAAATCTAAGTTTGCGACTTCAAAAGTGTGGGGCCAAAAAACCACGAAATTTTCGGACTTTTTCCAGTTTCTTGCTTATAACTCGAAAACGGTCCATATTTTTGTAAATAATCGTTCTATAAATAAATTAAAGAGGATAAAATTTGGAGCTGAGTAAAAAAAAATATGCAAAATTGGTCCAGTAGTTCGATTTTTTATAGGGATTCAAAAAACTGCTCTCCGGATCACTTTTGAATACCTATCCCAAAAACTCTTTTTTCGATTTTTTCCCATTTTGACCATGAAGGAGCACGTTTTCAACAAAGACCACTCTATATACTTTTAAATTAGATTAACTTTTCTACAATTGAATCAAAATTTCATCTTAATTGGATAATGGTAACCCATGCTGCAATGAGGTTGATGTTTTGAAAAACTGCAATTTTTTGCAAAAAATCGCAGTTTTTTCTTCATAAAATGAAAACCACGCATCCTAGAAATTTGATTTCTGTCTCATTCTCTAGGAAATTTTGATAACTTTGAAAGTTTACTTGGAGCACTTTTTAGATTTTTCTTAGATTTATAGATATCCAACATTTTCCATTACGCTTTTCAGGATTCGGATCATATCCTGTCCGGAAAATGTAGAATATCTATAAATCTAAGAGTTTTATAAAAAAAGTGGTCCAAGTATCCGTTCAACTAAATAAAATTTCCTAAAAATGAGAGAGAAATCAAGTTTCTAGGATGAGTGGTTTTCATTTTACGAAGGAAAAACTGAAATTTTTTGAAACAATGGATAATTTCCTGTCATGGAAAATGCTGGATATCTATAAATCTAAGACTTAAAAAAAAAGTAGTCCAAGTAAACGTTCAAGTAACAAAATTTCTTAGACAATGAGATAAGAATCAAGTTTCTAGAATGAGTGGTTTTCATTTTATGAAGGAAAAACTGCGATTTTTTGCAAAAAATAGCAGTTTTTTTTTAAAACTTCAACCTCATTGGGGCACGGGCAACCATTATACCCAATTAATATGAAACTTTGTTTCAATTGCAGCAAATTTAATATAGTGTTGGGAACTGATATAGATAATCATTATAGTGATTGTATTATTTTTTAATCTACCCTCCATTTGGGAACTTAGAAAAAATAATTATATTTTTTAAAATTAACTTTTCATTCATAGAAAATTTCAGCTTACTAGATTTGAAATTTTTAATTTTTTAAGATTTTTTAAGAAAAGGGTAGCTTTGTTTCAATTGTATGGCCCAAATCAATCAAAATGTACAGGATTTATAGCTATAATTTTATTTTTTAAAGACACTCCCCCCCCCCCCCGACTTCAAATCTCCTTTTAAATATATGAATCTTTTATACTAAGTTTTCTTGGTATAAATTTTCACTAATTTTAATTTTTGCGCCCCCCTTCCAACTATTTTGGATAACTATCAAATTCATATAGATTTGTATTTCTGTATAAGCATTAGGTAGCATATGCAAATTGTACACATAGATCAAAGAATCTAGAAATTGAAGAGATAATTTTATTTATTGGGCCCGCATTTAAAATATGGGATTCTTCCATGATATATATAGGAATCAGCTTTCTTGGCTTCTTGTTTAAATAAACTGCAACGGATCGTTGCTAAACTTTATCCAAAGTAATTTTAAATATTAATATGTTTATTACTTTATTATTAATCAGATAACACTTGAAATTTGCAGTCGATGTTGACTTAAATTCAAAAATAGCGATTGATTCTCATCTAATAGTCGAGGAATAACCATTCTACATTACAAGCTTGAGTTGTTTACCAAAAAAGAATTTAGTCTTTTTGATTTTAAGTCCACGTTTTCAGTAGAGATTGCCAATAATAGTCGAAACATCAAAAATGGAATCCAATAAGGTTATTCCTCTAGTATTAGATAAGAATCAATTGTTATTTTTAATTTTAAGCTGATCCTCCATGTCTTCAGCAATTGTTACCAATAATAACCGAAACGTCAAAAATTCAATGTAAAATTCTTATTCCTCAAGTATTACATGAGAATCGATGCCTACTTTTAATTTTAACTCGATTCCTCCTTTTGATACCTCTAGTTGTTTTTGAGCTATATGGTAGATCGTAGACAAAACTTGGTGACTAGCTCACTCATTTACGAAATAAGTAATATCCAAGAAAATATCATTTTTCAAAGCTCTTTAAATAGAACTTTCTTGTGAACCAAAATGTAATTTAACTTTTTTTATTTTTTTTATTTATCAAATCAATTTTACCCATTTTTGAGATATATCTAAAAAACTTTACAAAAAAAAACTCCATCCACGATTAACATAGTTCCCAATATTCTTGTATGGAAAAGTAAAAATTATACCTATTTTAAATTCTTCTCCAGATATCGTATCTAAAACTGAATTCGGCTTAAGAAGAAAAGAGGAAACAATAAATCTTGAACTGCAATGTGAATCTTTGTCAACATACCACTCTCCTATCTGTTCTTTGTATATATTTAGTATTTGCTTAAACTTAGAATCATGTTTTATTTATCTAATCCTTTGAATTGAAAAGTATACCCCACGTGACCTTCATTTGTATATTTTTCTTTATTTATTTCTGGATGCTACCCTTTGCTAATGATCTTTAAAATTCTCTAAGCAGATGGCTGAAGAATGGAAAAAAGCCAGAGCTGAAGGGCTGAAGGGATTGGACGGGGTCGCAATTAACATTTCATTAATAAACATTGTATACTCGAGTAGAGTGCATCTTTGATAAAGTACACAAAGGTAGCGAAAGGAATTTTCTTCTTTTCTTTAGACCTGGCAAATAAGATCCCAGGGGTGTGAATGGATAATTAGAAGGTGACACTTTTCGAATAAACTAAAGTACCGTCAACTGATTATGTTTTCTTCAACGAGAGCATCCATTTCTCCTGTGCTAACTCAAGATTTGGTAAATAGGTACTGGAAAATCAATGGAAAGTAGGTCTGAGAGATTTTCATTTCAAATATAGAAAGTAGGCATTGAATAAGTCGTCGAGAGAAAGTCAATTTTTCCCTTGGATGGAATTTAATTTTAAAATTGATGAATTTTAATTTTATTCTCTTGATTCATATCCATAATTTTTATTAAATCATGAAATTTTAAGAGGGTAATGGATCATTTAAATACATACGCAAATGTATATTCTTTTAATAAAATGATCCACTGCATTCTTAAAAGTTCATTACGTAATTTTGTTGTACCTACTAATAGTCTAAAGGAGGGAGTAGACGGTCAATCTTTTGATCAAACTGATTGAGGAAATAAACCTGTAGGGACTCAATTGAGCCACACTATTAAGTGCCGACAACCGCCAATAGATGGCACGGCAAGAGCAGCGAAAAGGTTCTTATTCATTAATTAGTAAATAACTTATTAATGTGTTTCTTAATCAATTAATAATTAATACACATTAACATTATCATGTACAACATTGTGATCACGCAAAGAATTATACAATAAAGTATAAAGCCAATTCTCTAGGGGCTTTCCGGCGTGCTTGTAGATGCAAGGGTGATATTCCTATGTAGCCTATAAGTCATCGGTTAAAATATAGTATGTACCTACATACCATGGTTTCAAATAGATTTATGCTTCTGCTTTTAAATCTTTCACAATTTTTTCGAATGCCTCTTTTCTTTTATTTTTATTAAAGTATACTTTACTTTACCCTTTTCACAGCAAAGGGGTTAAATCAAGTTTTTATCATTTTGAGGTTTTGTACTGAAAAAATACGCTCTTTCACATAGTACAAACGGCTTAAGCCAGAAAAATTTTCTTCAAACCTGATGAATAAAAAACCGCATATTTTCAAGAAAAAAATAGTTAATTATTAATAAATGCTGACTTTTCGAAACTAAGCTTTTTCTTATTCGTCTTGTACCGAAAACATACGTACACTTAACCCCTTTTGGGCAAACTGCCAAGAAATAACAGGTTAAATTAAAAAATCCATTACTCAAAAATTAACTGCAAGTTAAAATTATTGTAATTTTAGTAATATCACTGGAATTTTTAGTCACAATCTCATAAAGATTGTAAGTTTTCAATTTTTTGTCAGGCCACATTGAGAGCCGTCGAGGGCCGCACGTTGGACATGCCTGGTCTAGGGCCTACTTAAATGTAGCAGAGTTACCCGACAGTGTAGACTCGAAGAATCCAGCTCATGCCTTGTTCATTGCAAAATTTTAGTTTGTAATAGCCCACGATAGCTCAAAAATAATTCACCATTATCTTAGCCAAATCAGAAAAATGAATTTTTAGGGTTCCGTTTAAAAAGTAAAATGGGACGTTATTAGAGTCGCTACAATGTCTATCTGTTTACTGTCAAAGCTCATCTTAGATATAATTAGACTTAATTTATAAAAATCTATTTCGATTTAAAATAAAGGTGTATAAGGACTCCAAATTTGCCATTTTTAGATGATATTTTAATACATGTTGACTTTTAGAAATTGGCTTATCTAAAAATTATGAAAAAAATCCACAAATTCCCTCATTCTCTCCTTATCAACAACAAATATTAACTAACGAGCGGTGCCGGGCGTGCCGTAGGCCGTAGGCTCTCCGGGCTGGTGACCCTTGCGGGCACCGTCTCGAGATGTGATTATTACCTGTCCGTAATTATATGTTTTGAAAAAAATATTTTTTGAATAATGAATATTGTTCAAAGAAAGGTGAAAAAATATCAGTAAATGCTTTATAAATACTTTATTAGAGCATGCAACCATTTCTCTCAAAGTTTTTAAATTAAATATTATATAATATATATTTTAAAATTAATTTATCTACTGAAATTTAAAGAATTTATATATTTGTATACTAATATTTTTCGACTTTTTTTAATAATACATTTCAATATTTAAATTTATCTAAAAAGTGTCTCTAAATTTGGTAATAGTCCCGGAGAAATTTTAAAATGATAGAAAATTTCTTAAAATTTTTGTTTTTAGGTCATTCCTATCTTTCCATATTATTTCTATGCTAATGTGTCAATAAATATGATACAGTTTTTACTTCTAAACATCTTTTTATTTCTTTAAGCTATTTTGAAATCTATTGAAAAGAAGAAAATTTAATATACCTACTAATTAAACCTAAAAACAAATTCTTTAAATTGAAATATATATTTTTTTTTCATGAACTTCCTACTTGAATATATTTTTTTCTTTTGCTTTATCCATTTTCTCTTTCGTCTATTAAATTATATGTAAATAGAAATAAGCATTTTAATTACTTTTTTCATTTTGACCGTTTGCTTGACTCGCTTTGAAAACTTTTTTTGGAAATCATTTTCACCCCCTAGCCCCCCCCCCCCATTAAATCTTCTTCCGTTAGCCCTAATGGTAGGTCTACGACCCCTATCATTTCATCAACACATTTTCAAGTAGATTCAAGTTTTTTCAACCAAAATGAGCGAAAATTTCCAACGTAATTTCGGATTTACCTGAGTAGGAGAAAAAAGAGAGAGCAAGAGGGGTGAAAAAAAAACCAGCAAAGTTCAGAGGTAAAAAAAAAACTTCTATTGAAAGACTTTAATGAACTTTTTTTTTAATAAAATATAATGAAGAATAAAAAAAAAAAAAAAAAAAACACGGCGTTATTTCATTAAATATTCCCTAGTGACAGAGACTGACTGGAAAGTTTTTATCATTATAAACCAAAGAGGAATGAATATACTCTAAAAATTATAATAGATTATTTACTTTTTATTTAAGGTTGTTTGTTTTTTTGCCGATTTAAATAAAAACTTTGTTATCTATTTTTTTTTTTAATTATTATTAATAATAATAACTTTTATCAATGAATTCAAGTTTTTTTTTCGATTAGAATTTAAGTTGGGATGTGAAGTTTAGTAATCTAGTCGTTTTTTACTTTCACATTTATATTCATAGAATATAATGGGGAAGTATTGCGGTGGCCTGTCTGGATCCTGACTTTTTGAGAGCTTGTATCTCAGAGATGACAAAAGTTAATTTCATTTTGTAGCTTCTAGGTGAAAAGAATCGATGCCCTTAATAGTTGAAAATCGGATTTAGGATATAAAACAGGAAATTGTGGTCCCCAGAGGCCAAAAATCCATTGGTCAGTGCGTATGTACGTATGTATGTACCCCCCCCCCCCATGCGTTTTGCAACTATAAATCTCAGAGCTACGAAATTCGAAACTTAAGCTCAATATAGGCTAGAAGGAGTACAGCAAGCTTTTGGTTGAAATCGGAAAACCGGAAGTGGACATTTACATTAAAGATTTTTCGTTTTTTTTTTATTTTTTCAAAAACGACTCTAACAATTAAAAAAAAAAATTAGTGTATTTATCAAGTGTCATGAGAGTTGTTAGTTGTGTCAAATTTTTAATCCGATTGAAATAAAGGAAGGGGGTGTAAATTAGTAGTGTCGCGATGACTTCAAATAAATGAAAATGTGAAAGTTGTGTGGTGACCACACCAGTTGATTTTTCTTTTATTGATATTGATTCAAAAAAAAAAGTCCAGCCTCTGAAGTCCGTGGTGGACACTTGCATCGTGAAAATAGGAAAAGTAATTTAAGGATTGGATCGGAATTGAAGGTACTTGTGGATGTTGGTCTTAAAAGACCGAAGTTTACATGGCGTTGGAAAGACAGTCGCAGGAAAAGTGGTCCAGTCTTTAGTAGTCATAGGGATAAACGAGTTACTAAATAGGTTTGGTCAGGGCCGGATATAGACTTGATAAGGCCCTAAGCTATTTGAGATATTATATGTCAGTATCAAATATGATTTTCGGATACCTAGAGTGTTAAACTGAAATACAATTATATAGATAGTGAAATAATAAATATTTAACTTGAAATCATTTTTATTCATAACAAACTTAAAAATGCAAACTCTATGTTTATAGTAAAAGAAATATAATATACTTTACACTTTCCATTTCTATTATGAAATAATAATGATATAATTTTAAAAATTACTGAAATTATCGGCATTTGCTGTCTAAATTTATTAATAGTCATAATTACCGGTAATACCGGTTATCGGTAATGCAAACCTTAGGCACAATAGCGCTTTGTTCTTCTAAAGGACGCGCTAAATAAAATGAGTGAAGAGTATGGGACGTTCCGGACGTGCGCATTGGGACAAATAATTCTGCAGTATATTTGTTAAGTATATATGACAATTGCACACTAGGACAATTTCTTTGGGGGGCCATAAGAAAGTGGGAGCCCTAACTAAGCTTGTATAGCTTATACGTAAATCCTGCACTGGGCTTGGTCGGTTAGTATCCAATTTAATTAATTGAAAGTAGTCGTGAGAGATTTTCATTTCAAATATAAGTCGCCGAGAAAAATTCACTAATTAAGGGTTGTTGAATGTTTGAAAATCGTGTATTTCGCTCAAATGAGACTTTAGGAGGGATTATTGATTTTATCTCATTCGAAGGAACGCCATGGTAGTATCAAATAAGACTTACAAATATTAAGATTGACACAATAAAGTATAAGCATTTAAAACTTGTTATCAATATCAATCAATACTATATAATAAAGCAGTAAGAACTCAGTTGGTTTGTCCGGTTTCGCTCACTTATGTCTTCGCCTCTTCAGCCCTGTATACTCTATCTACCGTAGACTTTCTGGAACCTTCTAGAAACTTCGGTAACATTCTGAAAGAACAGTCGTTCACAAGAATTGGACTCTGTCTCGCGGAGTTATGTTGAACGACGGTTTGAGTGCGGCGAGCCAGCAAAAAGTCCACCGAAGTCGGGCTTTGCAGCTGGTTAAAATTTAAATTATTTGAGTTCGGTTTCTTTTAGAATTCTAAGGTCGTTGGCTTTTCTTAAAAAAAATTTGTGTGAGAATCTCACGGCTTTCACTTACAACATCATACCAATTTTCCTCTTTCAAATTAATTTAAAATAAAATAAAAACCTTCAAGTAAATGGATATAATCTAAGAATTATGTTGACTTTGACCAAAAGATTACAATACTATCACTGGCTAAAATCTAGTTTAAGTTTTAAATTTCGTTGCTTTGTGAGTATTGATGCTGAGATTATCACACACTGCACACACCACACCGGCGAATGAATTTTCGGCTGAATTTTGGCTCTTACGGCCACAAAACCTGTTTTATTTGTCTAAATAACACAGTTTTTATATCTTAGGGGCATCGTATAGTATCACTTGGAGTTGTCTTTGAAAATTAAATTCTCTGCAACTGAATGCAATACTTTGCTTACATGCTTCGCTATGTAAGTGAACGTAAACAGTAAATAAATAAATATTAGATTTTTATACATTAATAACAGCACAGCATAAAAAAAGTTTGGACAGCTGATCTCATCCACTGCTTGATGTCTGGTTTATTACAAATGGAAGTAAAAACAAACAAAAAGAAAATAAAAATAGAAAAAGCTATCTCTAGAGCTTGGTGAATTTTTCACTGAAAATAGTATTAAAATTTAGCACTCTGTGTCCTTCCCATGTTATCCGTCTCTGTGTATGTGTGTGTGTGTGTGTGTGTGTTTCCCTATCTCTTACTCTTCATCCCTGGAAATGTCGTCTGCATAGTGCACGTCTTGTATGGTAAAGCTTATAAATATTCGAGTAAAAGTTAAATTGACCTGGAACACGAAGTGGATTTTTTTCCTTTTTAAGCGTGGTACTTGATATTACCAATTTATAATAACTAAAATAAACTTTACGTGATTTCTTATATTATAAATATGTATATATCTATATATAAATTTAATCTTTTAATATAATAATTTGATCGTAACGGTGAATTTCTATTATCAAGGTTTAATAATTTTAATGGTTTTAAAGAGAAAACGACCATTCAAAACGAAAACAATACAAAACAAGAATTAATAGAAATATCTTCGTTTCAATTTTCATTCAGTTTAAGTATTGTTTTCATATTTGATCAGTAAATACTTAAATAACATCAAGTCAAGTGTTTTTTTTCTTTTATTAAAATCAATTTAAATTGATCTTTATCATTACAAACATCAAGAGAACTTGAAAAATACAACTTCATTGTACATGGTTTTATTTGAGAGAGGTTCTATATTCTGTCAGGTTTTCAGGGTGGAAACTTGAAATCAAATATCGATCCGTTTCTGCTTAAAATGTTCTTGATATACTACGTATATGCGATGACAGTAGAATATTACATCCTGCAATCAATAGAGAAAAATATAAATTAAACTTTAATCAATATATGGTAACTAAACATTAACAGGAAATCTCACAACTTCCAAGATATTTATTATATGTGATGGTGCAAGGGAAAAGAGCCTTTATCTTCACTCTGGTCAAAATCGAGCAAATAACATTTCCTATTTCCAGAGAATTAACTGAAAAAAAACGATTTTTGTCTCCCCCAATAATTCCAAAAATTGACTGAGTTATGAATTTTTGAATATTTATATATATTACGAGCTGCTCCAGGCGTGCCTTCGGCACGCCCTCTACAGCTCGGCCCTCCGAGCAGGTGGCCCTGGCGAGCAGCGTCTCGGCATGTGATTATTAGGTCTCCAAAAAATAAATATCTTTTGATAGTTGATTTTTACAGGAATAGTTTCTTAAAGTAATAAAGAATAACTCTACAAAATTTGATCAAGATAGGAGAGAGTTTTAATTTTTGCCCCCACTCACATTTTGGATAGTTGGGAGTCGAATTTCAAAAAATCCTGAAATTACTTTTTAGATATTTGTATTTAGAATTTTATTAAGTAAAAATCAAGTAGATATCTTATCGTTCTTAATTCAAAATGCATAATTAGTGTAAACACATTGTAAAGATATTTTTCCCCTTTTGACCCGTTTAGGGGTCGAATTTCAAAAATCCTGAAATTGGTTTTTAGATATTTTAATTTAGTATTTTTATAAGTAAAAAGCAAGTAGACATTTTATCGTCCTTAAGAGATATCGCATAATCAGTGAAAACACAATTTGCCCCCTTTGACCCCCTTAGGGGTCGAATTTCGAAAAATCCTTTCTTAGTGAGCCCCTATGTCATAGATGTAATATCCTCTCCAAATTTCATGTTTCTATGTTCAGTGGTTCTGGGTGTTTTGATGATGAGTGAGTGAGTGAGTGAGTGTATCGGGCAAAGAATTTTATATATATATATATATATATATAGATATGTTTATTTATATATTTACTAGCTGCAAGGTCCGCCCTCGGCGGCCTTCTTGCTGGCCAGGGGGCTGTGCCCCTGGACCCCCACCCACGAGCCCCCGAACACCCACGCACCACCCGAACCCCCCAACCCCATTCCACCTCCGCACCCACCCTACTCCCCACTACCCATTCTCTTTGGTTGAGTTTGCTCCAAGGGCAAGAATTTACATTTTGTCACCCTCCCCCCTTTTTGGGGGAATTTTTTTAAACAAAAGTTGTCAGAAATCACATCCCCTAGAACTTTGCTCATAACAAAATTTACTATAGAGTTAATAGTTTAGGAGTTATTTGGTCATTTGCATTAGTGCGCCCCCCAAACCCTCTTTTGGGGTCAAAATATCAAAACGTTATATAGCTATAAACATAAGTTAGATGACTCAACAACGCGAGCAACTTTTCGAGGAAACCACGCATACATACATACAGGAATTTTGTTGAGGGTGTTTTCTTTCATAACTTTGCTTGAAACGTGTGCAACCAAAATTTGTCGTGATTTGGACCAATGTACAGACAAAACCTTAATTTTATATATATAGATTTCACATTTTTGCCCTTTCTTAAAAAAGATAAGGGCCCTTTCCCATGCACCATCACATTTAATTCAAAGATTATTTTTTAATTTCCATTTACCATCATCATCGAAAATACAATCCTAAGACTTGTTTGACTCAACAACCCGCTTTCACTCAACTCTATTCGATCCAACTCTTTCACTTCTCTAAAAATCCAATATCCCATATCTTTCATTATCTGTGGAAAATATTCCAATCTAATTGAATATGCAATTTCGAAAAGGGGCACATGTCTAAACATTGAAAATGTTCAGAAATGAAAACTAAAAAACTAATTATTTTCTAAAGTATTGTAAAATTTATAAAATTTATTTTTGAGTTACATTTTGGGGGCAGTAAAATTAATACTAGAGTTGGGTCTTTTTCGAGCATAGTAGGTGTAGAAGCTTTTAGATTACATTTATATGAAAAAGTGTATATGTCAAAATATGCGAGATGTGCCCTTGTCGAAATTGCATATTCAATTCTTCCCCTCTAAAATCTAATTTATTAATCCCCCTTGTATCCATCATTTGAGCTTTTTACTTTTTTTACTTTACCATGCAGGGTATGGTCAAGTATTTTAATCTTGCATGAAAAAAGTGGTTTTTTGTTTCTTTTTTTCAAAATATCTCAAAAACGGCTGAAACTATTTTGATTAAAAAAATGTGCGATACCATAGCACTTCGGTCTACAAAAAATCCCTAATAAGTGAACATCGAAAAATTTTTATTTTTCGAGATAATAATTGTTTTGTACAAATGTTTGTTAGTCTATTATTCTGTTAGTCTGTTAGTCTGTGCGTTACCAAATTTTTGTGGACGAGCTAGCTAAACAACTGTGAATATCAAAACCAAATTTCACACGTAGTTTTGGTGTATCGAGATTAAGAGCTGAATAGATTTTGGTTCATATCGACCCAAGGGGGAGAGAGGGGATTAAAATTTAATATTAAAATATTTTAAAACTAAAAAAACAAGAAAAATGAAATATACTATAAAATGAACCTATAATAAAGGAAATATTTTTTTTGGCTCCAAAATTTGGGGGGGCAAAAAATAAAAATCTAGGCCCTTGGACCAAACTCAACCAAATTTTGTATACATAGTCAGTGGGCTCCCAGAAGTCTAAAAATTCAAAAACGAACCTCCCTAAATGGGGGGGAGGGTTGTAGGATCAAAAAATGAAAATCTAGGCCCTTGTACCAAACTCAACCAGAAGAGTATGGTAAATTCAAGTAGATGGCCACATCAGAATGTGTCAATTTATTTTTTAATGCAATCGATTGCATACATTACTTTCCCTGCTCCATCTTTTTTGTTTTCAACTTTCCTGCCTTCGTTGATCACTCAGATCCAAAATTCAAATGTAAAAAAAATAAATAAATATAAAAATATGAGCCTGGGACCTCTTTAGGCCTTAGGGTTAGATTTTGGCGATTCCAAACTCCTCTGTCAAAATTTATTTATTAACTCTGAAATGAACCCCAGATGGTTCGTTTGCGTAGGCCGATTTATTTATCTACCTGTGAAATATGTTTGCTGCAACGAGGTGCACTCCACTTGGACAAACTCAAACACCTCTAAGTAGTGTTTTCTTTGCTAAATTGTATGCCTTTTAATAGCAGATGAGAAAAGGAATGTCAATCCGATTCTCTGTTTTCCCCGCTCAACATTAAGGGGGATATTATAGTTTGTTGCACTTTGGGTTAGTTTACCTTTAATTCCATAAAGTTGATAACACCTTGTGTCTCTGATAAGCTCCCATAACCATAACGCACACATGCTGCCCATTAGTATTCAGGACTCGACCGGAATTCACTTCGAAATTACCAAAAATTATCCTAAACAACTTGGAACTTGGCTCGAGAGAGTGAGATGAAAGATACGGAAAAGTCCACCTATCGTCTTTTTAGATTTAATAAATATTAAGTTTCCCCACCACTGAGAGAGTTGGAAACAAGCAGCGTTAAGTTTGAGGACAAATGGGTAAGTGATTCAGATAAAACCTGTGACTTTTAGAAACTTTTAGAAACTAAATTATAACAGCAGTTGTAAATTGCGAATCATTTTAAATCTGTTAAAACTAAACTGCAATCCTATTATATAATTGTCGTCTAGATATATCAATAATATTAATTAAGTAGACAACTACATTATTGTAGAATTGTATTATTAAAATAACTAGAATGATATGAAATATTGAGTAATAGAAAACTTAAATAAAACGCTTATTTATTTGTTTAAACAACGTTTTGCACTTTTAATTTTTGAACTTCATCAACCACCATTAAGCAACTCTAATATGTGTATATCTTTAATTAAAAAATGCTTTATAATTGGTGAGCCTGAACAAGTCCACAAATTAAAAGGGGAAACGTAGCTTAAGGTAGTTGTTTCGAGACAATACTAGCAAAAAGTTAATGCTAAAGTTTATAGAACAGATAATAAGGATTCATAATTCATAAGCCGAAAATTTTTTGCTGTGTATGTACCACTATTAGGCAATCCCGTGCTCGTTTGACAAATCTGGCAACACTGTCCTAGCTTGTATATATTTTTTCATAGAAATGTCAGATAAAGTACATTATAAAGGAAGATTTATAAAACAAAAAGTTCTTAATAAGCGATTGAAAGCTGTTGCGACAATGGCTGAAGCGAAAAAACGTCAAAAAAGTACTAAAGTTAAACCACTTTTTAGGTTAAATAAATGCGTTGTTGCCAGCTTGTTTTTAGTGTAAATTTTTCATTATGCATTTTTCATTATTTATTCATTATTATCTCAGAAATTGTGTTGTAATTATGAATTAAAATTTTCTTAAAAATGTATTAGTTATTGTTTAATGTTTTTTTTTTGTTTTTTTTTTTGGCTTTTCGGCCTTTCTAACCATAAGCCAATTTACGATACTATATATATTTTTAAATTTTGTCTCTACCCGGGGGTCAGATTTTAGCCGAATGCCTCGAGTCGGATTTGAACCCAGGTCCACTTGGTTAGCAGGATGATACGCTACCGCCTAGCCTATCTGACCCCCCCATTGTTTAATGTTGGTTTAGTTTTTTATAACAATGGTAAGAAGAGTTTCTTAATTATAATGAAATATGTATGTAAACTTTCCGATATCCCGTATAGTGCAATGTATAAGAGTTTGAAAAACTCTATCTTTGGAATTTAATATCTCCGGAACTATATAATGTTCATAAATTTCGTTTTGTCACCGATCGATGCAGAAGTATTTAAATAATAACCTGTCTAAATTTCAAAAAAAATCCTAAGAAAGCCCATATGGTGAAACAACTATCTTAAACAATAAAATAAGCCTTTTATTTAAATTTCATAAATTACCCAATAATTCATATCATTAATCCAAATTTCGGACAACGCTATCTAATAACTATAATATTATAAATAACTTGAATTAAAAAATAAAAAATAAATGTGATAGGCACCCAGGACCAGCCGGAATTCGAATCTAGGATCTCACATATTCTGTGTGAAGCTCCAACCACCTGAGCTACAAGTTGCAAGTGGATTATAATTTAATAGGCAAGCGAATATAAATTAATAAATTTTTTTAAAAAAAAGGATGAATTATTATCAAAGAGAAACAAAGAGGTTGTCCTCTGCTTGATGCAAATAAACATACACACATATATATCGAGATGATATATCTTATCTGTATATATATATATATTATTTATTTGTTTGAGACTTTAGTTTCGAAGACTTGGTCTAAGCTGACCACCAGTGAAGAAGGAACATCAAATTTTCAATATCCATACGATATTGACTCCATGAAAAACAACATTTATAATTAAAAAAGACTGATGATGAAGACCAAGTCTTCGAAACTATAGTCTCAAACAAATAAATAATATATATATATATACAGATATATCATCTCGATATATATGTGTGTATGTTTATTTGCATCAAGCAGAGGACAACCTCTGTGTTTCTCTTTGTGAATCAACAACTCTGCTACTCTCGGCAAAACAAAAACTTTTCAATGAATTATTATCTTTATGTAGAGATCTAGGATTGGTTTAGGATTAGAGATTAACACTGGATATTTGAGATCCAGTATTTGAATACCTGCTGGGACTGGTCTTTATCAAACATATTTTTCTTTATTTTTCTAATTTAATTTTTAAAAGTAAAGATTTGAGCATCTTCTTTTTGAAAATAGTTGGAATGTTTTTCAAAAATCAGCTCGGGTTCAGATTAACAAATCAATTTTAAAAGAGAAAGAATTTAATTTTTAGGACAGATTCTAAGATTTTAATAGAAATATTATTAAATTGCGATATCAGAGGGGATTCATCCCCCCAGGAGTCGAACCTGAGAACTAACATGCTTTCAGGGCAGTCAGCTCACACCCTCGAGAAAATTTTTTATATCAAACCATTAGAGAGTAATCATGAGATTTCCTATGAAGTAGAAGCCAAATTTATAAAGTAAATTAGAAAATTCAATAAATTTATAATTTTTCTCATTAATATATCAAAGAATATTAACGAGAATTGTTTTGATCGCGCTTTTTGAAAAATATATATATCGCGAGATTACTGCGGTTGAAGCTATTGGAGTCTGCGGAGTCTTAACTCTGGTCCAAGAGAGAAAAGATATGATCCATTTAGCTACAAGCCAACGTCATTTTGCTTATAGCCCACGATGAACTCGGATGGATCACCAAATGAATTTGAAATCTAAGATGTTATATATTTAATCTCCCAGTCCAGAGCGCCCGATCTATTAGCATGTATGTTAGATGCTTGCCATTAATTAATCGTATGTTTCCTACATTTGATTCAATCGCGAATATATAACATCTTAGATTTCAAATTCATTTGGTGATCCATCCGAGTGTCATGCGGGCTATAAGCAAAATGACGTTGGATTGTAGCCAAATGGATCATATCTTTTTCTCTCTTGGTCCAGACTTAAGACTCCGCAGACTCCAATAGCTTCAACCGCAGTAGTCTCGCGATATATATCTTTTTCAAAAAAGCGCGATCAAAACAATTCTCGTTAATATATCAATTATTCTTTGATATATTAATGAGAAAAATTATAAATTTATTTAACATCATTATTTCAAGTTAGAAATATATAAGTTCAGATATTATTTTCACTCAATATTTGACAAAAATCACCTACATTTGATTCGCGATTGAATCAAATGTAGGAAACATACGATTTAGAAAATTGATTTACATCAGAACAAATCGAACTGGTGACCTCAAATATCCGATGTGGTAATTATTGAAAGGTATTTATTTATATTTTAATAGGCAGGGCACCGCTATAGAGCCACAAAAATAAAACAAACAAAAAACGAAATATCTGTATATAGACATCGACAATTGATTCCCGATTGGAAACTTATAGTATAACTCTGTTGGTTAGGGCTTTACACCAGATCCGGGCTCGGATCATCCTGGTCTTTTTCAATTTTTCTTTTTCTTTATTTTCTAATTAATTTATAAATTTGTCTTCCTATTCAGAGGAAGCCTCATTGTGATTACACCCCTATTAATGATTTGATATAAAAATTATTTTTCAAAGTTTAATTAAGAAGTTTTTGATTATTACAAATAATTCTTTTGAAATATACATATAGAAAAAAATTGAAACGTATTTAAAAATCTTGCAACTTTTTCATTTTATAAATACAATATACTTGTTTTTTGTTTGTTCTTTTACTTTATACAAAAAAAATGGATATTTTTGTTTTATTTTATATAGACCCTCTCTCTCTGTTCATTTATTTTATCTTTTATTAATTAAATTTTATATTCAAATTTTAGCTAGTCAAGTTTACAGCTGATAACCTTTGCTTCCAGTTGAGCTTTTATTATTATGAGCGCAATATCAATAGACCGCAGCTGTTGTCGCCACTGACCTTGTCAATGTTACGAGATGATTGACTAAGCCATTGGGGGTGGAAAACAAATTAAAGGAAAAATTTGCCTAACAGCATTTTAGTCTTAAAATAGAATCTCTGACCAATTAAGAGACATTTCATGAATTTTAAAGTTTTCTTTAGTGATAAAAAATGTGTATGCTAGGGTTTTATTTCAAAAAAGTAGAAAATATATTCTTAAAGAGAAATCAATGTCCTCTGCTTGATGAAAATAAACATATAATATAAAGAAAATAATATGTTATTGATTGTTTTTTTTTTGTTTTTATATATACGAGCCCCGTCCCATCTCAATTGGCCCACCAATATTTTTACTTTTTAAATAAAATTATGCTAATTGACGGTAAATTTAATTTAAATATTTATTTTTATTATCATTTGGAACAACATTTTAAACAATTTAAAACATTTCATTGTAACATTTAACTTAAAATTATTTTTTAATTGTTAAAACATATTTTTATATGAAAAATAGTTCTTTGCTTTTCAAGATTTTTTTTTTTTTTTTTAAGAATCTTTGAATATATGTGAAATAATCAAGTAGGCTTTGCCTTTTTCCAACAAAAGAAAGTTTGTTTTGTTTATTATTAGTAAAAATGACTCGTGGAAAGGTTGTTGATCAAAAAATTCGCTCAATTATTATCAATTTATTTAAAAAGGGAAAATCAAACGCGCAAATTGGCGATCTAGTTAATTTATCAAAACTACTGTCAGCAATATTAATCGAGTTTATAAAACAACGGGTACAATAGCTACAAAACCTCGGTATGCGTCGAAATCCAAAATATCAGATGCTGATAGACGGGCATTGAAGAAGATTATTAGAAAAAACAGGCGTTCGAACTATGGTAAATTTTCTGTTCTTTGGAGCGATGCTGTGGGGCGAAGTGTTTCAAGATCCACGTGCCATAGAGAAGCCCTTAAGTTAGGTTTTAAAACTTACAAGGTAATTTTATTGCAACTTATTCCAAATTTTTTTTTTGTAATTTTACTATTTTTTTTTTTAGCCGAAAGAAAAGCCACTCTTGACATTAAAACAAAAGAAAAACCGGCTTAAATGAGCTAAAAGTCACATTAATTGGACGTGTGGAATAGTGTCCATTGGAGTGATGAGTCTCGTTTTGAGGTTTCACATTAAGATATAAAAAATAAAACGAATTTATTTTTGGAGAATCTTTAATCTCAATAAAAACACTTTAGGTTCACAACTAATTAATAATAAATTGGACAAAATTGACAAATTAGATAAATCAGGTCTTTTAGAACTGGCTACAAGGAACATGAAAGAGCCTTTAACAGTCTTAGCAGATCAGATGATATTAATATGGAATCTAACTTCTACCTTCGACAATCAACTACATTTGAATAAACATACCTCTTCTATTAGCCACCTCGTTCCTTTACACTTCGAAAGAAAGGGCTTACGTTTAGATTTTTTAGAGTCAACGGAAATAAAATTAGCTCCCTCAAATAAAACGATTATACTAGATAATCAATTAGAAGTTAAGAAAAGTACAATCATTGATTACATTCTTTAAATATTTGCAAATTTGTTTTCAGTAATTTTTCTCCCCCCCCCCCTACACCTACCTGAGTGTAAATCCTCATTTCTCAGAAGGCCATTCAAAATTAAACAAATTAGACTTCCTACCTTTCTCCCTCCACTAATTTTAAATATTTACCCTTTTGTTATCTTAAAAATAAATTTTACCATTGACTTGTATTCAAATTCGACTTATCCAGGTCAGTTACTTTATGTTGCTCCTGAAGATGGGTTAGTCACCCGAAATATATATATCGAGATTTAAGATTCTCCAAAAATAAATTCGTTTTATTTTTTATATCTTAATGTGAAACCTACCAAGTATTTTTTATCCAATAATTTAAAAAATGTTTCACCAAGTACCAACACCAAATTCCTTCAAAAGGTTATCTATGTTGCTATTTCTAATTACATGGTTAATTCTTTTATCATTATAGATAGTTTTGTCTAGTGGAAAACTAACCAGTACCATTCCAACCCCTCTTCTTTTTTGTGGTCTGAACAAAAAAAAGTTTAAATTCTCATTTTATCAAGTGATTTAGAAACATTTTATTCACCAAAAGCAATTCCGTCTAGTTTGTCCTTTTTGTGTTTTCATGCTTGGCGGGGGTGATTCGGGGCAATTTCGATGGCGTAATCTCTTCCGATGGCGCTTTTTTTTCGCTTCAACCCCCCAAAGCTCCACCCGGTCATATTTTATACTTTACTAGAGAACGACTTCTATGCTAATATAATGTTTACATGGAAAAACTATCTTTTATTGGTGTGGCCCCCGACAGACAGACTTTTCTTGCCTCTTCTCTCTTGTTCGAGATTAAAAGAAAAAGAAAGAGAAACTCGCCCCAAGTTGGAAGGGATGCAGATCACGCGATTTTCGGTTGAATTAGGGCGATCCAATCAGTGCCTTTCCTCATGGGAGATAAAAAATTAAACCTCACCTCATCTTCAAACAAGTGGTGGGATTTTTTCGAATATCGTATTGATTAAGTCTGGTAGTGTAGGCGATGTTTTATGGATATAGAAATGAAAATATTTCTCCAGTAGATAGCAATGGTGCCTCGTGAGATGAAGCAGGTGAGGCTGCTCCTCACATTTCTCCAAAGAAAGAACGAAACAAATTCTGAAAATCGAAATAAAGAAATTAATTATTTATATTAAAATAATTTATTAATTGATTTTTGTATACTAAAATAAATAGAAATTCTTTTTTAAAAGATAATCTCAAAAGTTTTATTAAAAATCCAAACGTTTCGGGAGAAATTCTCTATTTTATCAATAGAATTTGGAAAAATGTTTGGTTTAAAAAAAGGAAATAGATTGCAAATTTGTTTATAGCTGATTTATATTTTCTTTTTACTTTATCATACAGGGTATGGTCAAGTATTGTAATCGTGCATGAAAAAATTGTTTTTTTTTTAATGACTTAACCAATTTTGATGAAATTTAATATCCTAATTAAGTACCTTGGGGACCACAAAAAGGTTAAATAAAGTTTTTAGTAAAATTATATTTTAAAGTACTTTACTCTAGAGTAAGATGGTACTTTTTTAATTTTTTAAATTATTTAAAATTTATTCATTTGAAAGTTTTAATATAGCTCATTTAGCCTTGCTTAAATAAGAATGGATAGGCTTCTCTCTGTGAAATGCTAAAAATTTGGAATCATTCTATATTGGATTTTTGACGTTTCGGTTTTTATTAGTAACCATTGCTGAAGACATAGAGAAATCGACTTTAAACCAAAAATAGCGATTGATTCTCATCTAGTACTTGAGGAATAATCATTCTATATTGGATTTTTGACGTTTCGGTTTTTATTAGTAACCATTGCTGAAGACATAGAGAAATCGACTTTAAACCAAAAATAGCGATTGATTCTCATCTAGTACTTGAGGAATAATCATTCTATACTTCTTTTTTCGAAATATCTCAAAAACGGCTGAAACTATTTTGATTAAAAAAAAATTGAGCGAAACTATGGCATTTCGGTCTACAAAAAAACCCTAATAAGTGAACATCGAAAAAATTATATTTTTCGAGATAATAATTGTTTTGTCAAAATGTCTCTTAGTCTGGTTGTCTGTCCGTTAGTCTGTGCGTTACCAAATTTTTGTGGACGAGCTAGCTCAAAAACTAGTGTGAATATCAAAACCAAATTTCACACGTAGTTTTGTTCCATTGAGATTAAGAGCTGATTAGATTTTGGTGCATATCGACCCAAAATTAAGGGGGGTGGAAAGGGGGTTAAAAATTAAAAATCTAGGCCATTTGAGCAAACTCAACCAAATTTTGTATACATAATCAGTGGACCCCCAGAAGTCTAAAAATGCAAAAACTAACCTACCCCCTACATGATTATAAATAATTTTAGGGGCCAGGTTGTATGGTAAAGTCAAGTGGATGGCCACATCAGAACACGCCAGCTTATTTTATATTCCATTGATAAAGGGAGAATTTCTCCTGAAACGTTTAGAATTTTAATAAACCTTTTGTTTTTTAAAATAATTTGAATTTAATCTTTAAATTATAATAAACTGCTTTGCAAAAGTATATCATCGCTTTTATAAATCCAACTTTGTTGCAATGAATTTCATATTATTTTAACAAAAACAAATAAATCATTATAAATATATAAATTAATTACAAAACCTCATAAAGTATTTAAAATAAATTAAATAATTTTCAATGTTAATACGAATTAGATCAATTTTCATTTTTTCATAGTGATGCGATAATTTTGCACAGCAGTTTAGATTATTCATAAATACCAAAATACAATGGTAAGCACATAAAATAATACACTATAATATGTTAAAATTATATTATATAAAATATTTATATAAATATTACAGCCCCCCCCCCTAGTTTCATGAAAAGTGACCCCCCCCCCCATCCGTACAAACAGTAGGCCTACTATTAAATAATGAATGCAAAGATTTAAGAATTTTTTTGAGTTTCTTTTTTTGAAAAATGATGGAAATTTTTTCAAAAATCAACCCAGACTTATAGTATTAATAAATGAATTTACTTAAGGACCAATCATAGATTTTAGAGAAAATATTTTACATTGCATATCAGAGAGGTTGGATTCCTAAGGGTCGGTTGTATGTCGCATCAGTGCCTGGCATATGATTGGCCATCCCAATCCCTCCATTTACCATCTACTCTGAGTTAGTGGTAAAAAGCATTTACTTTGCGACATAATCTGGCTAACGGCCCGGCAAGCTAGTTAGCGCTTGGGTTCGATTCCTAAGGGAAAGAACCTCTCTGATATGCAATGTAAAAATATTTTCTCTAAAATCTATGATTGGTCCTTAAGTAAATTCATATATTATTAATAGTAGGCCTACTAGTTGTACAGTATATTTTATTCACTTCCAAAGAATTAAAAGAGGTTTTTATTACCTTTTGTTGAAGTTATAAAACTTGACAGTTTTTATTTTTAGCATATAATACTAATTTTGCAACAATTTTCAACCCCCGCCCCCCAGAAATTTTAATGATGCACTCTGCGTCTTAACCTCCCCTATGGGCACCCCTGCTTATTACAAACCAAATAAATAACATTCATTCAGCTCTCTAAAAGGAGACCCTTGTATTGAGAGCTAGAGCTGAAATTGCTTTCACGAATTTTTTTCCGAAAAGCATAGAACAAAATAAAGAAAAGGTCGACATACACTTTATCATAAATAAAAAGTCGTACTAATTACTCCCATGTACGCTCTCATCCTAAAAACCTGTATATTTGAAATCTATGCATATTATCCCCCTAATAAATTTTGTATCGTATCCCCTCCGCTCTTGACAGGGATCGTTAGTTCAACCCCCACTTTCTATCTCCCTTCTCATCCTCTATTTCGTCCCCCTTCAGTACCATGATTTCCAATTTCAGGTCTCTCTTGACATATTTCTACACTCGAATTTTTGGAAATTCTATAAATCAAAATGATATATGTCTTTTTAAGTACGACATGACAATTCCCAGTCAAAATATTTTTCATCCCGCAATATATGTATATAATGCATATATAAATATATACAAGAATATATTCATAACACATAACATTACCACAACCATAATTGCTTTGTCTTTTCAACATATTATATATATTTTATTCTATTTGAAAATACGTATAACATTCATTTATTAAATAGGAATGTTTTATTACTTTTATTGAATTTAGTACCGATATATGTTTTGCGAATAATAATTGTAGCTATTAAATATTGAATGGTAATAAACTTATATTAATGGTTAATATAGTCCAATTATTTATTAGAGACATGATCCATTTGAAATAATATAATAATAAAGGTATGTATCACGTTATGGTATGTTATTTGAAAGGGAAATTTCTCTCATGGAATTTTGTAGGGAGCGATAGCCTATTTAGCATTTTTACAGCAGTCTATAAGCAGGCAAAGTGAAAGCCGGTTCCTTCCAAAATATCTGAATTATCAAATTATTTATTATTTGTCGTTGATAGGAAGTTAATGGACAAGTAAGAATTTTTTCATGTTCATGTTCTTCTTTAAGTGCTATATCAAGTCCTCCTGACGTTTCGGCACCTCTCCACATATACCTGTGCTGAGTGTGTTTAGCTGTTTTACACAGATATACGGGACCTACTTTTTAACGCCGGTTCCGAACGGCTAGTTTGGAGAGGTTGACTAAGCAATTATACTCTTGGTAGTTTGCCTTTGCTTTCCAAGAGGAGGCGGCTGCAAATATCTGTCGAGGCTCAGTCTCGAACCAGCATACTTCCAGACAGCGGCCCGACACTCTGACCACTGACCCACAGTCGCCTCTATGGTATACAAATCTTAAACGTGAAGAAAATACATTTTCAACCATGATTTTTTCTGCCTGTCTATGTGGTTGTATTGCAAAACCCATGATGGATCAAGAACGAAAAGGAATATAAAGTTCGTTCTGATATCAAATTGTTTACATTTCTAAAAAGAAGATTTCATTAGATTTTGGTCTCTCTAGCTTCAGAACTTTGGCTCAAGATGAAAAAAAATATAGGTGTATATTTTTTGTATGATTTTTTTTTTATATTTTAGTCTTTGTTTAGAGAAATGTATAAACAAATTAAGAGCTGAGTGAACAATTTTAATCATTAAATAAGAAACCATATAATGTTTTCGGCAATAAGCTGAAATTTGCCAGGAATGTAGGTTTTCATCTCTGAAGCAATTTTCAGTATTCTAGCTCACAACCTTATCTGACAGAAATTTATCCAATTTTATAGTCTTAAAAAAAGTTAAATCATTTAATTGAGAGCAGTTTTAAATAATATTTTTTTTTGCACATATCATTTTTGATAAGGATTATCTCTGTATCAAGGAACTAAGAAGCTCAAACTGTTGCTTGGCAACGTTCTTCCAAAATTTAAAAATTTATGAAAAAGTAGAATCATGGATTAAATTAGACTGAGCGATTTTAGGTAATAAACTGAAATTCGACACAGAAAACTGCATCAATAAGATCTCTGAGCCAAGTTTCAGCTTTCAGTCTATCTGAAAACCACCGAAATTATAGATTCTTGAAAAGGTCGAATCATTAATTAGGGAAGATTGATGAGTTTAATATAGTAAAGTAAAATTTTGCCCACGAGTATGTTTTGATAAGCTTTTTTCTGTGTCAAGTTTTAGCTTTCTAGTTCAAAATGTTGAAAAATAATTACATATTAATATATAAAAATCGTATAGCATATAAATATTAAAACACATACCTGAATTTTTGTATGGATTTCTTGAGTAGGTCGGAGTAAGAACTTCCAGATGAATCGTGTAGTTATACAACTAAATCAGAGCCCTACTATGCGAAGTAATATGATGAATTTTTTGAGTTCACTTTGCAAAACTCCCTTTACTTCCTTCCAGTATCTTTTACCCTTATTGGGAATGATAGATTTTCCAGGAAACTGAAAATATTAAAATTTTTACTTCATTATACGGGCATGAAAACAGTTTTTTTTTTTCAAATATCTAAAACTAGCTGCTCCAGGCATGTCTTCGGCACCCCTTCTGCAGCTAGGCCCTCCGGGCGGGTTGGCCTGTCGGGCAGAGTCTCGAGACGGCCAAAAGTTTTTTTTTAATATTTATTTAACGCATTGGCTAAGCACAACACTATCTGAACAATCAGAATCGTTCTAATAATTTATCGATTTGCCATTGGCTATGCAATGGCCAATCAGATCGTTTGGATCATACAAACATATATACAGACTTTTCCATTATATATATATATATATATATAGATATAGATATGGCTGTAACTATTTTTATAAAAAAAAATAGAGAAAAGTTACGGCGTTTCTGTCTACAATAAAACCTTTCATAATAACAATAAAAAATTTATATTTCATGAGATATTAACTATTTTGTCAAAGGTAAGCGCATGAGTGTGTTAGCAAATTTTTCCAGCTCTAAAATCAATGGAGGAATCAAAATGAAATTTTATATTTAGGTATTATATAGTGAGATTAAGAGCTGAGTTAATTTTGATTGAATTTCGTCCAAAAATTAGAGAGGGGAGGGGGCGTTAACAATTTTAACCATTAGTCCGATTTGATCCAAATTTTGAGTAGTTAGCCTTTAAGGGCCTTAAAGAAATGCAAAAATCAGCTTCCAAAAATGGCCGAGGGGAGGGGGAAAATGTATGGTAAATTCATGAGATGGCCACGTATATTTTTTATTATTATTAAAGTGTAAAAAATGAAGTAAAACGTGAAGCAATCTCGCTGTGATATGAGCTGTATTCACATTATTTATACATTTTTTTTATTTCTAATTAAATTTAATTTCAAATGTGAAATGAGAAATATATTAAAAAATAAAAAAAAATTGTTAAAAAAAAGTAGAAAAAAGCAATCAAAAAAAATTAATTTTTTGCGAGAGTTATTCCAAGAATCGAATCGCACAAAGAAATATTTTTTGCTATACTTATTAGAATAATTAACAAAAATTTGCTAGAATGAACCAGGTTGTCATTTAAATGATTTTAAATTTTCAGAAAAAATTGAGAAATCAAATGAAAAGGGCTGAAATGCTAAAAATAAATTACACTATTTTTATGGAAAGGTATTGATATACCAAAGACGATTACAGCTGCCCAAATCAACTAGTAAGTTTACCACACAACTTTCACTTACAACTTCCGCCCTTTGAAATCATACTACCAATTTTGCCCTTTCAAATTAGACCTACCACATTGTTAAAATTGAGCTAAAAAGCACATTACTGAACTTGTGATACTTGTCAAGCACAGCGAAGGAATCATTTTTTAGAAAAAAAACATCACTCCCATCTTCAAACAGGGTTAAGACGAATTCGACTAAAAGCTTACCATACGGTCGCAGGCAAATTTCTAGCTCAAGTTTCAAATTTCATTGCTCTGTGACTTACTGATGCTGACATAAAGCAGTGCACACACACACATATATACAGGATGTTTCAGGAGGAATAGTAAATATTTAAGGAGGTGGTAGTATAGACGAATTGCAATAAAAATGCCATATAACATGTGTCCAATTTTACAGCAAGTACAGAGATACAGCTGTTAGTATGTTCAGATGCAATAAGACTGCTGGGTACTGTACCAGTGTCACGCAGTGTATTGAACACACGAATAAACACTCTTGAATCTGGTAGTCTGAGGTTAGGAAATAGTATGCCGTATTCTCTATAAGAAGCAGCAGCGTTTCCATCACAAAACCCAACCACAAATACCATATCGGCATACTCAGAGAGTGTAAATACGTGCGGCAAGTTTACACGTTTCAGTACAGTAGACTTGGCCAACAAATCACAATGAAAACTTCAATGTAAACTAAAGCACAACTTCACAACTTGAACATCAATACTCTACTGCTGACATTCGATAAATACGCCCATATCAACCCATAGCATCCGGTGTACCAAGACACGAAACGAAAATGCATTGAACTCAGCTGTATCTCTGTACTCAATAAAAATTTGACACATGTTATTTGGCATTTTTTTATTTCAATCCGTCTATACTACTACCTCCTAAAATATTTACTATTCCTCCTGAAAGACCTTGTATATAGATACATAAAATCATATCATTAAATTTTTAGAGACTTTTGGCTCTGACGCTCCTAAGTTCCATTTTTTTCTTTTTCTTTTTTCTAAATTCAGTTTGTGTATCTTATTGGCATCGATTACTATTAGTTGGAGTTGTCCGAGTGAAATTAACTTTTAGAGTTTTGGAAATATAAGACTTCGAAAAGTGATTGCAATACTTTAACTTCCATGCTTGTCTCTGTAAATGAAAGTAATAAAAAATAAGTTAGCAATGAGAATGACTGAACTGTAATTATACAGACTTAAGCGATTTTTTTTTAATTTTATCAGATCTTTTAGCCAAAGTAACAATTGAGCTCTTAATCATCAGTTGAACTTATAAGTTCACTTAGGGCCAGTTGTATGTCGGTTGGTAAAGTCTTTGTAAAAGTTGACAAAGGGTAAAACGTTAGAATTCACCTTGTGCCCAGCCGGATGGCCAATCAGATGACACGCACTTTCATCTGATTGGTCATCCCGCCGGGCACAAGGTGAATTCTAAGGATTTACCCCTTGTCAACTTTTACAAAAGACTTTACCAACCGACATACAACTGGCCCTTAGAGTCGGCTTTTAGTCAAATACTGACCAAACTAGAAAGTGGAAAAATTCTATGCTTGTAGCAGTGATAGTAGAAAACTAATCTCACTTTTTATACACTTTTCTATTAAATTGCAATGTTGTATATTTATTTGGTTCTTTTTTTAACCGACTTCAAAAAAGGAGGAGGTTCTCTATTCGACTGAATTTTTTTTTTTTTTTTTTTTTTTGTGCCTATGTTACCTCATATCTCCGCCAATTGTCAACCGATTTTGAAAATTTTTTTTGCATTGGGTCCAGTCTAGCTTCCGATTGGTCCCATTTTTTTTCGATTTTTTTTCATATGTATTAGACCTTTTTTATTAGGTTTGTTTAGACCTAACCTCTTTGTTTATGAACCGATTTCGATGGTTCTTTTTTTATCCGAAAAGGGGTGTCTTAGGGATGGTGTCATATTAATTTGGTCAAGTTCTGATGATATGATCACTATTAATAACATCACTAAAAAGAGAAAATAAAAATTTTTAAGAAAAAATAAAAACCGACTTCAAAAAATTAAATGCAACAAATAAAATACACTAAAAGGTATAAAATAATTATTATCTTATTTAGTTACAACTAAACGACGAAATATTAACACGAAATTACTTTTTGAAGTCGGTACCAAACAAACTATACCTATAAGCGAGCATATCCTCCAAACGTACTAAGTAAGATCCGTCGAGTGCGATTCATAAAAGGTATATGTTTGGCACCGACTTCAAAAAGTAATTTCGTGTTAATATTTCGTCGTTTAGTTGTAACTAAATAAGATAATAATTATTTTATACCTTTTAGTGTATTTTATTTGTTGCATTTAATTTTTTGAAGTCGGTTTTTATTTTTTTCTTAAAATTTTTTTTCTGTTTAGCATTCGTTGATCACTGCCTACTTTGTTCCGTATAAAAGGTAATTTGCTCGACCTATACACTTGATCACTTTTTAAATATTTATTATATTAATGAAATAGATGTGTTATAAAATTTTTATTGTGACTAAAAAGTATTAAATAAAAAAATTAAAAAAAGATTTTTTTAAAAATACACTTTTTCAATCACAGAACCATACTAAAAAGCAGAAATTGATTCTAGGATTTCTGAGTTATTGTCTTACGGTTATAGTTGAATTCGCTCAGTCTTAATTTAATGGTAAGTACAATAATTGTACGACGCTGAAAAATGAAAAACATTCATAGAAGTAAAAGTGTGAAGCGATAGTAAAATTCTTTGCAACTTATTCAGCGCTTCATACTTTTACTTATAGGAATGTTTTTGATTTTTCAGCGTCGTACGATTATTATACTTCTCATTAAATTAAAACTGAGCGAATTCAACTATAACCCTAAGACAATACCTCAGAAATCCTAGAATTGATTTTCTGCTTTTTAGTACGGTTCTGTGATTGAAAAGTGTATTTTTTAAAAATCTTACAAAATTTGCTTGAGTTTGGTACAAAAGCCTAAATTTTCATTTTTTGACCCTACCCCCAATTTTGACCCCCCCCCCAATTATAGGCGGTTAGTTTTTGCATTTTTAGACTTCTGGGGTTCCACTGATTATGTATACAAAAGTTGGTTGAGTTTGCTCAAATGGCCTAGATTTTTAATTTTTAACCCCCTCCACCCCCCTTAATTTTGGGTCGATATGCACCAAAATCTAATCAGCTCTTAATCTCAATGGACCAAAACTACGTGTGAAATTTGGTTTTGATATTCACACTAGTTTTTGAGATAGCTCTTCCACAAAAATTTGGTAACGCACAAACTAACAGACAGACTAACTAACAGGACATTTTGACAAAACAATTATTATCTCTCGAAAAATATAATTTTTTCGATGTTCACTTATTAGAGCTTTTTTGTAGAGCAAAATGCCATGGTTTCGCTCAATTTTTTTAATCAAAATAGTTTCAGCCGTTTTTTAGATATTTCGAAAAAAAAACACTTTTTTCATGCACGCATACAATACTTGACCATACCCTGTATGGTAAAATAAAAACTATACTGGGTCAATTCAACAATGAGTAGTGTCACTTGGAATGTTAAAAAAGATTTCCTTTACCTCCTGAGAGGTGTAAAAACCCTTAACTTACAAACATGCATTCCATACAGAACAAACTAACCTTATTTCTAATATAATAAATAAACGAAAAAATTATAAAATCCTATATTACTGCCTCTATTCAGAAGAAGAAGACTAACTAGAGTCCTAGATCTTTCCCATATACATCTAAATCACCGCCTAGAAGAATTCTCTTGTTCTGAAAACAGCTCAGATCTCTGATGAATTACCACTAAATAATAAAATTCCCAAAGTAATAAAAGAGTCTCAAATGTTAGTCTGAGATGATCGAAGCGTTAAGCAACTTGCCTAACATGGTGATTGTCGTTTGTTTCTTTGTTATTTGTTGTTATTCGACCCCCTGAAGGCTTGCAAGGGAAACAACCGAGTGCAGCTTTGATTAATTCGAGTCCCATGCTAAGCAGACCGCAACACGGAGACATTTACTCTTTCCATTTACCCTCCACTCCCACCAACAAATAAACAAGACCAAGTTTTGCCGCACTCACCCTTGAGAACTTCCCCCTGTTCCCCTGCACCCCTATACCCCACATCTTGTGTCTCTTAGTGTCTTGTCGTCTTTCTTGAAATTAGGAACATCTAAGGAGCCAAGAATACTTTTGTAGAAATATATTACCTACTAATACAGTTATATGTATATACAGAGTGAAGAGCCTGATAATTTGCAAAATTAAATTGAATAAGGCAATCAAAATTAACTTAAATAATGTATTTATATATAATAATTTGGAGTATATTAATCAAAATAAACTCAATTTTTTCAGTTGTGATACATTATCTTTGCTAGAAACGCAATGGCTTGGCATTCTTAAAAGAGAATAAATATTATATCACGATAGTGGTTTAAATGGTTCAAGTAGCACGCGTTTTGCCGACTCCCAACACTCTTTCGCGGTCAAATTAGAAAAGTGCCGGACCACTTCATTCGCCAATACATATATCCCCATGACCTCAAGGAACTGGAACTCTCTCCCAGCACCTATAATCTTCAAACCTTCAAAACCGGGGTGCATAGACACCTACGTCTACACCCTCTCACTTAATCAACTTTCCCTTCTCTTCGGTAATGCAAGGGTCTTTCGAGATCCATAGGAGCTGCATCTTTACTGGTGCACCCCTTCTTGCATTCGATTGCATTAAAAAAAAAAAGGTTTTGATAGCGTATTGATTTAGAACAGCAATGCTTGAAATCAAAATATTTACTATTAATAATTTCAAAAAAAAGATTCAACTATCATTACCAATTTACTGCGTGTCTTTAGACTAATGATAATTCTATTAATAGTAAAAAAAGTAAAAATACATTTTCATCTATTTTTTTATTCATTCAAAAATGTAGTTTAAATTTTTTAGTATGAATCGTATTTTCATTGAGTTAAAAATAAGCGGAAACTTGAAAATGATATAATATATTTTTACTTTACCATACAGGGTATGGTCAAGTATTGTAATCGTGCATGAAAAAGGTGGTTTTTTCCTTCTTTTTTTTCAAAATATCTCAAAAACGGCTTAAACTATTTCGATTAAAAAAATTGAGCGAAACCATCGTATTTCGCTCTACAAAAAACCTCTAATAAGTAAACATCGAAAAAATTATATTTTTTGAGATAATAATTGTTTTGTCAAAATGTCTGTTAGTCTGTTAGTTAGTCTGTGAGTTACCAAATTTTTGTGGACGAGCTAGCTCAAAAACTAGTTTGAATATCGAAACCAAATTTCACACGTAGTTTTGGTCCATTAAGATTAAGAGCTGATTAGATTTTGGTGCATATCGACCCAAAATTAAGGGGAGTGGAGTGGGGGTTAAAAATTAAAAATCTAGGTCGTTTGAGCAAACTCAACCAAATTTTCTATACATAATCAGTGGACCCCCAGAAGTCTAAAAATGCAAAATCTAACCGCCCAAAATGGGGGGGGGGGTTGGAGGGTCAAAAAATGAAAATCTTGGCCATTTACCAAACTCAACCAAATTTTGCATACATAATCAGTGGGTCCCCAGAAGTCTAAAAATGCAAAAACTAACCCCCTCCTCCCCTACATGATTATAAATAATTTTATTAAATATTAATGTAAGTGAGGGGCCAGGTTGTATGGTAAAGTCAAGAGGATGGCCACATCAGAACACGTCAGCTTATTTTTTCAGTTAATAAAATACAATAATAAATACGATCATAACCCTTCAAAAATATGCAAAAAAGGATGTCAATAAGAAATCAAGTTTCAGACCTGTTTCAGACTAATAGAGATTAATTTCTTAATTTCTATTATTCTAAAAACGGCTTTTTGGCTTTTCCAATAACAATACTGGTGGTTATTATATCTGGATTTGTGTTTTAACACGAATACTTTTGAAGCATCGAACCTCCCCTACTGGTTATTATACAGTATATAGAGAGAATATTCAATTGACTTCACTAAAATTCTGACAAAATTGTAAAAAAAGCTAAACTGACGATCGTAGATTGTGAATTTATATACTATTTAAAAAATATTATATTAAATCGAAATAAATATCTGTATCAGATTTAGATTTTCATTTAAAATTATTAATTCACCGAAATTGAAAAGAGCCTATACCGAGTCTTGAAAAGGTTTCACTTTTTCATAAAGAGAAATCAATGAGGTTGTCCTCTGCTAGATGCAAATAAATATATTAGGTAGGCACATATAATATATCAAACATAAATATTTGTATAATATATATAATTTATTTGTTTGAGACTATAGTTTTGAAGGTTTGACCTTCATCTTTAGTCTTTTTAATTAGAAATATTTTATTTCATTTCTTATGGGTTCAAATACCCGATTGGATTTAGATAAATTTTGTCGTATAGTAAGCAGGTTACTGAACAACAACAAAATATTTTCTAATCACTTCTTCCAAAGGGAATGAGATGAGGGTAATTTTTAGCTCAAAGGTAGTTATTGGTCCTTATGTGTATAAATAATTAATTATTATTTTTATTATTTATTTTATTTAAAAGGAAGAAACGTTTCGGTTTTTGACTAAAACCATCTTCAGTCTCTAGAAATTAAGATGATACAATAGTATACATGTCTTTAAATAACAAATTACAACGTTACATCAATTCTTATCTCCACTTTCACTTTATATCGAAAAAAATGTTTTCTTAGTACTTTCTTTTATTTGAACCATACTTTCCCCTATATATCAAATGTGCTAACATCGAAAACTCAGATGACCGCAATCGATCCTTCCTATAATAAAATAAAATCAGGGTCATCTGATTACAATCAACTGAAGAATAATTTCGATTGATATGTCTTAATTGTTTCTCTACGTTGCACACCAAATCAAGGTAAACATCTTTTCGATTTTTGCCTTCGGTTGGAACGAAGACAAATTTAGGTCCTAGGTTAAGAACTTTGGTGACTCTAGCTGGTAAATTTATAGATGAATAATTAACAATCAAGAAACATTCATTGAAACTTCCCCTTTGACTATACAAGATAATGTGGTTAATTTACAAAAATAGGAAGGATCTATTGCTCATCTGAGTTTTCGATGTTAACACATTTGAAATATAGGGGAAAGTATGGTTCAAATAAAAGAAAGTACTAAGAAATTTTTTTTGATATAAAGTGAAAGTGGAGGTAAGAATTGATGTAACGTTGTAATTTGTTATTTAAAGACATGTAATGTACTATTGTAATCTTAATTTCTAGAGACTGAAGATGGTTATAGTCAAAAACCGAAACGTTTCTTCCTTTTAAATAAAATAAATAATAAAAATAATAATTAATTATTTATACATATAAGGACCAATAACTACCTTTGGGCTAAAAATTACCCTCATCTCATTCCCTTTGGAAGAAGTGGTTAATATATATCATCCGCCTACCTGGTGTAATGGTCAGCATAACTGGCTGCCAACCCGGAGGTCTCGGGTTCGATTCCCGGCTATACCCAGACATTTTTTTCTGTAAGTATAGGGTCTGGTAATAAAATTTAAGTGGGAGATAAATTTAACCTAATTTATCGCGCGGAGAATTTACCACTGCTCGAAGCCCCTAAAAACTTAGTAAATTGGACTATATCTAACTTTCTGAGATTTGGCTCGTGATCCCGGCTTCTTTTCCTTCTACTCTGTTCTTATCACGATTGAGGGGCCAGCCCATACAGGCCTTTAGGGGATGGACCTTCTGGTGTATCTCCTTCTCCCATCAATATCATTAAAAAAAAAAATGTCATTAAAGTACTTCTATATAAAATATTTTCTATTAAATTTCACTTTTTCCACAATTTTGATATTCCTTTTTTCTGGAACTCCCTATTTCAAATGTTATGGCCCCATTGAGAACCCCTGATGCAGGCTACTATTGAAGTATAGATATAGAATAAGAATATAGATATATAGTCTAGTATAGATGTATTGCTGAATAATTGAGATAGTCGTAGGTGAGGGTTGTATTACATTTGGGTGTGTGTTCCAGTCCCAGTGAGCAGCCAGCCAGCTATCGGTGCTGGCCGGGTAATTAATCATTGGCAAGTGAATGTGTAGAAAGGCCGGCCCACCACGTTCGTAGATTATTCCGAAATCCATGTTTTGCCGGGGCTTTTGTTTGCTGCTTGTTGCCAATGTCGGCGATTCTATTCGAGAGCAGAGTGCAGGAAGGAACCTTTCCAAGACATTTATTTATGCATCCTCCTCCACGCTAATGTAGAAATCACACATTCTATTTGAATTAATTAACGACGAGGAGAGAGAAGAAGAGAAAAATTTCCATAGGCAAACGTTCCATCACGCTCGCTCGCTGGAATTTTTAATGAAATCTACAAAAAAAAAAAAAAAAAAAAAAAAATGAGAATCACGATTTTAACATGGAAAGTCTAATTAAATTAATTTATCGTTTCCAGGAAGGAAACTCAAACAAAAAGCTATCATTTATTAATATATATATATATATTTGTGTATATATGTATATCTGAACTGTTGGAAATGCACACGGGCGTATAGTAATGCGCACCTAGCTAGAACAAATAAATTCTGACTTTTATCTGTAACTTTTCTTGAATTTTTAATTTAATGAGAAATATGTTTTAAATTGAAACTTTTCTATTTAGAATTTGAATATTTTACAGGTTTAAAATAAAGTTTTTTTTTTAGTTTTAATAATAATAGTCAACTTTTGCATATTCTAGCAATGTCATCAACCCTTGAAATGGGTATAGAGCAGGGACGTACTCAGAGCCCCCCCCCCCCCCGCAAAATCCTCTAGTTCAGTGTTTCTTAACGTGTTGCCACTCAAGAGCCCCTAAATATTTTAGAATATTGCCACAGCTCCATTGTTTTTAAGATTTATTTTTAAATATTGTACAAGTAATAAATAAATAGCTTTTTTTACTTAGAGAAAGTGGTGTAGGTTTTAGGTGAAACATGATATTAAGTAAAGGGTGTGTAGTTTCACAGTGAATGAAAGAGTTTGTATAAAAATATTTGAGTTTTATTTCATTCACTGTGAAACTACACACCCTTTACTTTATTAATTAAATAAATAGCTATTACTTAACCAAATCATAAATTTAATTTGATTTATTTTCTTAGAAAGACGGACTTGTAAGCGAAATAAGTAGGTTTTAATGAAAGACAGTCCATAAATTATTTAAATTTTATTCAATTTCCGACGTTTTGGAGACTTTTTTCTCTCTTTCTTCAGGGTATTGAATAGTTATTGATGGGTGAGTATAATTCGGTTCCCATTTGTCTCTCCTTTCAGTGATAGCAACAATATTGTAATAATCTATGATTGGTCTTTAAAGTAAATTCATTTAATAATATTATAGGTCTGGGTTGACTTTTGAAATAATTTCCATCTTTTTTCAAAAAAAGACACTCAAAAAGTTGCTTAAATCTTTGCATTCATTATTTAATTAAAGGGCCCCTCACTGAAAACTTTTTTTCAGTTTAGCTTGATTTTTTGCTTTTCCCTTCGAGTTGAAAGGAGTGGAAAATCTTTAGCTATAATTTTTATATATGTTGCTGGTCAGAGTGATGTTTGTTTTAAAGGTTTGATTAACAGCGCGGCAAGCTAGTTAGCACTTGGGTTCGATTCCTAAGGGGACGAACCTCTCTGATATGCAATGTAAAAATATTTTCTCTAAATTCTATGATTGGTCCTTAAAGTAAATTCATTTATTAATAAATATTTATACTTGAAATATAAATATATATGTTTATTTGCATCAAGCAGAAGATAACCTCAGTATTTCTCTTTATGAATCTACAAATCTGCTATTCTCGACAAAACTTTTCAAGAAAATCCTATTCATTTTCAAGCAATCTTTTATTAAGGTAAAAAAAAATATCTCTGTCGTTTGCATGATGGCTTTTTAATCTCCTAGAGCAGATGATTATTTCACTTAGCGAGGGTTAGGCTGTCCTGAAGGGTCGGACATCCATTTGGCCCAATTTCGATGCCAATTATTATTATGAAGCGAATAGGAAAAGGGAAAAGGGACAATGGAGGCCCTGAAATGATTTGTGTCCAAGTGGGCGGCCCTTCCGATGGACATTTGTCATCCATCATTCAAGCATTATTAGGTTTACAGCCGAGGGCAGGGGGTCCAAATCAGGCCCATTATTCAAAATTGTCCCGCCAAACACAATTTGATTGTTAAATTCATCTTTGCAGAAAGAGATAGAAAACAAAAGCAAATGTGAAGACACATTTCTGTTTTTATTTTACCATACATGCGTCTAAAAAATTGATGTTTTTGATTAAAATTAAAAGATTTTCTTGTTGAGAGTTGTAGATTTTTAAGGTAGTTGTTTCGCGACAATACTAGCAAAAAGTTAATGCTAGAGTATATAGAACAGACAATAAGGATTCGAAATCCATAAGGCCAAAACTTTTTGCTGTTTATGTACCGATTCTAGCCAATCCCGTAAATCTGGCATCATTGTAAGAGATTGAATATTTTTATATTAAAATGACAGATAAAATACATTTTAAAGTTGAAAAATTTCTAAAAAAATCGTTTTGCTATTTTTTAACAAATGTAATCAACGCCTACGTTACACTTTATGAAAATTATAATTTTGAAAAAATCTAGCGCTTGCGCGCTTTATACATCTTTCACTGATTAAATAAATGCGCTGTTGCTAAATTGTTTTTAGTGTAAATTTTTTTATACATTTTTCATTATTTATTCATTATTATCTCAGAAACTGTGTTGTAACTATGAATCAAAATTGTCTTAAAATATGTATTCGTTATTGTTTAATGTTGGTTTAGTTTTTTATAAAAATGGTAAGAATGGTTTCTTAATTATAATTAAATATGTATGTAAATTTTCCGATATCCCGTTTAGTGCAATGTATAAGGGTCTGAACAACCCTATTTTTGAAATTTAATATCTCCGGAACTATATTGTTCATAAATTTCGTTTTGCCACCAATCGATGCAGAAGTATTTAAATAATAACCTGTCTAAATTTCAAAAAATCCTAAAAAAAAACATTTGGCGGAACAACTACCTTAAGAGTAAATCAAGTAGGGTGTTCAATGGCGGATTTCCTATTAGGCTAAGGACCGGTTGTATGTCAGTAAAGTAAATGTTTTTACCACTAACCAAGGGTAGATGGTAAATGGAGGACTGGGATGGCCAATCAGATGACAGGCACTGAAAGTTCCTCTCATCTGATTGGCCATCCCAGCCCCTCCATTTACCAGCTACCCTTGTTTAGTGGTAAATTTACTTTGCGACATACAACCGGCCCTAAGTAGGCTGAAGCTTACGGCGGCAAATTTTCGACGGATACCTAATTTCGACTTTGAGGCTTTTATGAATTTTTATTTAGACGGGAAACCTGGTGAATACTAACGTATAATCGTTTGTCACTTTACAAACCGTTATAAAACCGGTCCTTAGTTGATCAGTGGATCAAGTCTTGATTAAGGAATGGTGAATTCGGCCGTTTGTTCCTTTATTTTAGAAGTGTTTAACTTTCATAGGTGAGTTTTGAAATATTTATAATTGATTCGAACTATTTATATACATGTATTAAATATATTTGTTGTTTTTACGTAGGGGCCCGAAATAAAGATTTTGTCTAGGGCCCAAAAGAGTTTAAATCCGCCCCTGAGAATAAGCAGCAAAATATTTCAACCTACTGGAGGCAAAATCCTAAATCCGCCAATGAGGGTGTTGTCTGCTTGCTGCAAATATAAATACACACATAAATATAAGCAAACAAATAAATAATAGATATATACGCGAGTTTCGTCTTTTGATGGTCCTGGCTTCCCCTTTGCTCTCCACGCCATACTGGTCCTTTTTTCGACTCGGGAGTGTAGTGTGCATTATCCCCGAACTGTGCCCACATTATTCGATCCCGAATTTCGGGTTGAATAACGCCTTCGTTCTTTAAAAACTTTATTATGATGCTTTGCGCAACCGAAGGAGGGAACCTCTTTCGTTTATTGTGAGGACAACTAAAGAAACCGGTCTGGCGGTCGGCTTGGCCTTAAGTCATCTAGAGGGGATCCCCCAACCCTTCCCGACAGTCCGCCTACCTCCGACACGGTTTTCAAGTCCTCAGAATTAAAAGGCTCGTTTATATTTGAATGGCCTAAGTAAATATCCATTAAGATTAAAATAAATTTTATCCCCATAGCAACCACATTAATAGCTTATTATAGTAGGTGTGGCCACCATTGGCAGTTATTATTATTAGGGAGTTTTCCTAGGGGTGGGTGGCAGCCGGCCAGCTGATTAGACACCACAAGGTTTCAATTTCAGTAATCCGATTAGATCAAATAACTTTTTAGTAGAATTGATAAATTTTGAAAGTAACGAAATAATTTAATGAAAAATTCATAAGTGATGTCTGGTAATAATGAAATTTCGATTTTTCTAGGGGTGCAATGAGTTTTTAAGGGGGGGGGGCACTGCCCAACTTGCCGCCCCTTAATTAAGCCCATGGTGGCTACTAACTTTAACTTTGGGAGCCGCAAATTTATGAAGCTGTTTCGAAGCGAGCCATATTGTTAAGAGATTAATGGTTTACAAAATGATACATTTTTTATAGATTTATTTTTTACTCTACTTATAACATTATTGTTCAATTACACAACAAGAAATAAGATTATATTTTTGAGAAGTGCTTTTTCGAGTGTTCATGTCCATTTTCGCTGTTAGTTGTTTAAAATCTGGCTGATAATTGTTAAGTGCAGTTCGCACGAGTTCACTTAAATGTTCATCAGTTAGTTCAGATGTGCGTGAACAACGTTGCCTGGTCATTACAAAAGTTTCAGGCTGGGTAGACTTTACATTTAATTATACTTAATATATACTTTTTAAAATCTGTATTATTTTTACTCTTGGTTTCAAGAGCTGCATGAGATTGGCTCAACGAATTTGGCTCGTGAGTCTCGTTGTGGCCAGCCGAGGGGTGAACCGCGATTGGAATTAGGTTTACACCGTCTTTAGAATTATGTGGAATTATTTTGGAATTCTTTAGATAATGACCCTTCATCTATTGTCTTTTACTTGGAAATGAAAGTGGAAGTGAAAGTAGGTGTACACGATATTAGGTCGAGGTTCACCCATCGTGGCCACCCCTGTACTATACATATACTGTATATAGGATTAACAAAAGAGGTTGCCGGTTCGATCCCGGTCAGATACCAAATGGACATTTTTCCCTTTTTTGAAAATAATAAAATAATTCTTTAGATATAGAGAAAGGCTCAAATTCGTCCCTGTCTCGAATATGGCTCTCATCTGTGGAGGGGTGCCTCCAAGCATTCTCTTGCTACACTGGATGCAATTCAGAAGCGAGCAATTAAACTAATAGGAGACCCGGCTCTAACCAACTCACTCGACTCCCTGGCTCACCGAAGAACCGTTTCTGCCCTTTCCCTTACTACAGATACTATCACGGTGTCTGTTCAGTCGAGCTGAAATCAATTATCGATATCTTTACGAGAAACACGCGGTTTTCAAACGCTCAGCACAACACCCCTTCGCTGTCAAATTGGACAAAAGTCGAACAAGAGCTTTCGCCAACTCTTTTATCCCTATGACCTCCAGAGACTGGAACTCGCTCTCTGCCACCATCTTTCCCGTGACTTATAACCTTCAGCTATTTAAGACCCGTATCCACAGATACCTTCGACCCCCACCCAACCCATAATATTCTTTCTTCTTCTTTTCACGATGGAGGGGCCAACCCAAGCCTTTAGGGATTGCACCTTTTTTGTGTAACTCCTTCTCTCATCATTATCATAAAAAAATTAACTATCGCATTTATTTAAAATTAATTATTTTAAATTTTACTAAAAACCAAAACAAGCGCTATCAGAGAGGACAAAAAGGAGGTAGTTACATATGCGGTCTTCAAGACCCTTTTGAACCTTGAAGAAGGTGGAAAGATCCTACGAAACGTTGACTTTTAAAAGAGATTTCAATACAATTTAAAATATCTCGAACCATTCTTTTCTGAATCAATTGTGGTTGATTTTAATGACGCACCCTATCCAGGGCAGGATTTAAGCATAGGCTACCTAGGCTTCAGCCCGAGGGGTGAACCGCGACCTAATATCGTGTACGCCTACTTCCACTTCAACTTTCAATTCCAAGTAGAAGACAATAGATGAAGGGGCATTATCGAATGAATTCCAAAATAATTCCACATAATTCCAAAGATGGTGTACACCTAATTTCAATCGCGGTTTACCCCTCGCTGCAGCCTATGGGACCGCACCACAAAGAGTTGCTGAAAACGGTTTTTGTAGGTTAATTTAAAAAAAATATATATATATTCCCCGGTAGGGCCCGCGCCACAGGACCAGCCTAGGGGCCCACAGATACTAAATAGGGCCCTGACCCTCTCTATATACAATACATGTTTAATTATATAAACCATGGAGAGGTTTCCCTCTTTGATTTTTAAACGACTTCATTTATTAAATGATTTTAGTTAGTTTTTTTTAATAATTCAAAAAAGCTTAGCGGATATATAAATGAGTATTTTAATACTATCTAGATATAGTTTTGTTTAATAATGAAAATGGTAAAAATAATTGAATAATAAAAATACAAAAATCACCTTGAAAATAGTTCTAGATTTATTCTTTTAAAAAATAATTTCCTATTTCCATTTCTACTTCGTATGCGTGTTTAAATATTTGAAAATATTTTTTAAATTTGCTTCTATTGTTGATAATAATGAATGGATGTCATTGTTATATATGTTGGATGTCAGCCTGTAATCTGTAATAAGAGATATATAAGTAGCAAAAACAAATCTATTAGTTCGTTTATTTAGAAATAAAACTTCAAAAATAATTCTTTTATTAAGTTTAGATAAAGAAAGCTATTTCAAAAGTTACAATTTAGATTAATTTAATGAAGAAAAAAACATATGTCATTATGGTTTGTTTATGACAAATTAGTTCATCGGTTAACCAAGAGATGACAGGACTTCTAAATGGTTGATTGGCGGCTCTAAATTAGCAGCATAAAATAAAATAATAAATATGTATTAGAATGATACAATAAATAAACAAATATAATATCTAATAATTAATAAATAAAAGAAAAGAAAAAAATGAAAAAATATACAGAGAGGAGTCATTTTTACGAGCGTATTTCTACGATATTGGTTGAGTCTTGGAATATACTTCTTTTAAGTCTTGGCTTTTGACCCTAGTTTAATAATAGGAATTAAAAAAATAAATACTCTCCAAGCTGATTTTCAAAGTCCTCCTTTTAAAGCAAAACTCTAAAATATTAATCTTGAAAATGACACTCATTCAAGATTATATTCTACTAATTCAAGGGATCCGAGAAATTTTTAAATAATTATATTTAATAGTCTGATAGTTAATTCTACATATCGAGAACTATTTAATTATTTATTGAAAAAAATTAATGAGCACTCGACAGGATTCGAACCTGTGATCTTTCCTTTTCGTTTAACGAGGGGTGAACCGCGACCTATATCGTGTACACCTACTTCCACTTCCACTTTCATTTCCAAGTAGAATACAATAGAATAAAATAGATTATCTAATGAATTCCAAAGTAATTCCAAATAATTCCAAAGACGGTGTACACCTAATTCCAATCGCGGTTCACCCCTCGCCGTTTAACCAAAATTGTTTTCTGGATTTTTCAACTAGAAAGCCCAAAATCTAATCAGAGTTAAAAATACAAATATTTATCTACTAGCTGCAAGGCTCCGCCTTCGGCGGCCTTCTTGCTAGCTAGGCGGCACGCCCCTGGACCCCCCAACCCACGAACCCCACCCTTCCATCCACCACCCCCGAATCCGTACCTAACCTCCGCCCCCATACCACCACTCCGCACCCCACTCACCTCGGACCCCCACCTCCGTACCACCCCACTTGCCCTCTGGAGGCTCACCTGAACCCCCACTCCACCAACCCTGCACTACTACCCACCCCCCACCCACCTCACCCCCACCCCGTGCTCTCCACCCTCGCGCACCACACACCCCGCCTAGCCCCCTGTATTCCTACCCCTGCACCCCACCCCTCGCCTTCTAGCCTCGCCCCCTGCACCCCACCCCCTAATTCGCCTCACTCCCTCATTCTACCCACCCCACTCTATTCCACCCCCGCACCCAGTTTTTGCATTTCTAGCCTTCTAGTGACCCACAGATTATGTATAGAAAATTTGGTTGAGTTTGGTCAAAGAGCAAGAATTTTCATATTTTGACCCTCCCCCCTTTTTGGGTGGTTTTGGAGGGGAATTTTTTAAACAAAAGTTATCAGAAATCACATCCCCTACAACTTTGCTCATAATAAAATTTTCCGTAGAGTTAATAGTTTAGGAGTTATTGGATAATTTTCATTCATGCGCCCCCCCCCCCAAACCCTCTTTTGGGGTCAAAATATCAAAACGTTATATAGCTAAAAATGTAAGTTAGAAGACATCTGATGTAAATATGAAATTTGATAATAATCCCTTCAGCCGTTTTTACGTGAATCGTGAGCAACTTTTCGGAAACGACGGACACATACAGACATACCGACAGACATATAGAAAGGAATTTTGTTGAGGGTGTTTTCGTTCATAACTTTGCTTGAAACGTGTGCAACCAAAATTTGGCGTGATTTGGACCAATGTACAGACAAAACCTTAATTTTATATATAATAGAAAAGAACGAAGTTTCTAGGACATTCTGTTCATGAGTTACCATGTGTATTGGAATCCAGACACACAGGCAGAAACCATATCATGGTTGAAAATGATATTTCTCAGACATTTTCAAGCACAATAACCAAATATTTATTTATTTATTTTTGCGTGAATTCATTTAGGCCGTCCGGAAGGCATGTGAATGAAGCCTTCTACCTCGTAAAGATATATAGATGATAATTGATAAGTAAAGTGTGAAAGCACTTCAAGACGATGTTTTTGAATCGATTTTAGAAAAATTAAACAAAACAATGTTTTTAGGGGTCACTTTTGCATATGTATTTATTCAATAGAAATTAAACTAAATTCCTGTTTGAGTTTTTGAGTCATTAAAAAAAAAATGTTTCCACGGATCATTTTGGCATGCGCTCATATTGATTACTTCTTCTTTTAAGTGCCATATCAGGTCTCCCTGACGTTTCGGCTCCTCTCCATATATACTTGTGCTGAGTGTGTTTAGCTGTTTTTACACAGATATACGGGACCTACTTTTTAACACCGGTTCCGATCGGCTAGTTTGGAGAGGTTACTAAGAAATTATACTCTTGGTAGGTTGCCATTGCTTTCCCAGAGGAGGCGACTGCAAATATCTGATCTGCCGAGACTAAGTCTCGAACCAGCGTATTTCAGGCCAGCGGCCCGACACTCTAACCACTGACCCACAGTCGCCTCATTTATGATTATTGATTACTAAAACGAAAATCTTTTCGGTTTCAATTTATTTATGATTCGATTAAAAAAAAATAGTGCTTAAGAGTAATTTTGTCATATGCTTTGCGCAGAAATTTTACTAAATTTTGATAAAAGAAACTCCTTTCTAGACAGATCTAATTTGTCCCGAAATCGGGTTCAGCAGAAAACATTTATTTTATGAAGATGTATTAAAAAAGCTTTTATTGGTTTCAGGGTGGTCTAGCCTAAACAGATCTCGTTCGTCCTGAACTCGGGATTAGTTAATATCATACACATTTTATGAAAATTTATTTATTAATACATAGTTTGATAACTTCTATTTTTCCCCGAAAAAGGTAAAATATTCTAAAAAAACTTGAAAGAGTAAATACTTATCCAAATTACGTGATTGCTTAATTAACATAATAATTAAGTGTTAAATATCGAGTAAAAAAATAAATAAATAAATTCCACCACCCACCCCTTCATTTTCTGTCCCTTTCATCTTTTTTCCTCTTCATAAATCATTTAATATTTAAAATAGGTATAATAAAAAAAAAGGCATTTTATTGAATTTCACTTTAGATCAAGCATTAATGGCGAGTTTTTTATTGGAATTTATTCGACGTTTTTTTTTTATTTTATTTTTTTATAGAAATTTTTTATTTCTCTGCCTGTTGATGATGATGATGACGATGATGAATATAAAATAAAACAAGAATGGCAGACAGACGGGTTCATTCTGATCGTCACGTGTCAACTTTTATGAATACTTTACCCCCTGATGAAATGTATCAAAAAATGGATAAACTGTTGAAATGTTTTCCGTCCTTGTTTTGTTTAGAATTGAATTGTAATTTGTTTTTAAATAAAACGTTACAACATTTTTTAATTTTTCATACATAAAAGGGTAAGACACCGGAATCCTATTGAGAGTTCCTTGTCGGTGTGCCTTTTTGTAACAGACCTGTAGAAAATTCTGAACAAATTATGTAACTCTAGATATGGAAGTTCTCATTAGGACACTCTTTTAGGTTTCTGAACTATAATGGTATAAAATTGAAATCTTGTTGTGAGAATTCGTTGTCTTAACGTTTGTCTGCTGTCTGTATAATATTCCAGGCAAATTACGTGAAAAAATGGCATAAACAGGAAATAATTCCCGCTAAAGATTTTATTGCTGGAATACCTTTATTGGTACTCCAATATTACTACCAAAAGTTTTCCCCTAAATCTGTGTTGTGGAAATTTTTCTACGCGCCTCAAAATAAGAAAATTTCGGCGTTTTTTCAGTTTTTCTTGAATAACTCTAAAACGGCTTATCAAATCAAAAAGATATCAATTAGATAAATTAAAGCTCTTTGAATTACGCTTAAAATGATAACAATTTCATCTACTTATGTCCAGTAGAACCGGTACTAGCGCCTGTCAAAAGATATCCCCCGAGATCACTTTTGAATATATCCCTAAAACTCGTACTTTTTTCGATTTTTCTCCATTTTGACATTGAAGGAGCCCGTTTTCGACAAATACGACTCTAAACAGTTCTAAACTAGATTAAATTTTAATTTAAATAAAGTTTAATTCTAATTGGATAATGGTAACATGAGGTTGAAGTTTTTGAAAAAAATGCAATTTTTTGCAAAAAATCGCTGTTTTTCCTTCATCAAATGAAAACCACTCATCCTAGAAGCTTGATTTCTTATCTTATTGTATAGGAAATTTTGTTGGCTTGAACGTTTACTTGGACCACTTTTTGATAAAACTCTTAGATTTATAGATATTCTACATTTTCCAGACAGGATATGATCCGATTCCTCAAAATCGTCATGGAAAATGCTAGATATCTATAACTCTAAGAGTTTTATCAAAAAGTGGCCCAAGTTAATGCTCAAGTCAACAAAATTTTCTAGACATCTAGACAATGAGATAAGAATCAAGTTTCTAGGATGAGTGGTTTTCATTTTATGAAGGAAAAACTGCGATTTTTCTCAAAAGAAAGTCCAAGTAAACGTTCAAGTTAACTAAATTTCATAGAGAATGAGATAGAAATCAAATTTTTAGGATGAGTGGGTTTTCATGTTATGAAGGAAAAATTGCGATTTTTTGCAAAAAATTGCAGTTTTTCAAAACATCATCCTCATTGCAGCACGGATTACCATTTATCCATTTGAGATGAAACTTTGTTTGAAATGTAGCAAATTTAATCTAGTTTAAAAATGTATAGAAAGGTCTTTGTCGTAAACATGGTTCTTCATGGTCAAAATGGGAAAATATCGATAAAAGTGCGAGTTTTTGGGTGATCTGGGGGGGGCTGCCGAGTTCGAAAACTTGAATTTTGGCTTGAGCCCGAACGGTTGGTCGGAGAAAAAACCTAAATAGTGAAATTTGTATGAAATTTAATTTACTTTCATTTTGCAAATTAAAATTATTTACGAAATGTTGTTAGTTTCCGAGTTATAAGCGAAAAACCGCCAAAAAATAGAAATTTTCACCTTTTTTTGGATTTTCTACAATTTTGAGTCACGAAATTTTGGTGGGAGGCCTCAGATTTAGATTCAGCGCCCCAAAAAACATATATATGCAAAAAATCAGAACTACTCCAAAAATTTCCCCATAGGGGCACATTTGAGGACTATTTGACTGAACTACCTCGCCAAAAAGTTAAATTAAAATGATGAAAACAATTGACCAGTCCCATTTTTGTCTCAAAGAAATATGGTCAGCTTCTATTTGTAAAGACTTAATCCGGCCCTGTCTACATCACGACATTTCTAATACCTCCAATCTCTTTTTCTACGCCTCTCCAATCATTCAGGTTTACAACCACACCGCACGTTTCTGCATAAATCTCTTTTTATTTTCTCCTCTAATTATCAACGAGTATAGAAATTTATATTTAGAATTTATTTGTCAATTTTTTTCTCTATTCTTTCCCCAAGTCCATCCTGGCTAGGCGTTGCCAAGTCTTACACCCCCTTAAACGCTTCCCCTCTCTTGGTTTTACTACGTAAAACGCATTTGGCTGCATTCGTACTGGAATCCTTCAACTTGACACTAATCATGTTTGCTTTAATTTTCAATTAAAAAACATCTCAAATGAACCTGTTCTTTTAATAATTATTTTCTCCATTGGTTAATTATCCTGTCTATTATAAAGCTTCGTTGAATATCTAATTCAGAATTCTGGAAAAATCGAATCAAATAGGTATCGTTAGATTATTTATTATTCATAAGATGTTGTAGAGAAATAAGGACAATAGCGTATGCAAATATTTTTTATTTTATGCCAACGTTTCGTCAACTTTGTTGACTTCCTCAGGGCTCAAACAAATTAACTTCTTTGCATATTCTTAGCAAAAAATATTTATAAAATGACAAATATGCAAAGAAGTTAATTCGTTTGAGCCCTGAGGAGGTCAACAAAGTTGATGAAGCGTTGGCATAAAATAAAAAGTATTTGCATGAGCTATTGTCCTTATTTCCCTACAACAACTTATTAATTTAATCGATGGACATAAATAATCAAAATAATATTTATTATAAACATTTTGTATTTACTAAATAACATTTCTCATCAAATAGCAGCCGCGGTGAGTTTTGATTTTTTTTATAATCTCTAAGACTTTATTTGACATAAAAAATTATTCATTGTAAAAGTTAAAAAGGGAAATCAATGAGGTCGTCCTCTATTTGATGTTAATAAACATAATGCACGTATCAAATATAAATATGTATACGCGAGGGGTGAACCACGATTGGAATTAGGTGTACACCGTCTTTGGAATTATTTGAAATTACTTTGGAGTTCATTAAATAATCTATTGTCTTCTACTTGGAAATGAAAGTTGAAGTGGAAGTAGGTGTACACGATTCTAGGTCGCGGTGTATACCTATATAAATTCAATTGGTTGGAAATAAACGTTTTCTAGATTATTTTATAAAAGATTTGTATTTTTTTAATATTTTAAAATACATTCAATAAATAATATTTTTTTCTTTTTATATCTATATATATATATATATATATATATTGGTTGCACACATTTCAAGCAAAGTTATGAACAAAAAAAATTTATAAACACCCTCAACAAAATTCCTGTATGTCTGTATGTCTGTCTGTTTCAGTGGTTTCCGCGAAAAGTTGCTTACGATTCACTTAAAAGCGGCTGAAGGGATTATTATGAAATTTCATATTTGTATCAGATGTCTTCTAACTTACGTTTTTAGCCATATAACGTTTTGATATTTTGACCCCAAAACGGGGTTTGGGGGGGGGGGGAATTATCAAATAACTCCTAAACTATTAACTCTACGGCAAATTTTATAATGAGCAGAGTTGTAGGGAATGTGATTTCTGACAACTTTTGTTTAAAAAAATTTCCCCAAAAAAGCACCCAAAAAGGGGGAGAGGGTGAAAAATATGTAAATTCTTGCCCTTGGAGCAAACTCAACCAAATTTTGTATATATAATCTGTGGGTCACTAGAAGGCTAGAAATGCAAAAACTGGGTGCGGGGGTCGTGGTGCAGGGTGGAGAAGGGGGTTCAGTTGAGGGCCCAGAGGCAAAGTGGGGTTGTGCGGGGCGGGGCGCGGGGTGGAGGGGTTGGGACGGGGTGGGGGTGCTCAGTGGGTTTCGGGGGGTGTTGTGGGTGGGAGTGGGATGTGAGGGTGGGGTTCGTGGGTTGGGGGTCCAGGGGGCGTGTCCCCTGGCTAGCAAGAGGGCCGCCGAAGGCGGGCCTTGCAGCTAGTTCGTTATAATATACAAGGTATTTAATTTTATTTATTTTCTTAGAAAGACGGACTGGTAAGCGAAATAACTAGGTTATAATGAAAGGCAGTCCATAAATTATTTAATTTTATTCTTATTCAATTTCCGACGTTTTGGAGACTTTTTTCTCTCCTTCAGGATATCTGAGTTATCACTGAAATAAGAGACAAATGGGAACCGAGTTATTCTCACCCATCAATAACTATTCAATACCTTGAAGAAGGAGAGAAAAAAAGTCTCCGAAACGTCGCAAATTGAATAAAAATAAAATTAAATAATTTATAGACTGCCTTTCATTATAACCTACTTATGTATAGATAGGTATATTTATTTCCATCAAGCAGATGAAAACCTCATTGATTTCTATTTTTAAATCAACAACTTTACTACTCTCAGCAAAACAAAATTTTTTCATTTGAATTTTTATTTATTTCGCTTCCTATTTTAACAAATTTTTATGGTAGATCAAAGAAATTTTATTTTAATGTTTGTTTATTTTAATATATTTTTTCTTCTTTTTTTTCAATAAGAAGGATTTAATTCTAAAGTCAAGATTAACTTTCTTCTATCATATAGAAGAAAAAATGGAACATTCAGTGAATCTATCAAAGTCGAAGATACCTACTCATGGCGCCGGTGCCTGCAGAAATTAAGGGAAGATCAAAGCAAATTTCAAGTCTCTTGAAGAATTATGATATGGATAAATAATCAAATGACAGATTTTCAGAACACATTTATTTCAATACACCATTAGGATAATTAAATAATAAATTATTGGTAATCATCTAATCATTAACGAGCCAAAATAAAAACGAAGCAGTTAAGTATTTCAATCTTTATTTATTGATCTATCCATTGTTTCTAACTGGACATTTATATTTAAAGCTGTCTAAGAAGTGTAAATTTTTTAGTGAGTAGACAAGCCAAATTATTAATATTTTTTTTAATTATCGATAGATTCGATTGCCTAATCTCATTATGACCAGGGCTAATAAATGTTAATGTAGCCTTTTTTGCTCGGCCTTGCTCATCTGTTGGATAAAATGAAAACAAATTTTCTTGTTTGAAATTAGAAAAATTATTATTAATAATAATTCAAGGGAACCGTGAAATTTTTAAATAATTATATTTAATAGTCTGATTGTTGATTCTACATATCGAGAACTATTTAATTACCAGCTTTTCGTGCGTGCCTTCGGCACGCCCACGAAGCTCGGCCCAGGCTGGTGCCCTGGCGGGCAGCGTTCTGGTCCATAAATTGTATTCTTCTTAAAAAACCACACTCCAAATGTATACCTGTAAACTCCCGAAAATACATAGTCTCTTAAAAGTTTCGCCTCATTTTCGTCCTGACACAGCTACAGAAATGAGGCTATAGATATGAATCTGGAAGTATTTTTTTTCTATAATCTACAGCATTGTGATATTTTTGTGTGGAAATAGATTTATTTAAATAAATGGGATCGTGTGAGGAGGAGAATTATATTATATCATTTTTTTAAAATTTGGGATCGATAATCGATACAAGGCTCCAAATATTTAAAAGAGATCAGGTGTTGTTTGTATGACAGGCTGCTCCAGTATTGCCATGAGAAACTCGGGCATGCTTGTCTTAAGTCGTTCAATTTTGTAAAAATCAAAAAATAAGTATAACAAAATTTAGATTTTTAAAAAATTATAAAAAAGTGGCAAATTATTAAAAAATAAACAAATATATAAAATATAAATCAAATAAGAATTGATTAATTTCTTCTTCTGTGTGCAAAGAAAAGCGAATTGAATATTTAATTTTAGAGTGGTGGGGGGGGGGGGGGGGAGGAATAATTATCAATATATTTAATGTTTCTTAATTTAAAATCAATTGGAGTCTTTAATTTCAAAATTCGAGTTCAAATTACAATTATATTTCAAATTTGCCCCAAATATACCTACGGCATCAGCGCTCCCTGTCGGCAACATTACGTTTGCGTTACTGCAAATTAATCTAGGCTATTATATATAGTATTTTTTTAAAAATGAACCTGCATTCGACAGGATTCGAACCTGTGATCTTCCCTTCTATCCTGTCGAGTGCTCATTCATTTTTTTAAAATAATTAAATAGTTCTCGATATGTTGAATCAACTGTCAGACTATTAAATATAATTATTTAAAAATTTCGTGGTTCTCTTGAATTAAAAACTAATGTTTAAAAGGTATAATTATTAATAATAATAATAATCTCCGAGATTTATTTTGAATTACAGTATATATATTTATTATCTACTAAAAACAGCTTCAAAATGAAAAGCCGAATCGCTGTTAATAAGCCAGATAGACAATTTTAACGAATTTTCTAATTATTAATATAACAAAGAAACATGAATCTTATTACTTTTGAATATTGACAATAAAAAGAAATAATAAATGCACATGGGTCAAGTGAAAATATTCACGCATGATCACTTATTTGTTTTTGTTGGCTATTTTTATACAAATTGTAAAAGTAAAAGATGAAAATTTTTTATCTATTAAAAATATTTATAACCAATGGCGGGCGGTAAGTTTTCAACCAGCGGATGCTGTCCAAAAAAGAACACTTAATTTTTTTTTAAATTTTCCAAATCCATAGACCGCACACCACAGTTCATAACAAACTACAGAATGATTGTCCTGGAGAAAAAGAGATTAAATCATCTAAATTGTTTACAAATAAACTAGATTTTCTTGCCAATAAATCTAAATAGGTTCCTATAATATTGTTGAAAAGTGAAGTGAAAGGTCACCTATGAATGAATGTTCGTTTTAACATGTAGGTACCCTAGATCAAGATGCAGATGAAGGCCTTCGAAAATATAGTCCATTTAAAATAAATTTATATATATATATATTCATTTATTTAGAGGGGTATATTATTATTTGAATCAAGCAGAGGACACTATTTGATTTCCTCTTAAAAAATATAATACAAAACAATTTTTTTATATTTATTTATTCTCACCGAGAACACAGTCCATTTAGACAGCATATCAGTAAAGTATTGACGAGTTTTAGCCGGTCGAAATTTTATATGCTAGTCAGCAGGCCTTCGCCAAGCCATTCGGCCGCCCGTGTGCAAACTTTAATTTTACAGGGCCCTCTTTATAGTCTTTTCAAGTGTCTGTATAGCTGTTTTGCCGCCCTCTTTATAATTCTTTTCAAGTGACTGTCTAGCTGTTTTGCCGCCCTTTGACTTGGCCGCCTGTGTGCTTTGCACACATTCGCCCTATAGTCGGCGCGGCCCTCCTAGTCAGGCTCGTATCCGGGTCTCACGCTTGAACATCGTCATCAACGATGCTGAAGCGGGTCCAGCTCCTTAGCCAGCACGAACAACCCGACTCCCCAAAATTTATAAATAAATTTTATATAGAAAATCATATATATAAAAAAAAAGCAAAATTCTAAAATTTATTATTAATGAATCAATAAACTAATTCATTTTTTTTTAATATAGTTTTTTTTCAATCAATAATACAACTTTTATCATTATCTTAATCATTTTAATTACAAAACCATTGCAGAAGACGTGGAAGAAACGACTTAAAATCAAAAATAGTTGAAGGAAACAATAAAAGAGTGTGTCTTCTGCTGGAATTATAAATTTTATTTATTTATAACGAAATAATTGTCTCCTTCAATATATAAAAATTCTGCTACTCTCGGCTCAAAAACTTTAAATTTAATCAAAAATAGTAATCGATTCTCGCTCCTCTCACACTGGGGGAGCAACTATTCTAGATTACATTTTTGAAGCTTCGACCATTAGTGGTAACCATTTCTAAAGACATGAAGGAAACGAGTTAAAATTAAAAATAATTGTCAATTCTTGTATAAAACTCGAGGAACAACTATTCTAAATGGTATTTTTGAAGGTGAATTGGAATTAAATGCAAACCGATGACTATTTTCGATTTACAGTCGTTTCTCCTGTATCTTCAGCAATGGTTATTTTATTAGTGCTGTGGGGTGCAAAAGTTTTATTATCAATCGAAAACGCCTATAATTTTTTATTTTCATATGAATTACAACCTATATACGAGTATAACCTATATACTATTTATTAAGTGGGAGATAAATTTAACCTAATTTATCGCGCGGAGAATTTCCCACTTCTAGAAGCCCCCAAAACCTTAGTAAATTGGATATTGGATTGTATCTAAGTTTCTGAGATTGGCTCGTGATCCCGGCTTCTTTTCCTTCTACTCTATTCTTTTCACGATCGAGGGGCCAGCCCATACAGGCCTTTAGGGGATGGACCTTCTGGTGTATCTCCTTCTCACATCAATATCATTAAAAAAAAAAAAAAAAATACTCGTAATATTTGAAAGAATCAAGATAGTAGGTATATCCATTAAATGTACATATAATAAATTTAGCTTTTCACTCTTTAGTAATCTTATTCTTATAGCAATTAAAATTTTATTTCCAAAATGGATAATTTCCAAAAGAATAAATCTTTATCTTGGGTGGCAAAACAACAGATTGCTTTACTAGAATGATAATCGACCAAACCACTAGCCGGACAAAAAGCACAAAAAAAACGACTTGGGATTAAAACTTTGGTCATTCACAAACTTGTAAGGACATGAAAACAAAACCAAATTGTTTATGGCCAAAAGAAAACCTGTAAATGGATCAAAACAGAGTGGGAAAGGAAACATTTTTTTTATCTATCTCATTTTACTCTATTGAGAAATTATGATCCCTCACCGATCAATTGCTTTATTATTCATTCAACTGTTTTTTTTTATTTTATTTTTTTTTTGTTATTTTATATTCACCATAATCATAGAGAGTTGAATTTTTATATTTTTACGTAAAGACTATTTGATTTTCATTGATCTCATATTTTATTGCTTTTTAAAAAGTTCATAAAATAAAATTATCGAATGCAAACATAAAAATAATACTTGAACTCGCTATAAATACGATCAGAACATTCGTATAAGATAATATAAGATTAAATAAGTCTTTCTAAAATATTTTATAAAAAAAAGAAACTAAAAGCCAATAATATAGATTAGGTTAGATATGCTTGATGTAGAATTGTAGATGTCAGAAGGGTTTACTCCCCCTCAGGACTCTAACCCAAGTGCCAAATTTTTTGTACGGTCAGTTGGTTTTGCTGACATAATATATCTAAATAAATATACACTCACTCACTCTATTTTTCTTTCTATGTGATAGCTTAAGGAGCCCAAAGGCTCATCTCTACCCCCTGTCCCTGAATTGAATTTAACTAACATTGGTGGGTTATTAAGAATCACTTAGCATTGCTCGTGTACACCGCGTGGAGGTGGATTCGTTCAATTTGCTTCTAGCTATATCTAAGAAAAACTTAAATAAACTCACTTACAGTTTGCTTTGTGAGTGGCCTGGTTCTAGTAACCAGGGTTTTTTCTAGGTATGCCCAGCACAGAGTAATTCCGCACATTTACATTTCTTAGGTTCTACAAGTAGTATGCGCAGCTGCATGAACTGTGAGTTTGTGGAGCTACGCATTTACAGTTCAAGTATTAAGGTTATGCTTATTTTTAGTTTACAATGAATATTTATGCGTAGCTACACGATATATGTATTCGCGGAGGTATGCATTTACAGTTCACATTTAACATATATAGAGATATACAGTTTATATATTAAAATTAATAATAACACATAGTAGAACTTATCCATTAAATCTAAGTACAATTTTGAGTGGTTTGTGTTGGTATTTCTTATGCGTAGATCGCATTTACATTGTTATTATACTATTTTCTACCAGCTGCTCCAGCCCGGACTGGTGGCTTGTGTTGTGAATGTGTTGTTTCCTAATTTGAAATGCTGCTTTGGCGAAATTTTGAAGTTTTTTGAAAAGGTTTTCGTTTTCAATTAGTTTCGAAAGATCGTTTATAAATTCGGGGTCATATAATTCGGGATATCGGAGTATATGGGACATTCAAATAGTATGTGATCCACATCCTCCACCCGATCCTGGCAGTTATGACAGAAGGGTTCCGGAGCGTCCCAGGCTCCCCTTCTGTTTAGGGATTTGTTTATGGATCCCGTATCCAGTAATTAAGAAATTTGTTCACTTGTCCGGCCTGAACCACCTGGGTTGAGACTTATAGCTAATTGTTTTGATGAATCTTTTAGTGTCTATTCCCGATTAAATAAATATACAGCTAGAAAATGTTACTCAAGCTACAGCTAATTATATTGTATAATTATTCTGCCGACTGAATAAAATATTCAGTGCATAGCCAGCTGCGTGGTTAGTATGCTTGGCACTTGGATTCAACTCCCGAGGGGATGAACCCTTCTAACATCTAAATCAAACATATCATCATAATAAGATTTTTCATATAGGATTTTAATTTATATTTTCTAAAGTAAATTTAATAGTAGTTAATTAATCCACTAATGCTGGAATTTCAAAATTTTCAAAATTTAAAATAAAAAAAGCTAGTTTCTAATCTTTTATTAATTTTTATTATTATTATTTTTTATCTAGCCTTGAGACTTCAAGTTTATTACGGATTATCATGGATTCAAAACATAATTCACTCGAAATTGGAATTCAAAATCAGGACAAGTGGACAAATCATTAAAACAGAAGAAAATTCAAGAATCTTCTCAAGAATCTTTGAAAGAAGAAATAATTAAAACGTAAAAGGTAGAATATTTATCCTCAATAATTAAATAATAACGGGAATAAAATTGATAAAATAAACAAATAAATTAAAAATGAATGAATAAACTAGACGAAAAGTCATTCATTAATAAAGAAAAATTTCCGGGTGGCGCTGGACTCAGCCTATTGGCTGATTGCATCGAATATTACTCGATTAATCCTGATAGTTAAGAAGCATTAATAAAAATGAGATATTAAATCCGAATTGGTTAGCCTTTTTTTTGAAAATTCTAAAAGTTTTATTTTCGGGCATGAAACCGCGCTAGCATGATTAGAAGGCAAGTACATTATCCACTCAACCAACCTGACCCCATTGCTATTATTAATTTTAATAATTCAAATTAGTCTTAAAATAAAAATGACATATTTATTATTCAAAAATCGATAATAATGGAAAACATTTTCAAAATTAGTTTCGAAAATGACTTTTATATTTATTTTATGAAAATAAATTTAAAAAAAATTTCAAGAATTGATATAATGACAACTGTAACCTATTCAGATTTATTTTTTTGTTTTTAATTTATTATGTTTCTAAACTATTGGAATTATTCTGGTGCTGTTTGCAATTAGCCACTTTTATTCATGCTTCTTAACCTTCCAGCGGGCGCGCTGTGTAATTTACCTTGAGCGGGCACTTGTCGTAAATTTTACGTCATCAAGTTTTCTCCATATAAATGGTGTTTGCATTATATTAATGTTAGAGAATTCCTATAAGGTTATGAAAAATGATAAATGACAGTACTTTTAAAAAATATATTTGACTTTCTTAAACAAAAAACGAAACAACACTAACTATTTCTTCTAGCTCTTTTTGTGTTAGCGGCCATAATGGAACAAGTCTAAAAGCAAAAAATACATTTAGCTATAAAAAGAATCGATATAAAATGAGAAAAAATTAAAAAATTAGTTTATTTAATATACTTATACTTCAAGGCGCGTGTCGTAAAATTTACGCTCAACGGAAATTCTCAAATAACAATGAATAACAAAAACTTCTAAGCACACCTGAAGTTTAGAAAAACCCTGATCCTCGAATAGCTCGGAGCTCGATTTTTGAGACTAAGTAGTAAAGGTGGTGGAAGCGATAAGGCGTATGTGTCGTAAATTTTACGACAGCGTGCCCGCTGGAAGGTTAAACTTCTCGAATTAAAAATGATTGAATAAACTAGCCGAAGAGTCGTCATTCATTCATAAAGACAAATTTCCGGGCGGTGCCGGACTTCCAAATAAAAGAAACATTTTTGAAAATATTTCTGATTTTTTTTTTATTAAATTAGAAAAGGAAATTTAATAAATCAGCAGTCATTTACTTGGAGAAATTTTCAGGCACGCCGGCCTCACCCCCGTGGCTGATTGCAAAGAGCCCCGCTAGAATATCTGACTCTCTATCTTCTTTATATAATTTTCTATTGCAACAAAAAGAACGATTTTTTCCCTCTCTTTGGATATAATTTCCCAGCAATTTCAATCTGAAGCACTCAGTCAAGTGATTCGGTTTCTCCTGGCCTTTAGGGAGATGTCCTATCCCTGAATTCGTCCTCGAGTAATCTAGTAATATTCCTTCCTTTGCTTCTCTACTCTCCCGGAACCATCCAGTTAGAGTGAAGAAGAGAAGAGTCCACAGCCACTAGAGGATATGCTCTTGCCAATTGGACAAGTTTTCCACCATTTGACTAACGAATTCGATCCGTTGAATTTATTTTAAAACTTTAAGAGGAAAAGCCTCCACGATTTATATTATAAGCTTAGCTATTCATATTAGAGATCTTCATTATGTACTGATTGAATAATTCTAGTTAATCAATCTATGATAACGACCATGGAAATAGAAACGTCATTTATATGAGGAACTCTATCCATATGTAACGGCCCTTAGCACGCACACTTCTTAATGAATTTACTCAAATTTAATTAATTCTTAGTATATCAATCAAAATGTGATAACGCCTCCGGAAATACAAACGTCAAGGATTTAATCGAAAGTCCAATCAATTTTGAAAGGTCTGAAATACAAACACTTAAAAAAAACTTGTTAAAATTAAATTTTTCTAGAGGGTGAATGGAAAGTAAGTAAACATTTAAAAAAAATCGCTTAAGTTTTGACATTTTAATGCAATCATAATCAAATTTATATACTCAATCATTATGCCATAAAATTTGATATTTACATAAGTATTTTCTTTTGGTGAAGGTCTCGTAGAACTCTCCGGAGATTTAATGAAGAGGCAGCCCAAGGACAATGAAAGTACAAATCCCGAATAAAATAATTTATTGGAATCTCGAGGCCACTGTGGGTCAGTGGGTAGAGTGTCGGGTCGCTGACTCGAAGTACGCTGGTTCGAGACTGAGTCTCGGCAGATCAGATATTTGCAGCCGCCTCTTCTTGGAAAGCAATGGCAGCCTACCAAGAGTATAATTGTCTAGTAACCTCTCCAAACTAGCCGTTCGGAATCGGCGTTAAAAAGTAGGTCCCGTATATCTGTGTAAAAACAGCTAAACACCCTCAGCACAGGTATATGTGGAGAGGAGCCGAAACCTCAGGGAGACCTGATATGGCACTTAAAAGAAGAAGATTGGAATCTCATTTTAAATCTTTTAAAATCCGTCGTTTTGGATCATTTTCTTTTCTTCTGGTTTTAAAAGGATCAACAAAGGAAATTTGTAACCGCCTTCTTGTCTCCTTTAACAGTGCTCATTTCTCTTGGAAAAAAATCAGAGCTTGAAATCCAGGGGGTGACTTTGCCCCCCCCCTTTTGATGCCTTTGACAGTGCCAGTTTACTATTAACATTACCAGAATTTAAACAACAAACGAGCACTGTTAAAGTAGATAAGAAGGCGCTGGTTCCAAGTTTCTGTTGTTGACCGTTTAAACCCTGAAGAAGGAAATAAGATCATCTGAAACGTTGATTCTTAAGAGATTGAAAATGATGTTTAGGCTTCTTCTTCTTCTTCTTCTTAATAGGTGCTTGCGCCTGTTCTTCCAATTTATAAATTAGCCGGTGATAAATGATTAAATGCCATCTTTTTTTCGGCCTTCCACTGCTTCTTGCTCCTTGTGGACGGTTGTCGCGAACGATCTTCGGCAAAGGGTCGACAGGCACCCTCTCAACATGATCGGCCCAGCACTTCCTTCGAACGCCCACCCAGTCGACTATGTTTTGAATCTTGCTCTGTTCCCTGAGGTCCTCACTGCGGAATTTGTCTCGTATGGTCTTGCCGTGGATAGTTCTAATAATTCTCATCTTTGTTGTTCTGAGAAGTTGTTTCATGAGAGTGGTATCCGCTCTTGATTCGGCACCATAAGTGATTACCGGACGGACGCAGGTTTTCTATATCGGTACGTTGCCTTCTGGAGATAAATATTTGTTATTGTTATTTCCAAATCAGGCTATACAGGCATCCGGAAATTCTTGCACCCTTGACCACTTGGGACTTGACTTCATCCCCCACATACCTCTTGCTTGATATTTCAACTCCCAGGTAATTGAATCTTGGGTGTTGTTCTATCTGGGTCTTGTTTATTTCTAGGTTGCATGTGAGAGGAGACAAATTGTTTTATTCGGAATTTGTACTTTTCATTGTTCTTGGTCTGCCTCTTCATCAAATCTCCATTACAGAAGCAATTTACAAAATCATAATTGCAAAAGTTAATAATTTACATTTTTATTTGAAGTTCGCTCAAATGTTATAAAGAAGTGAGATCAGATTGCTGGAAAACAATGGTATTTTTAATGTCTTCTCAATTCCCATCCACCCTAAATAGAAATAGAGATATCCCTATTAAATAGTTTTGACATGTAAGATGGGTCTATACTATTTACGATGTTAAGCAAATTGTGGCGATGTTAGCTCTCGGTGACCATCTATTTTATAACCTTTATCCCTATAACTTTTAGAGACTGGAACTCTATTTCCCCATTCGCCGACATAATGATGACTTTCAGTTTTTCAACACCCGCATTTACCTTCAATTTCGACCCAATCTCTGAGATTGTTTACACTTCTCGTCTACAAGGGTTGCATTTTCTTGTGTCAATGTTATAAAAAAAATGAATTTATTGGGAAGGTGTTAATTGTAAGAAAATTATATTCGAACTTTAAATTAACTCTTGCACTCTCACTACGTCACCAAAAAACTTGCTGTTAATCTTTTCTCTCTTTCCCTTTTTTCCTAAGATATTTTTTACATTTTTCTCCATTATTTTGCAAATGATTTTCTTTAAATTTTCTCCTGTAATTTAAGATGTATTTAAAATTTTCTCAAAAAGTTTGAGTTTTATTTTCAGCTGAAGTGATGTAGGATAGTGAAATATTGTAGATTTACCAGCTTCTCTTTAACTATAATTATTTTATTTTCATTAGTTTACTAATAACTTACCCCAGGCGCTAAACTACAACTTTTAGTCTATCTACTCTCGCAGGCGAATTTCTCTTCTTATCCGGATCATTTTCTTATATTCTTCAATCTTCCTTAAAATTTAAGACCCAAAGATCTGGGTAGTATTATCCATTCATCTTATTTTAAGCCGGCTACTTGTCCTACTCTGAGACCTTATCATAAACTGTTCTTTTGCTGGATATAATAAATTTTAGATAAGAATAAGTTGTAGTTGTATTTTTTAATTAAGATTTGATGCACAGCAGTCAAGAGGATACAAAAAACAATTTCCAATTATCAATATTGCAAGCTTTATTCACTTCTTCATCAGGCTTGGATTAAACATAAAAAATGTATAGACCTCCATGGTATTAGGTGGATTGATCTCTATCTGTGCTCTGTATTGAATATTTACTTTACCATAGTATGGTCAAGTATTGTAATCATGCATGAAAAAAGTGTTTTTTTTCCTTCTTTTTTTCGAAATATCTCAAAAACGGCTGAAACTATTTTGATTAAAAAAATTGAGCAAAACCATGGCATTTCGGTCTACAAAGAAGCTCTAATAAGTGAACATCGAAAAAATTAAATTTTTCGAGATAATAACTGTTTTGTCAAAATATCTGTTAGTCTGTTAGTTAGTTAGTCTGTTAGTCTGTGTGTTACCAAATTTTTGTGGACGAGCTAGCTCAAAAACTAGTGTGAATATCAAAACCAAATTTCACACGTAGTTTTGGTCCAATGAGATTAAGAGCTGATTAGATTTTGGTACATATCGACCCAAAATTAAGGGGGGTGGAGGGTGGTTTAAAAATTAAAAATCTAGGCCATTTGAGAAAACTCAACCAAATTTTGTATACATAATCAGTGGACCCCCAGAAGTCTAAAAATGCAAAAGCCAACAGCCAAAAATGGAGGGGAGGTCAAAAAATGAAAATATAGGCTCTTATACCAAACTCAACCAAATTTTGTATACATAATCAGTGGGACCCCAGAAGTATAAAAATGCCCCTACATGTTTTTATATAATTTTATTAAATATTAAATATAAGTAAGGGACCAGGTTGTATGGTACAGTCAAGTGGATGCCCAATCAGAACACGTCAGCTTATTTCGTTACATTTGAAAAAAAATATATTAATTGAGTTATTGTAATCTGATTAATTATTTATCAAGCTATACTATAGAAGGCTATATACATTTCTTTTTATACAAATTAACTTTTATACGTTGGTTTTAATTTTTTCTTAAAGCCATTTGAGCCGCGAAAGTTAAATTATCTAATCAATAATTTCTTATGTTAATTCTACATACTTAAAAAATTATTTTATTATTTTTTGAAAAGGAAAAATGAATTGAACACCCGACGGGAATCGAACACCTGTGCGCTCTTCTCATAAAGGAGAGAGACACGTGTTCGAAACCCGTCAGGTGTTCAATTCATTTTTCCTTTTCAAAAAACAATAAAATAATTTTCTAAATATGTAGAATTAACATAAGAAATGATTGATTACATAATTTAACTTTCGCTACTCAAATTGCTTTAATTTCTTTTTATCTTCATAATTATATGCCCTAACAAATTAACGATCCAAAGTCCTGAAGAAGAGTTGCAAAAGCTTGAAACTGGCTGCCTTAGGCATTAAATCCTAATTTTAAAAAATTTTAATTCGAAATCCTACACATCGGCAATAATTGCTAAATCTTTTTTTCTAGAATGAAGCAAGAAGATTTTTTGCTAAAACCACAAAATAGATTCTTTTTCTCTCGCTTTTTAATCTCTTTCATTTTTAATCTATGGCCATTTTTTACATTCTCCCCCACTCGTTTTGATATTTTAATTGTTGAATATTTTATAATGACCATTTTTAACATTTCAATACGATTCAAAGAATTTTTTTAATTTAACATTTAGTCTTTCAGTTTTTTGGCTAATTTTTTTTTCTTTCTTTTTTTGCTCTTATTCAACTTTCCTTTCAGTATTCGCTCTCTTTAAAAACTATGAATGTATGAATGGTCAAGTCTAGAGGAAAAAAAATACGATGGAAACACACACAAAAAAAGCTCAATAAAAAAGTTTTCCCCATAAATTGTGGCCAAATTCTCTCATGTTCTTCTTCGGCTGACACTTGTCTTTGCACCTTCGAGACCAATAAATATTATGCATGTCGAGATAAAAAAATACACTCGGAAAAAATATATATGTATAGATATGTATATAGATAGACCAGTTTATATTTAGAAGAGTTGGAGAGTGTAAAACACGACCAGTCTTTTTTTAAAGGACTATCTTTTTATCTCCCTTTAAATATATATTTGGAATTTGATAAATATCTATAATTCTGATTTTTAATGTTTTTTATTTTTTAAACGTTTTACATTTTTTTTTCTTTTCATTTCAGTTCAAGAGTAATTTTCGTAGGTATATCGATAATTTTTATTTATTCATGTTTATAAATTTATAATATTTTTTCCAGGGGTTTTTGTGTTGATCAATTTTAACCATTTAAGGTAGTTGTTTCGCGACAATACTAAGAAAAAGTTAATGCTAAAGTATATAGAACAGACAATAAGGATTCATAATTCATAAGCCCAAAACTTTTTGCTGATTATGTACCGATTCTAGCCAATCCCGTGCTCGTTTGACAAATCTGGCACCATTGTAAGAGATTGGATATTTTTATATTAAAATGACAGATAAAATACATTTTAAAATTTAAAAAATTTCTATAAAAATCGTTTTGTTATTTTTTAACAAATATAATATAATCAACGCCTACGTTACACCTTATGAAAATTATAATTTTGAAAAAATCTAGCGCATGCGCGCTTTATACATCTTTCGCTGGTTAAATAAATGCGCTATTGCCAAATTGTTTTTAGTGTAAATTTTTTTTATACATTTTTCATTATTTATTCATTATTATCTCAGAAACTGTGTTGTAACTATGAATCAAAATTGTCTTAAAATATGTATTGGTTATTGTTAATATTGGTTTAATTTTTTATAAAAATGGTAAGAAGGGTTTCTTAATTATAATTAAATATATATGTAAATTTTCCGATATCCCGTATAGTGCAATGTTTAAGAGTCTGAAAAACACTATATTTGAAATTTAATATCTCCGGAACTATATTGTTCATAAATTTGGCGGAACAACTACCTTAATTTTTAAATTCATCTAGGTACAATTATTTTCTCTGATTTATCATCATGCACCAGGCTGAGAAAGTCTAGTTTATAACACAATAGAAAATTTCAAAGCTTTATGGTGGTTGGATAGTTTGTTAAAAAATTTTGATCTAAATCACATTTAAAAATTATTTTATATAATTATTTATTTAATTCATTTATTTATTACTTATGTGGACAGATAGAAATTAGAATATATCTGCTTATCGAAGAAGCCGATAATAAGTGGAAAACTTCACCAACCTCATAAAAAATTGTTAAAGATTGGATGGATAAACAGAAAAGAAACCATTTTTGATGGAGAATTGAGATGAAACATTAAGAAGATGTACCACAGTTGGTTACAAGGATGATGATGATGTTTTTTAATAAGTATATTTATCTATCTATTTTATCTGTTTTTTTTTTTTTTTTTAAATAACTATTTAAAAATATAAATGTGATTTAAATCAAATTTTCATTAACAAAATGCAGAATGTTATAAATTGTTTATGAATAAACTAAATCAAACCAAAAATTAAAAATTATCTAAAATTACGATTTAATTCTTTGTTAGTCAACATGACTATCAAAGAATTATTTATTTTCTAGTAACTCTGGTTTCGAAAATTAATCTACCATTTGTTTTTTGTTTTTTTTGTGTTTTTCGGGATAGATCAAATTTATCGAATTTAGAAACAAAATCAAAATTATTTTAATTTAGTCTTCCATATTTGCTCTTAGTCATCCGGTCTTGGTTTTGGTCTTGCTTGTCCAGTCTTGGTCTTGGTCTCGGTCTTGCACGGCCGGTCTTGGTCTTGTACGGCCGGTCTTGGTCTTGGTCTTGCTGTTCCAGCCGTGGTCTTGCCAAGACTGGTAGACCAAGACCAATTCTGCTCATCACTAATCCTATTTTAATTGAAACCCATTATAGGTTCAAAATTACTTAGGGTCTGCTTAAAATATGCAAGATTTGAACAAAAAAATAACCCCTAAGATTGCATTCTATAAGAATTAAACATTGTGTTTAAATTTTAATAAAAAAATAATATTTTAGGTTAAAAATAAAAACAATTCTGTTACCATCGACAGTGAAATCTTTTATTCAACTAATAAAAAAATAATAATTATTTTTAAAAAGGACTTTACAATCATTTTGATTTTCAAAAATTTTAAACCTTTTTCTATCTAATTGTAGCTACTTTATAAATCAATTGATATTAATTTATTTAAAAAAATTAAGGCGTGGCTGTTTTATGTTAAAAAAAGATTCAATTTTCAATTGTCGTCGTTTCGATTAAACATTTATCTTCATCAGGAATTTTTTTTAAAGGGTATTATATCGTCATTCTGACATATAATGTGCTACATTGATATAATTTGCTATTTCTCCGGATATTTAAAACAGGAATAACAACTAAATATTTTTCTTCTTTAAGAGCCATATCAGATCTCACTGACGTTTCGGCACCTCTCCACATATACCTGTGCTGAGTGTGTTTAGCTGTTTTTCACAGACCTATGTACTTTTTAAGTTTGGACAGGTTGACTAAGCAATCATACTCTTGGTAGTTTGCCATAGCTTTCCAAGAGGAGGCGACTGCAAATATCTGCCTAGACTCAGTCTCAAACCAGCATACTTCAGGACAACGGCCCGACACTCTGCCCACTGACCCACAGTCGCCTCTTAATATCTTTAGAAACATTATTTGTCCTGATGAAGATTGGTTGTTTATAATCGAAACGTCGACAATATAAAAATGAAATTTCATTTTCCTGGCTTCCCCTTATTCTAACTAATAAATATTTGTAATTATTTACTATAATTGATATCATTTGATTTTATTATTATATTATAGTTTTATTTTATTTTTATTTAAATCTTATACAAATATTTTATACAAATTAGTGAAAAACTTCTCTAAAAGATATTAATACTCTTTTATTTGTTTTTCTTTCCCAGCCTCATTCTATGGAGCAAGTTACATTTCGTTACCATTGCAAGATGCCAAAAACACAACGGACATTACGTTTCGGTTTCGGACTCGTCGCGCCGATGCAATGCTGTTTCTTGCTGCAGGACGCACCGATTATTGCCTCGTGACTCTGGATTCCGGTCGATTAAAGGTACACATTAACGAAAAAGAAGAGGGTATTTAAATTTATATTTGCTTTTCTTTAAAGCTCCTATATGAATGAATTCATACAATTATATTAATTTTAAAATGTATCCTTTTTAAAAAATTAGTTTGCTTCTGAATCTAAATGAAAATCTTATGACTATACCAACTTTGTTTTCGTAATTTTTTATCAACGAATTTGAGATAAACATAATTAACGAAATTATTTAAACCATGCATAGACAAATTTCTATAATCGGTTATATAAAAAATGAACGAAAAAATCATTTTGCTTCTCTTTGAAGCACCTATATTAATCTATATTTTTGCTATTATATATTTTATATTAATATATTTCATCTCTTGAAGAGTAGTGAATTGTCATTTAAAATAGATTAGATCAATATCAATGGGAAGAAACAAATAAATTAATGTTCTTTCACAAAAATTCCTCCTCTATATAAAATTAGTAATAATTTAATTACATATAAACTAGGAGGTTTATTTTTTTATTGTTAAGGATAAATAAAGTGAATTGCTTCTTTCCAGTAATTTATTTTGTTATTCAAATGGTTACAAATATTTCGAGAGCGTTCTCAGCATCTCTTCCTCAGTGGAAACCACTCCCCCACCAATGTGCCGACTCCATCAGTTTGTACAGAACATTGATAAAAGCTCGATCACACAATATTTGGATTAACCATTTGAATAAAAAAATAAATTGCTGGAAAGAAGCAATTCACTTTATTTATCCTTAACAATAAAAAATTAATTTATCCAGTACACACCAAGCCAGCAAAATTCTTATGAGGTTTATATTAATTACAAGGGCGGATCCAGGAATTTTTTATGTGGGGGGGGGGGGTGAATGTATATAAGGTGCCCGATGTATATAAGATCTACTTTTTATCTCGAAAGTGTATCGCGATCGAATTGTCCAAACGGGGGGGAGGGGGGGGGGTCAGAGACGCCCCCCCACACACACACTCACATAGAACTTTATTTTCAATTTTAAAATTTTTTAAAAAATAAATTTTTTTTTTTCAAATTTTTTGCCAGGCACGGGCCTCTATGGGGGGGGGGGGGGCGGTCGCCCCTCCGCCCCCCTCCCTGGATCCGCCCTTGAATAATTATTGGTTTTCAAATGAGGCAATTAAAACCATGGAGAAAAAAGACTCTTAAGAAAAACCCAGAATCTTCTATGTCATTAGCAATTTTTAATTTAAAACTAGGAGGCTGACACTTTCACGCCATCATCAGTCTAAAAGGTACAATCACATAAACATTACAATTGCAATACAAATTAAGATCAAAACAGTCCAGTCACCCTCAGTTTTTAATAGTACATTAGTAACATTAATTCGTGTTACAAAGGAAATGTAGATTTAATGTTACTAATTTACTATTAAAAAACTGAGGGTGAGTGGACTGTTTTGATCTTAATTTGTATTGCAATTGTAATGTTTATGTGATTGTACTTTTTAGACTGATGATGGCGTGAAAGTGTCAGCCGAAACTGTCTCCTATTGTTTTAAATAAAAATTATTAAGGACATAGAAGATTTTGGGTTTTTCTTAATAGTCTTTTTCTCCTTACGAGAACCTGTTAACTTTTCTCATGGTTTTAATTGCCTCATTTGAAAACAAATAATTAATAATTTAATTGTTGGATATCCATTGGTTGTAAATCCATTTGGGAAAACTAAATTAAAAAAAATTATTGTTACATATAGAGCTATTTACTATTCACAACAGTATTTGGCTATTAACTCAAAGAAATAAGAAAAAGTGACAAAAATGCTTTTATGGAAAAACGTTGAAAAAACCTAATGCAACGTAATGATGACTTATGACATAAAGTTTCGTATTCCAATTGCATAAATAATCAAGTTCAGGAAGTTTCATCTGCTTTATACGTTAGTTTAAAAATTCGTGAATTTAACGATATTTTTCGGACTATATTAATTTTTCGTTATCATCTTCTTTGTTAGGCCTCAAAGACTTGTTATTACCAGGGCGTCATGCCACCTTTAGTTAGGCCTCTCTTACTTTGCCATCCCACTGGTCAATTTTTCGTTATGCTAATCGAATAACTTTATATCGACCGTTTTAAATATCGAAAAAAAAATTCGGAATCTTAAAGCAAGGTTCTCCTTACTTATCACAAAATAAATCTTTTATATTTTATTCATTTCTCGTGGTAAGCATTATTAATATAAATAATAATAATAATACTTTTAATTTTTCTAACGCGCAAGAAATGAAAATAATTATTCTATCAAAACGGCCTTTTTCAAGGACATATATTCTTGATTAAAATATACCGGGTGAGTTTTTTATCTTCAGACAGTCTTATAAGTCAAAAACAGTGCATTATATGAAAAAAAGTTTCAAATAAAAGTTTATTTATATCAGGGGGGAAACTAAACTATGCTATTGTTTATCGACCTAGAACAAGCTTTCAAGGGTATTTCGAGGTCAAGTTCTGTTTTTTTAATGGAAACCTATATATTTCTGATCATATTCTGAATCTACAAAAAAAAACTGAACAACTTTCATAAGAACTATTTTTTAGTAGGACATCAAATAATAAAAAATATTAAATCAATTAGATCTCAAAAAAAATTATAATAAATATTTTTAACAATCATTCAACTTAATCAAATAATAATGATCAAATATTTATTTATTAAATAAATAATTTATTAATAATTAATTTTGCGACACTGTTCTGAGACATTTCAGAGTGTGTCGCAAGTCTTCTGAATTCCAGTTCCAATTTAGCTATTTTGGACTGATTCAGTTTCTTCGTAGCCTTTACATTTCTTGTTTTTTTAAACAGATTTTCAACACGATAAATTGAATCTTGTGAGGGTGTATTCCTATCAAGAAAACGCTCGGCATCCATTTCAATGGCAGTCCCATATCACTTCTTCCACATCTGCCGCATAAATTAAGACCATTTCAATTCTGTCTTCAACAAAAAATGCTCCATTTTTCTTATATCTAGTAATACAATATAACTATCTACTGGATTGACACGAGAAATAAACTTTTTTAAACTCAAGAATTTTAAATAGTTCTATTAAGTAGAAAATAATCTCTTAAATCTGAGTATAACGAACTTTTAAGATCATTATAAACACTTATTTTCATTGTTGTGACTTTTCGATTTAATAATTAATTATTTAATCATTATTATTTGATAATTAAGTTGAATAATTGTTAAAAATAATTATTAAGATTTTTTTTGAGATCTAATTGATTCATATATTTTGTTTATTTGATGTCGTATAAAAAATAGTTCTTATGAAAGTTGTTGAGTTTTTTTGTAGATTAAGTAGACGTATAGAAAAATATAGGGTTCCATTTAAAAAACAGAACTTGACATTGAAATACCCTTGAAAGCTTGTTTCCCCCTCGATATAAACAAACTTTTATTTGAAATTTTTTTCCATATAATGCACTGTTTTTGAGTTATAGGACTGTCTCAAGATAAAAAAACTCACCCGGTATATGTGTAATTTAGATGTGAGAAGAGTTCACTCTCTCCCTTACTAGTTTTCACTGATATTTAAACTAAACATACCTAATAAGATCTTTGATAAAGAATTTTGATTTCTTTTTTCTAATTTATATTTAATAATGAAGGAACTGGAATTTTGAAAAATATTATATTCAAAATTCAAAAAACTCACTCATTTTTAATCATAAATTTATATTTTTCTATTTCTTGATAGAAATACCTATAACATTTTACTCTTGAAATAACTTTTTAATATTTTGAATATCTGATGTAGGTATTTCTTGTTTGTAAATGTTGTATGATATTGAAAATTGGCGAGATGACATCTGTTTTCAACTAATAAATTCAGCCATCTAAACCTTTGGCTGCATAATGTATTCACATTAAATACATTTACCTTTGCATTCCTTGACAAGAATTTCAAATTAATGACAACTATATAACTCAATTTTCGCAATCCTAATACACTATCAAGTTTTATTTTCACAAAACCATCATTGAAGAATTTAGTATAGAAATTCACGAGAGGTTGTCTACTAAATACGAGATATTTTGAATAATTTTATTATGTCAAATGGGAAACTCTTCTGACATATAATAAAATTGACCGCCTCAATTGATTTTCTATAGAAATATTGGCGATTTGTTTTTAATATTCAATGTAATTAATATTTATATTCACTAACGGCACATAATTAATAACCAAATTAATACAATTCTTTTATAAAAACAATTTCCAACGATCCAAACCCTTCGGGGAAAATTTTCCCTTTATCAATGGTAATTTGGAAAAATACTGCTCTAATAGGGAAATATAAAACAACTTTATACAAATAAATATTTTGACTCGCAAAAAGAGAATTTCTCCCAAAACATTTGAATTTTTAATAAAAGAGTTGTATTAAATAAATACAAAAAATACTCAATAAATTATTTCAAGATACTTATATTACAACCATAGAGCATTTTTTTATTTATATTTAATCTATATATATATATAAAATGAAGGTTTTGTCTGTTCATTGCTCCAAATCACGCTAAATTTTGGTTGCACACGTTTCAAGGAAAGTTATGAACGAAAACACCCTCAACAAAATTCCTGCCTGTATGTTTCCGTGGTTTCCGCGAAAAGTTGCTCACGATTCACGTAAAAACGACTGAAGGGATTATTATGAAATTTCATATTTGCATCAGATGTCTTCTAACTTACGTTTATAGCTAGATAACGTTTTGAGATTTTGACCCACACACGAGCAAAAATTGTTTATTTATGGTGGACTGAGCGTCACTCAATAATTGTTTGTTAGTTAAAAGCTTTGGGTAAATTAATCGAGATGCTGGAATACGGGGACATAGAGTAATATAGAGTGGAAGGCTACCGTATATAGAAAAAGCGCTCTCTAGCGACTGCACTTAGCAAACTCTTAGTTCTTAAGAGCTATCCAAAGATCATAGAACATTCAAAGCCTTTGTCATAGATAAAAGATACATACCCTTTAAGTTATATATATTATAAGCGTATTTTTTACTCTTTATAATGTCACCAAAATTTGGCCAGAAGAGAGCGATTTCCGCCATTTTATTGCCCAATGGTTTTGCCCTTGTCTCGCCAGAGAGCTCTGTAACTCGTATACGCTAAAATACATTGGCTCCTTATGGAGCCTTCCACTCTATATTACTCTATGTAAGGGGTTTTGTTTCTACAGAGACCGCGAATATTGGAATAGTGGATGCTCAATGTAGGCATGATGTAAAATGAGTGAGAGGGTGTCGGTTTTAAGTTTGTATGGAACCCTAAAAATCACAACTTTCATTAGGAGATAGAGAATATCCATTTCTATTTATTATGCCATAAAGAAAATCAAATTAATATTATTTATTTATTTATTTTTGTCAAAAAACTGAAATTCTAAAGATTAATTCATGTGGAATCATAGATTGATTAATTAAATAAAATTGGTATTAATCAAATTTTCTTTAAGAAATCTCATTGCTTTGGCCAATCTTAATTCTGGACCACCGATTTTATTCACTTCGATTGGTAATGTTATAAAAAATTCATTTAACATTTTAATTTTTCCATGGATGAAAGCGTTATTCCACGTATTTTCCCTTAAGTAAATAAACGTTTAAAAAATATTCAAATATATCATGTTCAAAATAAATAAATAAAAACATTGCTAAACTTCTACAGTAAAGAAAACAAACTAATTAAATGAAAATACATAAATAAACTTGTTGGGTTGCTGTGTTTTAAATTTAATTAAATGAATAAACATTCAGCCATGTATAAAAAAATTCTATTTATTTATTTTTGCCAACATTTCGATAATTTACTCTTTTTTTAAATAATAACGATCCATGAAGATCTCAATCAAAATGGGCAACACCTATAAGACTTGATAGACAGAAGCCCTTAGTAAAGAAGGAGCTAGAATTAGAGGCGAGGTGAATTGTTTTATCTGGACTTGAAAGACGCAATATAGAATGATTCAAAAAAGAAGGGGGCGTGAATTCTAGACCCTAGAATCACGGTTGCTTGCCTAGCGGTAATTACTCTCATGGGAGTACTATAGCTATTTGAAGAGGATAATCAGACTAATTAATATATAGTAGCGCCCAAAATTTGTATAGTCCTAAGTAAGCGTTAATGTGCCTAGCTTACTATAACAACAAGACGAATTTACCTACATCCAATCGGGTAATTGACCCTATGAGAAATAACAGTTAAAATAATTATAACTAAAAAGACTGATGATGAAGGTCAAACTTTCGAAATCATATTCTCAAACAAATAAATTATATCTTATATATTTATTTCCATCAGGCATAGGACAACCTCATTGATTTCTTTTTATGATATTGAAATGTTTATACCTAGAGTAAAAAAAAAATAGATTAAAACCTATTCCTTTTTCTAATTATTTAATTACAAAGGTAATAAGGTTTAAAAAATGGTTCTTTTTTAGCTCATTAACTCATTTTGTTCCATTTCGATAGCAACTGGGATTTCGTTGTGCAATTGGGTTGTATTCTAATTTGTAATTACTTTTAGTAAAATAAGCTGACGTGTTCTGATGTGGCCATCCACTTGACTTTAGCATACAACCTAGCCCCTCACTTATATTTAATATTTAATAAAATTATTTATAATCATGTAAGGGGGGGGGGTTAGTTTTTGCATTTTTAGACTCCTCGGACCCACTGATTATGTGTTTTTGCATTTTTAGACTTCTTGGGACCCATTGATTATGTATACAAAATTTGGTTGAGTTTGCTAAAACGACCTAGATTTTTAATTTTTAACCCCCCCTCGAACCCCCTTAATTTTAACACCAAAACTACGTGTGCGAAATTTGGTTTCGATATTCACACTAGTTTTTGAGCTAGCTCGTCCACAAATTTGGTAACACACTAACAGACTAACTAACTAACTAACAGACATTTTGACAAAACAATTATTATCTCGAAAAATATAATTTTTTCGATGTTCACTTATTAGAGCCTTTGTGTAGACCAAAATGCCCTGGTTTCGCTCAATTTTTTTAATCGAAATAGTTTCAGCCGTTTTTTAGATATTTTGAAAAAAGAAGGAAAAAACCCACTTTTTTCATGCACGATTACAATACTTGACCATACCCTGTATGGTAAAGTAAAAATTTACTTGAATTATAGTTGTTAAGTAGAAATTTGATGACAAAATGCTGGTGTCCTCTTTAATTTGTTCTTTTAGATAATTATTGTGAATGTTGAACTTGAAGTAAATTAATCCTTTGATCAGAAATTATGTTTTATTTCAGCTTGTAGCCCCTACTACATGGTCAATATGTATAACTCTCCACTTTCATCCAATCCTTCTTTATTATTAAAGATTATCAATTCTTATTCCATTTTCCATTTTCTTGATCTCCTCCTTCCCCATTCTCAATTTTTTGCTTTTAATCTCTTCCTTAGAACTGTTCGAGTCAGTAACATTAAGGTAGTTGTTTCACCATATGGGTTTTCTTAGGATTGTTTTTAAATTTAAACAGATTATTATTTAAATACTTGTGCATCGATTGGTGGTAAAACGAAATTTATGAACAACATTGTTCCGGAGATATTAAATTCCAATGATAGAGTTTTTCAGACTCTTATACATTGCACTATACGGGATATCGGAAAATTTACATACATATTTCATTATAATTAAGAAACTCTTCTTACGATTGTTATAAAAACTAAACCAACATTAAACAATAACTAATACATTTTTAAGAAAATTTTAATTCATAGTTACAACACAGTTTCTGAGATAATAATTAATGAAAAATTTACACTAAAAACAAGCTGGCAACAACGCATATATTTAACCTAAAAAGTGGGTTAACTTTAGTTCTTTTTTTACGTTTTTTTGCTTCAGCCATTGTCGCAACAGCTTTCAATCGCTTATTAAGAACTTTTTGTTTTATAAATCTTCCTTTATAATGTACTTTATCTGACATTTATATGATAAAATATATACAAGCTCGGACAGTGTTGCCAGATTTGTAAAACGAGCACGGGATTGGCTAGTAGTGGTACATAAACAGCAAAAAATTTTGGGTATCTGAATTATGAATCCTTATTGTCTGTTCTATATACTCTAGCATTAACTTTTTGCTATTATTGTTGCGAAACAACTAGCTTAATGAAATTAGTATTTGTCCCAAGAAATTGTCATATTTAAATCCTTGGATGCAAACTGGAACGTATTGATATATGATAAGGCAACAAAAAACACAATATATCTTTCTTATGGTTTTCGCCCGAAAATGTACTGTACCAATAAAATAAAACACTGAATTTAGAATGTGAATGTTTCCAAAACGTTCCCTATTGTAATATTAAATTATAATGGATATCCTCTCAAAGAATAATGCTATTAGAGTCCGTAGCTGCAGAATAAAATTCTCTCGATTCATTTGCATTATATATTCCATTACCAAATATCAAAATCATGTTTGATATATTTCCATTATATATATATATATATATATATATATCTAATCTAATCTTATTAAACGAGCAAAATTGTTTATTTACGGTGGACTGAGTGTCACTCAATAATTTTTTGTTAGTTAAAAGCTTTGGGTTAATTAATATTAATTTTAAATTTGCACGTTCAACTCGGACCCAATTGCTGACATTTCTTTCCCTTCATTTTACAATGCAAGTGTTTACCTTGGAATAAAGGTTTTCAACTTATTGAATCATTTAACAAAATACACTTGAAATATAAGAATCGATTTTATTTGCAGAGAATTTTTTTTTTACAATTTTAAGTTAAATGCTTTGAAATCGCGATAGGTACAAAAATGGTCTAAAAAATAGTTTCTTTATCGCCTTGATCTATCGTCATTTCAAACTGAACTAAATTTGAAAAAGTCCGCCTCGTAGCTGATTTCACTCTATCTTTTAGTTGATGTACTCCTGAAGATGGGCTAACAACCCGAAATATATTGAGAAATTAAAAAAAAAATCATTTTTCCTCTTTGTTGAACACCACCAACTACAACCTAATATAATATTACTAGGTCATTCAATAAGTCCGTAGGATAAGTAAGAAAAAAACAAAATTTTGACAAAACTCGATTTTATTATTCAACATAGTTGCCTTCGAGGGCGATACAACGAGTATAGCGATTTTCCAACTTTTCGATACCACTTTTATAGTACGATTTCTCTTTCTCGTCAAAATAGGCCTCAGTTTCAGCGATTACTTCATCATTGGACTTAAATTTCTTTCCAGCAAGCATTCTCTTGAGATCTGAAAACAGGAAAAAGTCGCTGGGGGCTAAATCTGGAGAATATGGTGGGTGGGTAAGCAATTTGAAGCCCAATTCATTCAATTTTGCCATCGTTTTCATCGATCTGTGACACGGTGCATTGTCTTGGTGAAACAACACTTTTTCTTTTTCAAATGTGGCCGTTTCTTTGCGATTTCAGCCTTCAATCGATCCAAAAGTGCACAGTAATAGTCGCTGTTGATGGTGGTTCCTTTTTGGAGATAGTCAATGAATATTATTCCGTTCGCATCCCAAAATACAGACGCCATCACCTTACCGGCCGACTGTTGCGTCTTTGCTCGCTTTGGATTCGGTTCGTCGACTGCTGTCCACTCAGCTGACTGTCTTTTGGATTCTGGTGTGTAATAGTGAAGCCATGTCTCATCCATTGTCACATATCGACGATAGAATTCCATTTTATTGCGGTTTAACAGCGCCAAACACTCCTCTGAAGCATCGATTCGTTGTTGTATTTGGTCTACTGTGAACCCACTTTGCACAGAGCTTTCGCATACCCAAATGTTCGTGTAAAATGGTAAAAACACTACCATCTGATATCTTTACAATGTCAGCTAGCTCTTGCACCTTCAATTTGCGATCGTTCAAAACCAATTTGTGGATGTTTTTTATGTTTTCTGGAATAACAGCTTCATTTGGGCGTCCTCTGCGCTCTGCATCATTTGTGCTGGTACGATCACGTTTAAATTCAGCAATCCACTTCTCTACCATTTGTCTCGATGGAGCAGAGTTCGGATAATGTTTATCAAGCCATTGTTTGGTTTCCACTGTATTTTTTTTTTTATCAAAAAGCAATGCTTTATTAAAACTCGAAATTCACTTTTTTCCATTTTTTTTTTTCAATAACAAAAGTTGCTTCACACAAAATGTTATAACTCACGAATCAATAGTCAGATTGCTGTCAAATTTATACACGTATCGTTTGAAGGTTAGTACTAAATAAAAATCATATGGAAAAATTCTAGTAACGCCATCTATGTGTCATCCTATGGATTTATTGAATGACCTGTTATGGTAAGTATGTACCTACCTCAAATCCCGAGAATACCATCCGAATAGAAAATAAAAGAATAATATATACCAGCGGTTCCCAAACTGTTCCAATCGCGGCGCCTTTTTTTAATTGAAAATACCCTAAGTAAATGTATGTCTTATCGTAAGTAATAGAAAAATCATTAATAAATACATTTTTAACTTCTCATTTTGTTCTTTGTCTATCTAGGACAATCTCTTGCTTCAATTAATTATGAAACTTCGCGGCACACCTGTGAAGAGGGATCCCCGGGGCGCCGCGGCGCACAGTTTATGAACCTCTGATATAGACTGAAAAATATATTGAAATGAAAATAAATTTCAATTTCAATTTAGCTACTCTCATTTGCGAAATTATGTTAATAACAAAGTATTATAGAAATGTATTCAATCAAAGTATATTTAATTAAATGTCAAATATGGGATAATAATTTTGCATTGAAACAGGTTATTTATTTATTTATTTATTTTGTTTTTTCTGTCGATACAACAAAATATACATATCGAATGCCAGAGAATAGATACATGGATGGATGGATATAAATATTTTTTCATTTAAATTAATCTAATCAATATTTTTAACATCGCAATTTAAATAAACTTTTGATAATTTGTTGTTATTTTAACCGCTTTTGGTAGGGGTGTTTTTGATGATAATGGTGTTTGTACAATCGGTCAATTGGTATAGAAATATTATGAAATTCTTCCTTCATTTTTATTAAATAAAATTGGAGGGATGCAAACTCTTTCAAGCCTCGCTCTCTTCAAATTTTGGTGATTTGATAATTTTTCTATCAGCATGTGGTAGAATGCCGAAACTTGACACACAGGTGTAACTTATGAATCCAATCTTGGATGCCAAATTTCAGCTCATTGCTAAAACTGTTCCCATGCTTCTTTGATTTTCTTATATTTGTGGTTTCTGCTCGGAAAATCTTCACCCTGGCATCGAACCCTTTGCACCCCTTGTAACAATGATTTCCATCCCAGCTTCTCTCGTACATGTCCAAAGTTTCATGAAGAAAAATAAATTATTAATCCATCAGTAAATTAAAATATTTCTTATTTTGCTGCCATGAAGGGGAGAAAGAAAATAAACTAATTAAGCGAGTAAAGCCATTTATTAGTCCCCTTGAAATATATAATCTTCCTAGACCCTAAACGATTGCAAACCATTATAACACGACTAAGAATAGGACCTTTTTTTTTCCTCATGGGCATTTGATTCTAAGAGAAGATCCCCCATGATGTGGAACCTACTATACTAGAGTGACAATTGATCATATTTTGATTGATTGTCCTAGGTATGGTGCAGAAAAAATAAATTCTGGGATAGAAAATATGTTGGAAACCTAGTGGCTAGGCTAGAAAATTTTGAGAAATTGTTTCCGAGTTCTTGAGCCAAATACATTTGTTAAAATTCATTTAATTATCAATAATATACAAATGTTATTTATTTATTTATTAAATAGTTATTAGAAGTCTCTCTACAGCTTCATTATTGTTATTGATTCATATATAGTATATTCACCCCCTTATTTATTTATTGTTATTTTATTATATGATACCTAATTTATTTTGAATATGAAAGTTTTGTTATCTGCGATGTTCCTTCTGTTTCATTATCTGTGATACTGTCTTTGTTTGGTTGTGATTTTGTCTTCTACTCTCGATTTACAACTCAATAAATAATCGTCTTTTTCTGGTTATAAACCATAATTCGTTTATCATTAACTTCTAGAGACTGGAACTCTACTCTCGCTTATTTTTACTGATGGTTCGAAATCCGAAAATAATGTTGGTTGCGGGTTTAAACTAGATACCTACCATAGGAAAGAAATTCAATCTGCTCGCCATCTTCAGCATCTTCACTTTATGAACAAATTTTGAGAATTTGTTCAAGTTTTTACATCGAATCCAACTTTTTTACTTAATTCAATTTATATTTTATTTTCCTAGTCATGCCCAAACTATGGGCAGTCTAGCTTTCTATGATAATATTTATTTTGTTGATTATTTTATATTATTATATATTTATTAGAAACCATTCCACATCTCATTTATTGTTAATGTTTTTCTTATATAGTTTATTTTTCGTTGAATATTTATACATTTAATTATTGTTTTTCGATAGAGTTTATTACATTTAACTAGTATTTATTAGAAGCCCTTTTACAACTTTATTATTGTTGTTTTTCTTGTATAGTTTAATTTTGATAATATTCATACATAATATTCATACATTTATTTATTTAGTTTGTTTTTATAGATATAAAATATTTTTTATTTTTGACCCCACATAAAATTCAACCCTCCCAAAAATAATGATTCATTTAAAACTTAGAAACGATTTTTGATTTCCTAGATAATAAATACGTACACAAAATTTCTAAATTCCAAAAATTTATGTTGGGCTACCGAGGTTAGATTGAAATTTATCTGATAATGAAATTGACAGACAAAAAGTAGAGCTTCAGAATTGCGACTATTTAATTAAAACGGCTTCTTCAGCACTACTATGAAATGTGTTATTTGGTGTTGATCAATCTAGAGACAATCATCAATCAAGCGTGGGATTAGGAAATCATTCCAAACATTCCGAATCCAAATAGCAAAATTAAAAAATAATGGTGCGTAAAATTTCAATTATTTTTCTAATTACATTTAAAACCACTAAACAAACCGAAACATCTCTTATCAATACAAAAGAGATAAAATATTATTTTCCCAACGAATTAAAAAGTAAAATAAGGTGATATGGCTAATGAAATTTAACAAGTTAAATCAATTAATTTTTCCCGAAATCTCTGGAATAAAAAAAAAATTATTTAATCGTGGATGTTAGGTATCTCTTTAAGAAATAAAGTAAAGGGTGTGTAGTTTCATAGTGACTAAGTGTAAAAACCTTATTAAGTAGAATTAGGCTCAACGTTGTTAAATTGAATTCACTTTAAAATGAGGTTGTAGGAGGTCGTCCAATTACCCAATTTCACATGATTTTGTACCTAATTACTAGAGACCGGATTTTTATGCAGTAAAAACTGCCAAAATATGCGGTTAAAAATGCTGAAATATGCAAATATAGGGTCCGCCAAATAACTTTTTTTTTTTAAATGCTATAAAAAAAAACTACTGAATATTTTCTCAAATTTCTTTTTTTTATTTGAAAGTACAATCCTTCCGGTTAATAATGGAAAATAATTTCATTCAAATGGCTGCCTCGGCTGGCCATGCAGTAGCCTACACGATCGGTCCAATTTTTAAGCACATTATCGATTGTGTGCAGCTGTATTTCACCAATGGCTTCACGAATATTGTCCTTTAAAGCGTCAATTGTCTCTGGCTTGTCGGCGTAACACTTATCTTTGACGGCACCCCACAAATAATAGTCCAACGGTGTCAAATCGCAGCTCCGAGGTGGCCAAACGACATCAGCTCTGCGGCTGATAATGCGATCTTCAAAAACAGGGCGCAAAACATCGAGTGTAGCTTCGGCTGTGTGGCACGTAGCGCCGTCCTGTTGAAACCAAATGTTGCCAATATCCTCCTCTTCAATTTTTGTGAACAAAAATTCGTTCAACATGGCCCGATAACGATCGCCATTGACTGTAACGGCCACTCCTTGCTCATTTTCGAAGAAAAATGGCCCAATTATGCCTCTGGACCAAAATCCGCACCAAACAGTGACTCGTTTTGGGTGCGTCGGCTTTTCAATGTATGCGTGCGGGTTTTCTGTGCCCCAAATGCGACAATTTTGCTTGTTTACATACCCGCCAAGATCAAAATGAGCTTCATCTGAAAAGATGATTTTTTTGGCAAAATCGGCATCTTCTGTAAGTCGATCGCAGGCCCAATTAGCGAAGCGAAAACGCATTGGATGGTCAGTTGGCTTCAACTCCTGAACCAATTGGACTTTGTATGGCGTCATACCAAGGTCTTTATGCAAAATTCGTCTCAATGATGTCTCCGAAATGTTCAATTGTTGAGAACGACGGTGAATTGATGTTGATGGCGCTTCACGCACACTTTCTGCCACAGCAGCAATATTCTCGGGTGTACGCACTGTTTTTGGCTTTTCACGCTTTGGTTTATCGATGAGGATGCCAGTTTCTTTCACTTTTTTCACAAGATAACGAACATACGGAGCTGACGGTGCTTCTCTTCTTCCAAAATCCGTACGCAATTTTCGCACACATTCTGCAACATTACCATGATTTTCAAAGTAATGTCGCAATATTTCCCAGCTTTGTTCAAGCGTATACACAACCATATTCGTTCAGCGGAAGGATAAAACTAATTATCTGTCAAATCAAACATGAGCTAAGTGTTACCATTCACGAAATAAGCACTAGTTGAAAAAAAAACGTTAGATGGCGGACCCTATAATATGCAGAATAAGTTGAAATAATTTTATTCCTCTTAAAAAACCACACTCCAAATGTATACCTGTAATCTCCCGAAAATGCATAGTCTCTTAAAAGTTTCGCCTCATTTTCGTCCTGACACAGCTACAGAAATGAGGCTCTAGCTATGAATCTGGAAGTATTTTTTTTTTCTATAATCCACAGCATTGTGATATGTTTTGTGTGGAAATAGATGTTATTATAAATTATTTAAATAAGTGGGATCGTGTGAGGAGGAGAATTATATTATATCATTTTTTTTTAAATTTGGGATCGATAATCGATATAAGGCTCCAAATATTTAAGAGATCAGGTGTTGTTGTATGACAGGCTGTGCTTCAGTATTGCCATGAGAAACTCGGTCATGCGGTGTCGTTCAATTTTGTAAAAATCAAAAAATAAGAATAACAAAATTTAAATGTTTAAAAAAATTATAAAAAAGTGGCAAATTATTAAAAAATAAACAAATAATATATAAAATATAAATCAAATAAGATGTGATAAATTTCTTCTTCTGTTCGCAAAGAAAAGCGAATTGAATATTTAATTTTTGAGTGTTGAAGGGGGGGGGGGGAATAATTATTAATATATTTAATGTTTCTTAATTTAAAATCAATTGGACTCTTTCATTTTAAAATTCGAGTTCAAATTACAATCATATTTCAAATTTGCCTCAAATATACCGCAAATATACCGACGGCATCAGCAATCCCTGTCGGCAGCATTACGTTAGCGTTGCTGCAAATTAATCTGGGCTATTATATATATTATTATTATCATTATTATAGAATCAATTCATGAACTATTATATAAAAATCACTTGATTTCTTTGTTAAAGAATTCTTAAATGATTAAATATCAATTAGGTATTGCTAAGTATTTTTCAAAACTGCTACTTTTACAAAATGGACCGTAACCCTCGGGATGGGGCTTTTAATTATATTTGGCGGCTTTGTTCAGTTATTTGGAAAAAATGAAGCAAAATCATCACTCTTTTCATACATGGATAAAAAAACTTGCCCGTAATGCATAAGGGCAAGCAAAAACTCTAGTAAATTATCGTAAAGAAAATCGAAATGATATTATTTTCCATAGCGTCCATTTTGGCAGATAAGTAATTTCCTTGGAGAGGGGGTGGAATGCGCCCGGGCTATTTTCATGAATAACAAATGTGTTCGATTTCCATTGATAAAGATTTTGCAATTAATTCTCCGTTGTTTATGACAAAAGCGTTTTCCCCAATCTAAGCCTGCTTTAATAAATGTGGTTTTCCGAAAGTGAATTGCCCATTGGTCCACCCACACCCTCACACCTTCCGTTCCGAAATTCATTCATCCATTCAGCCATTTATTGCAAAAAGGAGACAGACACAATCGGATCCAACAAATGGAGCATTTGATTATGTCCATCTATATTTCAACTATGAATACTCTGCGTCCCGTTTCATAAAAGAAAAACAATTTTCCTATCTTATGTTATGGTCGGTTATTTCCTTTTTATTTTATTTTTTTCTTACAATCATCTTAAACATGTAAACCGAAATATTGTTATTTGAATTGTTTCTTGTATAGAACGCATTGTGTTGTTAAATATTCATTTATTTATTTATTTCGTAAAAGGCAATAAAATTTACCCTATATAAATATTATTCCTTTATTTGAAATTTACTATTTTTTTCTTGTTCTGATGAATATCTAGGTATATATAGTATGTTGAATATCTATATGATATTTATTGAAAAATGCACAAATATTGCTATGATAAATATAGCATAGTCAAAAAAAATTATATATTTATTTAATCATCGATGTTAGGTATTTCTTTAAATGTAAAAACCTCATTAAGTAGAATTAGGCTCAACGTTTTTAAATTTAATTCACTTTAAAATGACGTTCTAGGAGATCGTCCAACTACCCAATTTCACATGATTTTGTATCTAATTTCTAAACAATTAAGGTAGTTGTTCCACCAAATGTGTTTTCTTAGGATTTTTTTGAAATTTAGATAGATTATATTTAAATACTTCTGTATCGATTGATGACAAAACGAAATTTATGAACAATATAGTTCCGGAGATATTAAATTTCAAAAATCGAGTTTTTCAGACTCTTATACATTGCACTATACGGGATTTCGGAAAATTTACATACATATTTAATTATAATTAAGAAACCCTTCTTACCATTTTTATTAAAAATTATACCAACATTAAACAATAACCAATAAATATTTTAAGACAATTTTGATTCACAACACAATAAGGAAATAAATAATGAAAATTATTTTGTCTGTAATTTTAATATAAAAATATTCAATCTCTTAAAATGGTGCCAGATTTGTCAAACGAACACGGGATTGGCTAGAATCGGTACATAAACAGCAACAAGTTTTGGGCTTATGAATTATGAATCCTTATTGTCTGTTCTATATGAATTAGCATTAACTTTTTGCTAGTATTGTCGCGAAACAACTACTAAGGTAGTTCTTTCTCTAATGCAAAAATTCAAGAAGTCTTCGAAACTTGGAATATAATTCAGTAAAAGCATAATAAACACACTGTTAAAATTTGAAGACGATTTACCACCCCAAACATGAAATAATTGCAATTAAAAATGAAATTTTTAAATTTGGCAGGGTGGAAAATGGTGGGAAAATTATCATTTTTTTAATTTTTTTTTCATTGAAGGACTTTCACCATCTTGATGAAAACTAATATTTGTTAGAATAATATATTCGGAGTAACTTAAAATAAAGTAAAAAAATTGAAATTATTTACCTCGTAGTTTTGATAAAAAACAAACAAACATTTAGCCGATTATTTTTAGTGAAGGGGATATAATATCAATGGCTTGGAAACGATCCATTCATAAAGAGAATATAGTAGTGTAAAAAGTACAGTCACGTTAAAAAACATAACCTAAAATTTTAACACCGTTCATATTTATAGAGTTGTTACGAGGCTAATGTGTGGATTGTTGCGAAAGAACCTCCTTAAACATAAAATTTTGAAAAAAATACTATACCCATATGAATAATATATATATTATCGATATATAAGATCGATTTTGATATCCCAAATATTTAGAAAGTTAAATATATAGGTAAATATAGCAGTAGGCCAAAATTATACATTTTTTAATGATTAATTTTTAACGGTAAATCACTCGTATCCATAATAAGCATTAATTAACAGGAATAGCAGGGAATTGGACAAAATAAAAAACAGAGTTTTTATTGAATGGGCCAGACGTTTCGTCGATTAATTTCGACTTCCTCAGTGGCTCATTCTATCACTCTTTGTCAAAAGACAATTCCACTACGCGACGAAACATCCTTTAATCCTTTTTATTTAAACTATAATACATTGTTGGATCATGCCCCAATTGCTCAAGAATCTTGAACTTTTACACACTTGAACAATCAAAAAATTACAAACCTTTAATCAAAATTATCACAAAAAAAAAAAAAAATATGTTTCTACTCTTTTCTTTTCTTTGTCTGTTTAAAGAGTAGAAACATATTTTTTTTTTTTTTGTGATAATTTTGATTAAAGGTTTGTAATTTTTGATTGTTCAAGTGTGTAAAAGTTCAAGATTCTTGAGCAATTGGGGCATGATCCAACAATGTATTATAGTTTAAATAAAAAGGATTAAAGGATGTTTCGTCGCGTAGTGAAATTGTCTTTTGACAAAGAGTGATAGAATGAGCCACTGAGGAAGTCGAAATTAATCGACGAAACGTCTGGCCCATTCAATAAAAACTCTGTTTTTATTTTGTCCAATTCCTGCTATTCCTGTTAATTAATTAATTTTTAATTTTTTAAAAATGAGTCTTTTTCAGCATTAAATTTTTTTATATTAATCAACTATTCGTCTTGAATAAATTTTTTTCTCTTCCCTTTTACTTAAATGTTCTCTTTTAAAATTTCACCAGCGATCTACATAATGTATCAATATAATATTCTTGTTTCCATTCACGTACAGGATAATTTCTTTATGAACAGGCTATATATTTCTTTTCTTAGCTTTTTATCACACGTGATAGATAGAAGGGGCTATTTTTTATTTCTCTCTGTCTCTCTTGCTCTCCCTTTTTGAAAATAATATTATTTATAAATTCAACATTAAATAATCCTCCTAAGAGAGTAACTTTTTGTTTCAATTTTTAATCATTCTTAAAAAAAAAAAACTTGTTTTCACAATCTCACCATCCGAATTTTACTTACAAACTCTTCTTTTTTCAAATTATCTTACTAATTAACTTACAAATTGAACAAAAATTAATTTCTACTTCCGGTGAATCAAATGAACCGTAATCTGACTTGTATTTATTTTAGCTCAGCGTTTCCGAAACTTTTTTGACCGCGGCCCGGTACGAGGTTGTAAAATTTTTCGCGACCCACCTTATGAAAAAAAAAACATTTATTTGCAAAACAAATTTTATTTTTTAATAAAAATCAAGTTATTTGCTTGTTTATTTCATACACAAAAATTGCAAAATAATTATTTAAGAAAATATAAGTAATTGAAAAATTAACAATTATATTCATTTAAAATTTTAGTACCTAAATGAAGTGGGTTTGAATGTTTTATTTTTTTCTCTCTCTCTTAAAGGAATGAAATTGATCCACCATAGTAATTCACTTTCACTTTCTTATCTAGAAGATTTTTTCGGGTTGGGCCCCTCTTGTTGAATCGTGTTAGTGTAGTTGTTAGAATAGTATTTGTTGGAGAGAAATCATTGTTGTCCAGACCAAAATACAAATTCTTTATTCGATACTTTTAAAAAATAAATTTTAATATATTATATATATATTAGGGTGTCCGTTGTTTTGGCAAAGTAAAAATATCTTTCTATTTCAAACACTAAACATCTCTTTTTAAGAGGCGACTGTGGGTCAGTGGTCAGAGTGTTGGGCCGGTGTCCTGAAGTATGCTGGTTCGAGACTGAGTCTCGGCAAATATTTGCAGCCGCCTCCTCTTGGAAAGCAATGGCAAACTACCAAGAGTATAATTGACTAGACAACCTCTCCAAACTAGCCGTTCGGAACCGGCGTTAAAAATTACGTCCCATATTTCTGTGTAAAACAGCTAAACAGACTCAGCAAAGGTATATGTGGAGAGGAGCGGAAGCCCGTTCAGGCATGGTACTATAAGAAATAAATGGAGTAAACTTTGTTTTATTCTCAAATTAGGTTCGACATACAAACTGTTTCGATACTTATTTTTTAAGTACACCAAGGCTTTGCCACTATTCTTAGTGTCTAATTGATGTAAAAAAATTTTTTTTTGTGTTTTTACAATTTTTTTTCGCTACCCGGCAAAATTTTTCTACGACCCACACTTTGGGAAACGCTGTTTTAGATGATTCCCAAAACTTAAATAAAAAATAAGTTCATTTTTTTCTTACGAACGACATATAAGAATGAGTTTGATATCTCAAGCAAAGTGTGAAGACTTTGGGAGAGTAATGCAATACTTTCATGTTTCTAATATCATATGATGATATAGATATAAGTGAAAGTAAAAAAATATTGTTTATTTTCTCTCAGTTATCGATTTTCAATGGGCGTTGTCCAATAAAAAAAGACATTAGTGTACTCGAGGCTTAATCCAGCATCCAACGAAGATCTTTTTCTCCTCCACTTGAGTTCTTCTTTCTCCCCTTTTCACTCTTTTTTCAAACCACCCCGAAGACACGAAGTTCCCTGTTAAATTGGGCTGCGCCCTTTTTCGACGGAATGGGCAACAGCTGCCGCCCTTAAATAGGCTATGCGGGCGAGTCGTCCCAATTTTTATGACCTATTAAGAACAATTTGAGCTTGAAAATTCAATGTAAGCTTCATAGAGAAAGTAAAGATAAATAGATTTGAGGGAAACACCATTAAAAAAACAAATTGGGGTGAAATGTGTTTAAAAAAGGTTTAATTTGGTTTTAAAAATACCATTTTATTTGAATAACATCCTTCTTTAATTTTGATAATAAACAAAAATCCATGGATAGCTGATGAATGAGAGAGTAAAGCGGTGAATGTTTCGTTTTAATTAGACTTTCATTGGATATATTTTTAATACTGTAATTTGATCTATTTTAAACTATAAATATTATCCCAAAATATTTACATTTTATTGAATTTTATTATCATATTATATATACTCATCGTCTAGTAATTTTAGTCGCTTATTTAAAAAAAAAACTACATGCACCTGATACCCATATTATAACCAAAATAGATACATTTTAAAGTTTAATTTATCAATAGAGGCAGACTTCTATTGGTTCGGACTTTTTTTTGACACTGAGGTTCAATTCCCGAAGGGATGAATATAAATGCATATCCAACCGTTATATTGTAATTTAAGTAATTTCCAAAATATGTGAGGATATGTGAGCTGACTCAATTTATATCCATCTGATGAAGGATCAATTGAAATTTGAAAATGTCTTCAAAACCTTCCTTCCTTTTTTTCTTTTTATAGGATTCCGTACAACGGAACACTATTAGTGTCCCTACACTGTCTGTAACACGTAAACTAAAGAGAAGATATAATCTTGAAATTTAGTATAAGTTAAATGTAGGTATTCATTTTCCCCGAAATCCACATTCGTGTTAAAATTTTAATCGGGTGATTTTTTAGGAGAGGGTTGAATTTTTGTGGGGTCGAAAATTAAAAATATCTTTTATCGTGGGTTGTGAGTTATCCATCTAATCATCTCAATCAGTAGAATTAAGCTGGATTATTTAAAGCTTTATTCACTTTAAAATGACAGTGTTAGAGAATATTAAAATGTCAAGTTTTGTACCTAACTGGAATTTCAAACCATGTCTAGTTTTAGTAATGAAGCTGTTAAGGCTTTTATTTTTGTGATTGATTTGATTTAGAGTTGAAATTTTAGTAAAATCACACATAATTAATTATAATTATTTATTGAACAAGAATAAATAATACAATAAAACTACGACGGCGACGTTTCGATCGACTTATTTTGTGATCGTTCTCAAGTATGAGAACCCACTCCGACTTTAGGTTGAAATTGGGGTGGATGCTCAAAATCATCGCAGAATAAGTCGATCGAAACGTCGTAGTTTTATTGTATTATTTATTCGTCTTCAATAAATAATTATAATTAATTATGTGTGATTTTACTAAAATTTCAACTCTAAATCTCGTCTAGTATTTTCGAAGTTATGAAATACTGAACTCTTGGTATATGCAAGCACGACTCGTACTTGGCCCTTTTTTTTAGTATAAATCACAAGAATGGCTGACCAAAAAGATAGACTTAGACCAATGGTCGTCAACCTATGGTCCGTGGTGTAATTCTAATGGTACGCAAAGAAATTTAGATATTATTTAAATTAAGTGAGCTCATTTAATAAAAAAATTTTTAGTAAAAAATAAATTTTGTTTAAGATATAGGTATTATTATATTTAAAATAGAACAAGAAAATTATACTTAGACTCAAGAGCCTCAAAAAACACCACAATTTATAAGAAAATTATATTTAAAATAGAACAAGGAAATTATATTGTGAATTGATTTCTTATAAAATACTAATATGACTTGCAAAACTTCTACCTCAAAGGCGTCTAAAGCCCTACTCGGTCAGTGGAATAGAAAAAGTAACAATATATAAGACTTATACATATATCAGTTAACCTATAATTGGAGTGCTCATACTTTAGAACGATCGCAGAATAAGTTGATCGAAACGTCGTAGTTATATTCTATTATTTGTTCGTGTTCAATAAATAATTATAATTAATTATGTGTGATTTAAATACAAATTCAAATTGTAATCAAATTATCACAAAAATAAAATCCTCAACAGCTTCATTACTAATATCTAAGAATACCGAATAATAATTTTATTAAATGAGGTCACTGAATTTAAATAATACTTATCTGAATTTCTTTGCCTACAATTACAATTAAATTAACTAGACATCCAAATTGACTACGGCGCATTCTTGGTTCTAATTCTAATTTATTTTGTACTCCTAAATAATTCATACTTTAAAAACTATATTAGTGGTCCGCGAAATTTCAAATTGTGAATTTAGTGGTCCGCAATATCTAAAAGGTTACCAACCGCAGCCTTATTATTATTATTATTATTTTTATTTTTTTTGTTACAAGATTTTGTCACCATTTTGTCTTCCAATTTTTATAAGTTCCCTCTCTATCAAATAATCACCTATACACCCCCTATATATTATACAATTATACATATATATATATATATATATAAAATGACGTCATAGTGTGTCTTTATTCGCTACGATTTTCCTGTCTAAAAGTAACCTCATTATAAATATTTCTAGTGATAAGATTTTAAGCAATTTTCTAAATCCTCCCAGGGTGGTTCACTCAGAAAGTTTTTAATTAATTACAATATTATTTTCTTTTATGTTTTTCCTATTAAAACATTTACTCAGCTAGAAGATTTTATAACTAACACAAAAGCAAAAAATGAATTCATTGGAATTGTATATTGTATATAATATTTGGTTAATAAATAATATACGCGTGTTAATTCAATAGAGGTATTGTGTATAGAATCATTCTCTATTATCCAATTTCAATTCCATTCCTATCTATAGCCTTCAATGAGAAGAGAGATCAAATTTCAGTTGTTTTTGTTTAATTATTAATTTGTCCGCTGTATAAAGGGTATATATCGTATGTGGCTGACACAAAGACGGATTTATTCCAAATTCTCAATCAGTTTTCCTTTCAAATAAACATTATTCAATGCATATTAGACTTGCCTGTTGTTCCAAGAGGTAAAACGTTGATTGATTTTTCCATAGAAAAGCAACATTGCCTTTCTATTCTATATTATATCATGTCTGTATTGTATCCACATAAAGGGTGGGTACATAAAGCAACCAGTCAAGGCAGTCATGTCTAATTCATGTCCCGCGAAGCCATTAGATGTGGCCCGCCATCTCAAAAGTATTTTTACAACATTTTATATAGATTATATAAATAATTGGTCCCACAGTTTCCACTGAGGAAGAGATGCCGCAAGCGCTCTCGAAATATTTGGATTAACCATTTGAATAATAAAATAAATTACTGGAAAGAAGCAATTCAATTTATTTATCCTTCAACAATAAAAAAAAAAATAATAATAATAATTTTATTAACCGACTTCAAAAAAGGAGGAGGTTCTCAATTCGACTGATTTTTTTTTTTGTTTATATGATAACTGATACTGATATCTTCGCCAATTGTGAACCGATTTTGATAATTTTTTTTGCATTGAGTTCAGTCTACCTTCCGATTGGTCCTATTTTTTTAACTACACACCCTTTACTTTATTAATTTATTTTAATGGTACAGTATATTTTCGGGCGAAAACCATAAGAAAGATATATTGTAAGTTTTTGTTGCCTTATCATATATCAATAAGTTCCAGTTTGCATCTAAAGATTTAAATATGACAATATCTTGGGACAAATACTAATTTCTTTAATGTCACTGACTCGAACAGTTCTGAGGAAGAGATTAAAAGCAAAAAATTGAGAAAGAGGAGATCAAGAAGATGGAAAATAGAATAAGAATTGATTTCTTTAATAATAAAGAAGGATTGGAAGAAAATAGAGAATTATACATATTGGTCATGTAGTAGGAACTACAAGCTGAGATAAAACATAATTTATGATCGAAGGATTAATTTACTTCAAGTTCAACATTCACAATAATTATCTAAAAGAATAAATTAAAGAGGACACCAGCATTTTGTCATCAAATTTCTACTTAACAACTGTAATTCAAGTAAATTTTTTTTACTAAAAGTAATTACAAATTAGAATACAACCCATTTGCACTACAAAATCCCAGTTGCTATCGAAATGGAACAAAATGAGTTAATGAGCTAAAAAAGAACCATTTTTTAAACCTTATTACCTTTGTAATTAAATAATTAGAAAAAGGAATAAGTTTTAATCTATTTTTTTTTACTCTATGTATAAACATTTCAATATTATAGAAAGAAATCAATGAGGTTGTCCTATGCCTGATGGAAATAAATATATAGGATATAATTTATTTGTTTGAGAATATGATTTCGAAGGTTTGACCTTCATTATCAGTCTTTTTAATTATTTTAACTGTTATTTCTCATCGGGTTAATTACCCGATTGGATGTAGGTAAATTCTTTTGTTGTTATAGTAAGCTAGGCACATAAACGGTTACTTAGGACTATACACATTTTGGGCGCTACTGTATATTAATTAGTCTGATTATCCTCTTCAAATAGCTATCGTACTCCCATGGGAGTAATTACCTCTAGGCTAGCAACCGCAATTCTAGGGACTAGAATTCATGCCCTCTTCTTTTTGGAATCATTCTATATTGCTATTATCATTTCGGTCCATAATTTGTATTAATTTGAAAGTTTATTATAGGAAAATAAGGAGAAGTTTTTATGTATTACTATTTTATTTATCAGCCAACGTTTCGTCGACTTTACCGATTTCTTCAGGGCTTCAAATAGTCATGCAACACTTTTGTCTAAATTTTCTTTTTATCTTCGTTACCATTGAAGCCATCAAATAGACAAATTTCAAAAAATATTTGGCACATTCACATAAACAATTTTTCCTTCTATTCTTTATATTAATAATTACATTAGACAAAACAGAAATACTTACATAGTAATTTGAAATTTCTAAATGTAAAGATCAATTAAAAAAAAGGATTCTATTCTTTTTTAAAAAAGGTGTTGCCTCATTCTATGTAAGTATTTCTGTTTTGTCTAATGTATTTATTAATATAAGGAATAGAAGGAAAAATTGTTTATGTGAATGTGCCAAATATTTTTTGAAATTTGGTCTTCAAAGGTAACGAAGATAAAAAGAAAATTTAGACGAATGTGTGGCATGTCTAGTTGAAGCCCTGAAGAAGTCGGCAAAGTCGACGAAACGTTGGCTAATAAATAAAAAAGTCACACATAAAATCTTCTTATTTTCCTATTATAAACTATCAAATTCTATATTGCGTCTTTCAAGTCCAGATAAAACAATTCACTTCGCCTCTAATTCTAGCTCCTTCTTTTACTAAGGGCTTCTGTCTTTCAAGTCTTATAGGTGTTGCCCATTCTGATTGTGAGCTTCCTGAATCGTTTTTATTTAAAAAAAGAGTAAATTATCGAAACGTTGGCAAAAATAAATAGAATTTTTTATACATGGCTGAATGTTTATTCATTTAATTAAATTTAAAACACAGCGACCAAACAAGTTTATTTATTTATTTTCATTTAATTAGTTTGTTTTCTTTACTGTAGAAGTTTAGCAATGTTTTTATTTATTTATTTTGAACATGATATATTTGAATATTTTTTTAAACGTTTATTTATTTAAGGGAAAATACGTGGAATAACCCTTTCATCTAAGGGAAAATTAAAATGTTATAATGAATTTTTTTATTACATTACCAATCGAAGTGAATAAAATCGGTGGTCCAGAATTAAGATTGGCCAAAGCAATGAGTTTTCTTAAAGATAATTTGATTAATATCAATTTTATTTAATTAATTAATTTTATGATTCCACATGAATTAATCTTTAGAATTTCAGCTTTTTGACAAAAATAAATAAATAATATTAATTTGATTTTCTTTACGGCACAACAAATAGAAATGGATTTTCTATCTCCTAATGAACGTTGTGATTTTTAGGGTTCCATACAAACTTAAAACCAGACACCCTCTCACTCATTTTACATCATGAGCATCCAGTATTCCAATATTGTAATAAATAAATCTTAAGTCCAAGTAAGTGGATTTTCAGTAAATCAGTAAATGTGTATTTCTAAGACAATGGACTGAAAATTAAACTAATTATTATTTTTACTTGATGAATTATTGTTTCAAATGAAAATAAGCTCCATTTATTTATCTCTAATGTCTCTGTACTATAGTAGCCAAGAAACTGCATGATTTATTATTGATTTATATGTATAGGTATATTTTTATAACTTTTTCTATCTCAATATTATTAGATTTTATATATTTTCTTTTTTCTTGGATCCTCTGCCTCCTTTGGGAAATAATGTCCAGTTATCTACCCACTTTTTGACCCTTTTAATATAATACAGAGATGTGCAAAAAATCAACTTAAGGGATTTGAAATACAAAATATTTTTCAAAACATATTGATATACAAGAGACAAAAACACTCTTAAAAATTTATTTGAAATACACAAAATACACAATACTTTTATAAAAAAAAATCTATTTCATTCAAAATTGGTTAAGGTAGTTCTTTCACAAAATGCAAAAATTCAAAGTCTTTGGAACTTGGAATATTATAGTAATTAAAAGCATAATAAACACACTGTTAAAATTTGAAGACAATTTACCACAACAAACATGAAATAATTGCAATTAAAAATGAAATTCTTTACATATAGTAGAGTGGGAAAGTTATTGGATAAAAATACTTGGTAGGTTTCACATTAAGTCACTTAATGTGAAACCTACCAAGTATTTTATCAATAATTTAAAAAATGTTTCACCAAGTACCTACACCAAATTCCTTAAAAACTAGAGTGGGAAAGGGTGGGAAAATGATTATTATTTTACTTTTTTTCATTCAAGGACTTTCACCATCTTGATGAAAAACTAATATTTGTTAGAATAATATATTCGGAGTAACTTAAAAAAAAATTGAAATTATTTACCTTGTAGTTTTGATAAAAAAAAAAGAAAAAAAAGTGGAGTGGATATAATATCAATGGCTTGGAACCGATCCATTCATAAAGAGAATATAGTAGTGTAAAAAGTACAGTCACGTTAAAAACATAATTATCCTAAAATTTTAGCACCATTCATATTTATAGAGTGGTTACGAGGCTAAAACTTTTTGTGTGGATTGTCTCGAAAGATCCTCCTTAATTTGAATTTTGGCTAGTTATAAGTGTTGAATTTCGCAAAATCCTAAAATTCTTTTTTAGACATTTTTTATCGTTCTTGTTAGATATTCTCTAAACAATTATAAATATATTTTCCAATTTACAATAGTTCCACTAAGAGTTTGGTTTTCGAAAAATCGCTTCTAACTAGATGCCCACGTCATAAAAGGAATATAGTTCCCGACTTTCATGTTTCTTGATCCATTGGTTTGATCATCAATCATTCAACCAGTCGAGACACCTTCTCTGGAGACTTAAGGCTGGTTCACACGAGACATTTTCTCTTACTTGTTCCTTACTTGTTCGACATACTTGCAATTTGAAGCTAGTTCAGTCAAGCTGATTTATCGCCTGTTGGCTTCACACGGAGCTTTTTCAGAAAATTTTTAAGTTAGCCGGCTAGGTTTGCGTTCGTATAAGTCAGTTCAAACAGCCGGACTATCATCTTTCAGTTTCAGCTCAGATTCAAACAAAAATGGCTGACAATAATATTATGTCAGAAATCATCAATCGCAGACGAATTTGAAATGCATATTCTCTTTATTCATTCCAGTAAAGAGTTGAACAGTGAGAAACAAAATATCAGCTGTTCTGTGATATCAGCTGATGTATTGTGCCAATGTCCAAGTCACCCATGTGATAAAATAATGCTTTCCGATGGCTGTCCACTGCCTGCTTCAAGTAGCTAAACTTTTTTTTTAGAACATACCCTATCTTTTGAATCAAGCAAGCATACTAGTAAGACAGTCCGGAGTGACGTCATTTCGACCCCCTCCATGCCTCCAAATTGCATGTTATTCGAACAAGTAAGGAACAAGTAGCAGAAAAAGCCTCGTGTGAACCGGCCTTTAGTTCAAGCAGAGAACACACTCTTTGATTTCCTTTATAAGTTAACAACTTTGCCACTCTGAGCAAAAAAACTTTCAATTTTACTTTTAGGTTTTATTTAATTCAAGGGAAATCTAAACCTGTGTGGTTTTCGCCACCCAATTCCTGGATATCTATTATTTTTTCGTTATTCTTTTTTTTTTTTGTTTTTTTTTGTGTGTGTTTTTCAGAGATTTAATTAAATTCCAATTTTTTTTACTTTATTTACCTCTTTTTTCAATTTTCGTGAGATTTTTTATTCAAAGAAATATTAAAAATCTATTACCCAATATAAAAAGTTGAATCGGATATCTCCGCTCTCTCTCTATTTGCTCTCAGTCAGTGATTGTCAACTTTTGCTTGCTCCTTTAAACTTTCTTTCAAATAGAAACTTTTTTTTTTATGTTGAATTAATATTTTTTTTTTTTTTGCCAAAAGAAAGAAAGAGAGAGAGAGAAAGGTATTTTTCTAATCAAATAATCTTTGATTTATTATATCCAGTGAATTTCGAAATGAATCTCTTCGTTTTCAATAAAAAGACAATCATGAACCGGAAACATTTCTAAATTGTCAAATAATTTAATTTCCAAGCTCTTTCATATAAAATTTGTGAAATTAAGATTTTCTAATTTATATTCTTAAGTATAAATTTTAATCTTTTTTTCTTGTTTTATCAAACAAATATCGAGTATAGATACAATAATAATTTTTATAAACAAAAAATAAAACCGACTTCAAAAAAATTAAATGCAACAAATAAAATAATAAGAACTCAAAAATAAAATGCACTAAAGGTATAAAATAATTATCTAATTTAGTTACAACTAAACGACGAAATATTAACATGAAATCACTTTTGAAGTCGGTGCTAAACAAACATTTTATGAATCGAACTCGACGGATCTTACTTAGTACGTTTGGCGGATACGCTCGCTTATATAGTTTGTTTGGCACCGACTTCAAAAGTGATTTCATGTAACAATTTCGTCGCTTAGTTGTAACTAAATTGGATAATTGTTTTATACCTTTTAGTGCATTTTATTTTTGAGCTCGTATTATTTTATTTGTTGCATTTAATTTTTTTGAGTCGGTTTATTATTTTTTTCTTTTTAGTGATGCTATAAATAGTAACTTAATATAATACTCGTAAGAGAAAGCGTCGGGCCAATGAATCAGAAAATTCAATTCATAAATATAGAAATTCTCTCGAAACGTTTGCGGGTTTTAAATGAATGTTTTAAGATTTTTTTTATAATTTATATATTATATTTACTATTATAAATTCGATTAATTGCTCATAAGAATTGGAGATTTCATCATTGATCATATCATCAGAACTTGACCAAATTAATATGGGACCACCCTTAAAGTACCCCCTTTCCAGTAAAAAAAGAATCATCGAAATCGATCCACGTGGCAAAAAGTTCTCGCTGAACATACATAAAATAAATAAATAGTTACGTATCTTGACTAACTTGGAGCTATACTGATCCAAACGCAGAAAGTATCATTAAAATCGGTTCATAAACAAAGAAGTTATGCCTGAACAAACATAACAAAAAAGGTCCAATACCAATGAAAAAAAATGGGACCAATCGGAAACTATACTGAACCCAATGCAAAAAAATCATCAAAATCGGTTCATAATTGGCGCAGAAATCAGGTAACATAGACACACAAAAAAATCAGTCGAATTGATAACCTCCTCCTTTTTTGAAGTTGGTTAAAAATAGGTCAACGGATGATCAATATTCAATTAACGCTGTAATTTTTCCCTACTGGGAGGAATAATTTTTGTTCGAATTTAATTCTCTAGATATTAAAATAGTACAGATTTAAAAATTAAATCCTCTTGACAGCTAATAAATGCTGACACACTAATTTCTCCCACTGCACTACACCTAGTGATTTATCCGTACATTTTTATCTTCCGTTATCTTTTTAATTTAGGGTAATTATTGGGCAAAATTCCTGGAAAAATAGAGATAATCCAGACTTGACTAATGAAACTAATACTAAAAACAGTATTATTTATCAATCTATATTTGCCATAGGTAACAAATGAATAATACAAAATCAACTTGTAGAAGATAACGACATGCTTTTTCAAATAATAGTATTCTTCAGTAAAAATTAACGCAAAAAAGTTCAATATTCAAAAATAATTATTTTAAAAAAAAAATTTCTTTAGTTTTTTAAATTTATTTATTCAACTATTAAAAGAGTGTGTTTACTGCTGGAAAAATAAATTTTTTAATTTATCGTTATAAATAAATTGAAAAATTTATTTTTCCACCAGAAGACACTCTTTTATTGTCTACTTTAATTTATAAAAATTCTGCTATTCTCCCCAAAAAAAAAACTTTCAATTTATTCAACTTGATTACAATTTCGTTTTTTATTTAAACATTATTATAAACACTTGGACATATCCTGACTATTTGGTGATGCTCTAAATTTTGTTTAACACATTTTCTAATATATATTTATATAAGTTAATACAATTATTTTATAAAAGAATCTCAAAAGGTTTATTAGAAATCAAAACGTTTCTGGGGAATAGTGACTTTAATAATTTTTAAGAAAAAAATAAAACCGACTTCAAAAAAATTAAATGTAGCAAATAAAATACACTAAAAAGTGTAAAATAATTATTATCTTATTTAGTTACAACTAAACGACGAAATATTAACATGGAAATTACTTTTTGAAGTCGGTGCCAAACATATACATTTTATGAATCGCACTCGACGGATCTTACTTAGTACGTTTGGAGGTATGATCTTATAGGTATAGTTTGTTTGGCACCGTCTTCAAAAAGTAATTTCATGTTAATATTTCATCGTTTAGTTGTAACTAAATAAGTTAATAATTATTTTATACCTTTTAGTGTATTTTATTTGCTGTATATAATTTTTTGAAGTCGGTTTTTATTTTTTCTTAAAAGTGATCTTTATTTTTCTCTTTTTAGTGATCATATCATCAGAACTTGACCAAATTAATATGACACCATCCCTAAAATCCACCTTACAATAAAAGAACAACCGAAATCGGTTCATAAACAAAGAAGTTAGGCCTGAACAAACCTAACAAAAAAGGTCTAATACCAATGAAAAAAAAAATGGGATAAATCGGAAGGTAGACTGAACCCAATGCAAAAAAATTTCAAAATCGGTTCACAATTGGCGGAAATATGAGGTAATATAGACACAAAAAAAAAAAAAAAATCAGTCGAATAGAGAACCTCCTCCTTTTTTGAAGTCGGTTAAAAAGGAAATAAATCTTTGATAGTTGCTTCATACAATATTTCATTTTTAAGGCAACAATTTTTTCCAAAAAATCCGAGTGTCATGCGGGCTAAACGCAAAATAACTTTGGATTTTAGCTAGATGTATCATATCTTTTTAACCGACTTCAAAAAAGGAGGAGGTTCTCTATTCGACTGAATTTTTTTTTGTGTATATGTTACCTCATATCTCCGCCAATTGTGAACCGATTTTGAAAATTTTTTTTGCATTGGGTTCAGTCTACCTTCCGATTGGTCCCATTTTTTTTTCATAGGTATTAGACCTTTTTTGTTAGGTTTGTTCAGGCCTAACTTCTTTGTTTATAAACCGATTGCGATGATTCTTTTTTTATTGGAAAGGGGGTATCTTAGGGATGGTGCCATATTAATTTGGTCAAGTTCTGATGATATAATTACTATTAATAACATCACTAAAAAGAGAAAAATAAATAAATAATTTAAGAAAAAAATAAAACCGACTTCAAAAAAATTAAATGCAACTAATAAAATACACTAAAAGGTATAAAATAATTATTATCTAATTTAGTTACAACTAAAATACGAAATATTAACATGAAATTACTTTGTAAAGTCGGTGCCAAACAAACTATACCTATAAGCGAGCGTACCCACCAAACGTACTAAGTAAGATCCGTCGAGTGCGATTCATGAAAGGTATATGTTTGACACCGACTTCAAAAAGTAATTTCATGTTAATATTTCGTAGTTTACTTGTAACTAAATAAGTTAATAATTATTTTATACCTTTTATTGTATTTTATTTGTTGCATTTATTTTTTTGAAGTCGGTTTTATTTTTTTCTTGAAAAATTATTTCTCTCTTGGTCCAGACTTAAGACTCCGCAGACTCCAATAGCTTGAACCGCAGTAGTCTCGCGATATATCTTTTTCAAAAAGTGCGATCAAAACAATCGACGTTAATATGTCAATTATTCTTTGATATATTAATGAGAAAAATTATAAATTTATTTAACACCATTATTTCAAGTTAGAAATAAATACCATATATAAGTTCAGATATTATTTTCACTCAATATTTGACAAAAATCACCTACATTTGATTCGCGATTGAATCGAAATGTAGGAAACATACGATTAATACATTTTTTAATTTATTCCTGCGAATCAATTTTATAATAGACTGACGAAAACTATAGTCTCGTTATAAATAAATTCAAAAATTTCTATTTCTTATTTTTCCAGCAGAAGACACACTCTTTTATTGTCTCCTTTAATTTATAAAAATTCTGCTACTCTCGGAAAAAAGAAACTTTCAATTTATATATTTATTCATTGATTTCTTCAGAAGCCATGATTATCCCCCCTACATTTTTCTTTACACATTGAAAACTTCAATATTTATCTGGATTAGGAAATCAGAAGAGAATTTTGTCCCCTTAAATAAAAAATACAATTGATTATGTGAATTGAGAGTTTCTATATGCCACTCTCGATCAACCCTTCAACTCTTCACTCGCCCCTTGTAATAAATATCTTCTCAGATTGTTTGACGAGAATCACTCTCGAAGAAATACGATGAATACGAAAAGATAGCCATCTCGTCTCTTAAGTTTATGTTTGTAAATAGGCCCCAGAGCAAAATTCTTTCACTCTGCCTTTCGCCAATCCTTTTCCCCAACCAGCTCTCATTCTCTCGATATTAGTTGTGGTGGTTTCGATTTTCCCATTTCCCTCAGTTTTTTTCTTTTCAACCCCTCACTTTTCTTGCTGCGTCTCTTCAGTTGCCGTCACCTCCACAAGACGTTGGGGAGTTGGATGTCAATATTGGCTAGGAGAATGTCCACCAAACTCTATATTGAGCTTCTATTTGGACTGAAGTGTGTGAGGGTTTGAAAATAAAAAAAATAGGGGGAAAAAAACCATCGGCCGATCGATTGCCCGCACACTCGACCTCCGCTGCCGCGCGAATTTCTATGTATATTTATTTATATATACTTCTCAAAGAGATTTAACGACTTTTTCCACACCGAGTGAAATTGAAAGCTCGCAAATGGAAGAATTTAAGTATTGTTTATGATGTTGTTGTTGGTGGAAACTTTGCATGGCATCTCAATTTAACGGCTTGAGGGTTGCAATATATATATTTATATGCTGAAATGGAAGGAACCGATTTTTTTTATTCCCACTTTCTTCGCATCATTAACGACCTAGAGATTTTTTATACTTCCGTTTTGGTCACGAAATAAATCAAGATGTAAGCGAGAGCAATTCGAAGTGGGTGAGAGAGAACTTTTCTATAAAATTTTAATTCCATGAATATATTGGAAGCCAGCCAAAAAGAGAAAAAAAAATCTTAATAAGTAAGAATCGAATTCACAAATAATCAAATTTGTTCTTAGGATTCGTTGATCCGAGTGAATGTAATGTTCTTATAAAGAGAAATTAATAAGGTTGTCCTCTGCTTGATGCAAATAAACATATACATATAAATACCAAATATAAATATGTACCATGTATACCGGGTGTGTTTTTTATCTTGAGACAGTCTTATAACTCAAAAACTGCATTACAAGGGCCTATAATTTCATTTTTTTGACCCTACACCCCATTTTGGGCGGTTAGTTTTTGCATTTTTAGACTTCTGGGGTCCCACTGATTATGTATACAAAATTTGGTTGAGTTTGCTCAAATGGCCTAGATTTTTAATTTTTAACCCCCACCCTTTCACCCCCTTAACTTTGAGTCGATATGCACCAAAATCTAATCAGCTCTAAATCTCAATGTACCAAAACTACATGTGACATTTGGTTTCGATATTCACACTAGTTTTTGAGCTAGCTCGTCCACAAAAATTTGGTAACGCACAGACAGACTAACTAACACAGACTAACAGACATTTTGACAAAACAATTATTATCTCGAAAAATATAATTTTTTCGATGTTCCCTTATTAGGGCTTTTTTGTAGAGCGAAATGCCATGGTTTCGCCCAATTTTTTTAATCAAAATAGTTTCAGCCGTTTTTGAGATATTTCGAAAAAAAGAAGGAAAAAAAACACTTTTTTCATGCACGATTACAATTCTTGACCATACTCTGTATGGTAATGTATGTATGAAAACTTTAAATTTTAAATACTAGAAATAGTTCAATTAAATCAGAGAATAAAAAAAAAACTTTTTGTATTAAAGACAAAAGGATCAACGAGTGTTTATACTCTCGACCGTCGTGTGTTCGGCGCACATAGTAGAATTAATAATTCTCCATTATTTGAAAATAAACGGACTTCTTTCCAGTGAGATTGGTCAAAATTAACTGTCCTTAGTAGAAAGATTTACTACATCCACAAAGTTTGAATGGGATCAATATATTCAAGGGGAGTCAAATTATTTTTAAACTAAATTAGATAGGTATACTAGTATATTTATTTTTACCTTTCTTCTAGTGACTAAGAATAAAATATAGTCCAAGAGCTGGTGACACATTTTTGAGTACGGATTTGACCCAACTAGAAATAATGCGTAATAGTACCGTCTATGATAGTTGTACAAGGAATGGCCAGTCTGGCTGGTCTAAGCAGGTGGACCAGGTACTGCGCATGGTGTGAGTGCGGTAAAAAATACATATGTGTTAAAAAATATTTTTGATCCACAATGAAATTATAAAAATTATAATTTATAGTCAATTTTAAACATAATATATTCACTCCAGACCATTTGAGTGGTGGGACGTGGAACCAGACCACCCAAAGTGTATTTTTACAACATGCAAAAAATAGCATCATGCTTTTTATTTAACTATAAATATTGTTTTTCATGGAGTCAATATCCATACGGTATTGACTCCATGAAAAACAATATTTATAATTAGAAAAGACTGATGATGAAGACCAAGTCTTCGAAACTATAGTCTCAAACAAATAAATTATATATATATGTAAGAGTGTGGATTGGGTAAATTGAACGTTAGACGATTCTGAAAGTATAGTAGAGTTTTATTTATAAATGCAATAGATAATATACAAGATAAGTTATAAATGATAGTTACCTGAAAGTATAGTAGAATTGAATAAGAGTCCTTTCATCAATATACACACTCATTTAATGTCATAACATGTGGTCTATTAAGAGTGGACATAGTTGAGTCGAGGACACTATGCAATACTACCAACCTCAGATAATTTAATATAATTTATATAAGCGGGAGATACAATTTACACCTCCCTTCGTTCGGGAGTCTTTTTCCTAGGAAAAAGAGTAAGGAATTAGTTTTGATATATGGAATCGATTTGCTTCCTTCCCTCTTTTCTTGCTGTTAATTTCATAAATCGTATCAGAAATTTTTTCTTTTATTTCATATGGTCCTCTTCTGATTTCGTCTAATTTATTTCTATTTAATTTATTTCCATTGGAGACATAAACTAAATCACCCTTTTCTAATTTGTATGTTCTTCTCTTCTTATCAATTCTTAATTTGTTTCTTTGGTGACTGATTTCTGAATTTTTGAAAGCTTCTTTTTCTGATTTCCTCAAGGTCTTGTTTTTCTTTTGTATTTCTTTTGGAATTATTTCCGATGTTTCTCCTATTAATAATTCTGCTGGTGAAAATTTTGTTGAGCTATGAATTGACTTATTGTATTCCTCGATGCATATCTCAGCAATTTTTGTCCATGGTCTCTTTGTTATTATTTTCATTTATTTTACATCTGATCCGATTAACTATTGTTTGATTCAGTCTTTCGTTCATTCCATTTGATTGGGGACTATCTACGGCCGTGAAGATTAAATTAATTTTCTTTTCTTTCATGTATTCTTTGAATTTTTTTGATTTTAATGAGCTATATTGATCTACCAATAGTGTTTCAATTTTGTTTTCCTTTGTTACTAAATTAATTAATTTTATAAAATCTTCTGGGACTTGACTTTTCGATGTCATTATCCACGCATATCTACTAAAATGGTCTATTAATAGATGCATGTATTTTTTTGTGGAATTATATCCTTTAAATCCTCCAATTGTGTCCATAGACATTATATGATATGGATATTTTGCTGGTCCCAATCTTGATAATTCACCCAAAGGTTTACAACTTCTGGATTTGTTTTTTATACATATTTCACATTTTTTGCAGTAATCCTTAATGATGCCATCCATCTTCTTAAAATAATAAAAAGGTCTTATCTTATTTGCTATTTGTTTGTAACCTGTATGTCCATAGGATTTATGTATTTTATCTATCAGATTTATACCAAATTCTTTAGAGATGTATATTCTTCTCTTATTTTTCATGATTTTAAATTTTATGTTTCCATTATTCATTGTTCCTTTTGTATTCTTAATTTCTTCTTTTATTCTATTTTGATCATTGATTATTTCATCTATTTCGATCATATTCACTATTTGAATACAATCTTCATTATTTTCGTTAGTTTCTAATATTGGTTTCTTGAAAGAAAATCTGCTTCTACATTATCCTTACCTTCTCTATACCACCACTTTAAAATTATATTGCGATAAATAAAGCATTAGATCACCTATTGCTTCATCCGTTCTTGCTTTTGTTTTTAAGTTTACCAGCGGCTTATGATCGGTAATGACAGTAAATGATTTTCCTATAAGTAGGTATTGCCAATATATGATTGCCTCTTTCATGGCTAAACATTCTATAAACATCACTTCTTTTCTTCATTTGACCCGGTGTCAATTTTTTTGAGAAATAGCCCACTGGATGTAAGCTTCCATCTTCTTGGACTTGCTTCAGCACTGCTCCTACTCCTAATCTGCTTGCATCCACCTCTAATACTATATCCTTTTATTGTCAAATATAGCCAGAACCTTGTGGTGTTATTAGATATTGCTTTGTTTCCAGAAAACATTTTTCGCATTCTTCTGTCCATTTGAATTTGGAGTCTTTTTTAATAGATTGTAAAGTGGGGCTCAATCTTTTGTAGTACAATGGTCAATAAATTTTCTGTAAAAATTTATCTTTCCAATTAGTTTACGTACCATTCTTTTATTCTTGGGTCCTTTCTAAATCTTTGATGGATTGTAAGTTGTCCCTAATAGGCATATTTTTCCGTTTTCTATAGTCATGTCCAAGGTATTTTATTGAATGTTTTGCAAATTCGCATTTTTCCATTTTTATTTTATATCCTTGTTTTTTTATAACTTCAAATAATAGTTTTAGATGTTTCATATGTTCTTCAAACGTTTCTGAGAATATTAGGATGTCATCTATGTAATTTACACAAAATTTTTCCATATTGTTTCTTCTTATAGTATTTGCCAAAACTCTTGGAAGATCGCACTACTGTTTTTATATCCAAATGGTAACACTCTCCATTGCCAATGTCCTTTCTGGGTCACAAATGCTGTCTTCTTTTGATCTTTTTCTCTTATAGGTATGGACCAAAATGCTGAGTTCATATCTATTGATGTGTACCATTTACATCTGTTTACTTCCATAATTATATCATCAATCTTTGGAAATGGTTGTGCATCTGGGATTACGATTCGGTTCAATTCAGAATAATCAACACATAACCTTGTTTTTTTCCTTCTTCTCTCTTGTAAGCTAGTGTAACTGGGGACGCATATGGGGAATCAGATTCTTCAATTAATTTATTCTTCAGTAACTCAGTAACTTGATATTCTATTTCTTCTTGGTCTCTTGGTGAACACTTATAAGGTTTTTTTGCTATGTACTTATCTTCTTTAAGTTTGACTTGTGCTTCAAAATCCTTAATCTTGCCGACATCGAATTTGTTTTTTGCAAAACATGATTGATATTCGTTGATCATGTTCTTTAGTTCTTCTTGTCTTTCTTTATTTAAATGATCGATATTTGTTTCTTTGTTTTCCATAATATGTGTGTTTGTTTCCGTTTCTTCTTGAGATTCGATTATTTTTTTTTTTTGAATGTTATTATCATCTTTTATTTCTATTATTTTATCAATTTTTCTTTGTTTTATTTTCAGGTTTTCATCTTGAATTAATTTGAATTTTTTTTATAGCATCAAGACCTAGTAACATATCATAATTAAATTTGTCATTTTTTATTACTATAAATTCTAGTTCATCTTCTATTTCTCCGGATTTTTAGATTGTAATGAAGCCTGTTTATAAAAATCCATTCCACTTATAGAACTTTAATAAGCTTTTGCTATTATATAATTTTGCTTTAATTGTTCTTATTAGCTTCTCATTGATTAATGAGCACGTCGACCCATTATCGCAGATAGCTTTTATAAGTTTATTTTTGTCTATAATTACCTTATTTTGATAAGTGGCTGTGGATTGGATTTTCCTGGTTCAATCGTTTTTTTGTTCGTCCTCTGATATTTGTAAATATTCATTTTCCATTTCTTCCTCATTGTAACTTGATGCTTTTCTTTATGGAAGCTGTGTTGTTCCAACATATTTGGGCTGAATGGAAGTGATTTTTATATCCTAATTTTTCACATATTGCACATGGTTTTTTGTTCGGTATAGTTAATTTCTTTGAAGTCTCTTTGTAACTTCCAATCTTCTTCTTCGAATGTCGAATTATTTATTTTCTTTATTTCTATCAGCAAGTTTTTCGATCGATGTTATTTCTTCAATATCTAATTTTTCTTGCATGTGGATGGGAAGGCCCATTACCATTAGATTGATTTTAGAAGTTGTAGTCATCTTTATCTTCATTTCTGTAATATAGTTTTTCCTTAATCAATAGATAATCTATCAAAGATCCTTCTATGTATTTAGTAATTATATGCTTTTCTAATAGTTGACCAACCTTTTTTGAGAAAGGTTTAGAAATGAGTTTTTCCATTCTATCCATGTTGAATTTTTTTGTTCTTGCTATGTAATTCATACCAAATTTTTGCTGTGTCTTCAAAATTGTTCCAAAATTTCTATTTTGTGTCTTTCTTCATGATTTTATGTCTGAGCATTCCTTTTCATACTTTTCTATCCATTCACTTGCATTATTTTTCTTATTATTAAATTTTTCCAAGATGAAGTTCTTTTCAATTTTTTCATGAATATAGAATTTTTCTTCCAGTCTCGTTTCTAGTTCTTTAATTTTTTTTGTAGGTTATCCTTCTCTTCTGATATTTCATTGTACTCCTCTAAAGGAATATTTTGGTAGCATACATTCTCTCCTTCATCGAAATAATTGTCTATTATATCCTTATTTAATTTAAGACTTACTTTTCTAAATCCATTTATTGGTTTAATTGCTTTAATAGCATTTATAACAATATTATTTGCCATTAATACTTGATGGTTTTGAATATCTCTGTTCTCTCTTGGAAGAATATACCACTGTTTTTTGTCCATTGATACTCCAGCCAATTCAAAAAATTTTTCTTCTTTTTTCACTATGTGTACGTGGAATTTTTGGGTGTCCATGTTTGCAAACGACTTATTCAATTTGTAAGAGTGTGGATTGGGTAAATTGAACGTTAGACGATTCTGAAAGTATAGTAGAGTTTTATTTATAAATGCAATAGATAATATACAAGATAAGTTATAAATGATAGTTACCTGAAAGTATAGTAGAATTGAATAAGAGTCCTTTCATCAATATACACACTCATTTAATGTCATAACATGTGGTCTATTAAGAGTGGACATAGTTGAGTCGAGGACACTATGCAATACTACCAACCTCAGATAATTTAATATAATTTATATAAGCGGGAGATACAATTTATATATATATATATATATATATATATATATGATAGATAGATAGATAGATAGATAGATATATCATCTCGATATATATGTGTGTATGTTTGTTTGCATCAAGCAGAGGACAACCTCTTTGTTTCTCTTTGTGAATCAACAACCCTGCTACTCTCGGCAAAACAAAGACTTTTCAATTAATTTTGTTTATTATCTACTTTTTTGTTATTTTTTCATGGGGAAATTATAAATTGAGATGCATAAAAAGATACATTGCTTCTTGGTCATTGAACCATTAATATACCTAAAAATTAACCAAGAATATTTTGAAATATATTATTTGCTGACATGTTTTCCTACCTACTAAATCTCATATGGACGGGCTTGTTGTTCGTATCCTTAATTACAGTATCGTATTTTCCCGAATCGTCGAGAGGTCAAACATTCCTGGAATTATCCTGACTCTGCAAATCGATGATTTTAATTTAAAAATGAAGTCGGTTAATAAAAAGAAAGATTCTGAAGAAAAATCACACGATTATCTTCTATTCCGTGCGGTTATTTATGTATTTATGCATTTACATGTCAGAAGAGTCAAAAGCACTAAGATCCAATGGGTGACCTTTGAGACAAAAACTGATATAGAGCACAAACCTAAAAAATTTTCTCAAAAATCCAATCTAGTATATTTTGTGGTGAAATTAGGAGATATTGGGAAATACTTTTTTGGATTTATGCAAATAACAAGTGAACCCTAAAGTAATTTTAGTAGTTAATGGGAGGACTGAGAATGAATAAATAAGGAAACGTCCAGTACCCAACATGAAGATGTTTTATTTTGTATTAACATCAAAGATTTAATCTTTAATCAATAGATAAATGTGTATAAATAATATAAGAATATCACACGATAGAACTGAGATTTCGAAGGTTAAATTAGTTCATTAGATACTATTACCACATTGTTATTATTATTCATACTTATATGTTCTCATCAAACGAAAAATATGACTGAATGAATTTTACCAAAAAGGATTAAATAATTTATTTTTTAAGGTCGAATCAATGGCCTGACACTATAGGTCTATTGGACTCTTTCTCTCATTTGCGCTGTTCAGAGGAAATTATCAAATGAACAAAGAAATAAATGTTTGAAAATAATGTTTTACTTTTCAACTCAAGCAGTAAATGGTACAATAAAACTTTTACTGAAGCTTTTTTCAGCTAGAAACATTGCTTTTACAAAACTCGAAGGCTAGGCCTGTATCAGATTTCTATCTCTTTCATTTTCATTTCAGTTCGACACTCACTCTCCCAAAAGAATAAGTTCCGCTTTAAAAATTTTGTGGTCATTTGATTCTAATTTTAACATACTCGTAAACTCGTATAGCCAAACCATATAGTTTAAAGAGAAATAAAACCCTCAACATTCCTATTTAAATCTTTCTGACATTAAGATAGTTCTTTCACAAATGTAAAAATTCAAGAAGTCTTCGAAACTTGGAATATAAGTCATTAAAAGCATAATAAACACACTGTTAAAATTTGAAGACGATTTACCACACCAAACATGAAATAATTGCAATTATGACAATTTATACATAGGGCAGATAGGGAAAGGGTGGGGATATGATCATTATTTAATTTTTTTTCATTGAAGGACTTTCACCATCTTGATGAAAAACTAATATTTGTTAGAATAATATATTCGGAGTAACTTTAAAAAAAATTGAAATTATTTACCACGTAGTTTTGATAAAAAACAAACATATTTGGGCGATTATTTTTAGTGGAGGGGATATAAACACAATGGCTTGGAAACGATCCATTCATAAACAGGATATAGTAGTGTGAGAAGTACAGTCACGTTAAAAAACATGACCTAAAATTTTAGCACCGTTCATATGTATAGAGTGGTTACGAGGCTAAAACTTTTTGTGTGGATTGTCACGAAAGAACTAACTACCTTAAATAAAGAAACCATCGATATCTAATACAGTGGAAGCTAGAAGATAATCTCAAATTTTTTTTCCATGAAATTAAAATCTACTTCTCTCGACAAATTAAATTATTGTAAAAAATTATAATTTTTTTTTTTTTTTTTTTTATTCTTAAATTTTCGCAAAATATTTTGATAAATTTGAAAGTGATTCATTTTAAACTACCCTTGGGCGAAAATTAATTAAAAAATTTTGATTATGGCTTATACTCTTTTTGATAAATTAAAAGCTTTCTTTTGAAGGTTTTATTAGATTAAATCACCAAAGGGATGAATAAAATAAAAAATTAATTGAAATTTATAGCATGAGTTGTTTAACTCAAAAAAACCTACTAACATCATTTTAATTATTTTTTTTTTACCATCATGGTTGAACTAATTCGGAAAATTCATTAAATCATGTATTTCCGTAACGATATGCATGAGCTGAGAGTGTGATATGATTTATCATTATGACTTTAGAAAAGGGATTCTAAAAATTTCGAAATGTTCTACAACTTATACAAAATGATAGAAATGACCATACTATATTTGGTAATCACCGTTGTTATGTAACTAGATAGAGCAGTTAGATAAATTTTTGAATATCTAGATATTTTGAAAAAAGTTTAAGTATCTACAATATCTGTGTCAGCAAACTAAAGTCCAAATTAGATGTTGAAATATTTTATTTAATGATTTTAAAATGAAAAATTCTAGAAGGGATAAGTTGTGCAATCAAAATATCTCCAAAAGTACGAACCATACCCTAACTCAGTGTTTTTCAACCTGTGGGTCGCGATCCCCTAATTCTAGAAGGGGTAACTTGAGCAATCAAAATATCTCCAAAAGTACGAACCATACCCTAACTCAGTGTTTTTCAACCTGTGGGTTGCGACCCCCTAATTCTAGAAGGGGTAACTTGAGCAATCAAAATATCTCGAAAAGTACTAACCATACCCTAACTCAGTGTTTTTCAACCTGTGGGTCGCGACCCCCTGGGGGGTCACGAAGCCACTATAAGAGGTCGCGAAGCTTAAGTAAAAAAGAAAAAAAAAGTTTAAAAATATATTTTTATTAAGAAAATGTTAATTAAAGGACATTTGTAGGTTAACACAAATCATCAAAATAAATAAGTATGAGTCACATTCACATTAATGTTTTTCATTACCTAATTTCTCCCATCGTGTATTCTTATACATAAATATATATTTATTTTTTATTAATTTATATATAGGATTTATAAAAATAAATAATAAATCAATACTTTTATACTGTATTTATGTGTTTTTTACTATAAAAAAATGAAAAATTGTACACCAAGTCACGAGCCTGGCCTCTCAAACAGCGGGGGGGTAGGGAGTCGCGAAATTTCTTTTCATACTAAGGGGGTCCCCTGAAAAAGGTTGAAAAATACAGCAGGGCATCAAATGGTCGAGGAAAAGGAACCAAATACTGTATAATACAGTATTTTGAGGAACTCAGGGGACGACCACCAGTGTCGACTTGTCTGGTGAGTGACCAACAGGCACGCTTTGTTTATTTTGCGACGAAAAAGTAAAAAATTAGTTTCGGTTCAAATTTCTTCTGTACACGTTAAATATCTGTAGTGGCTTAATTTTCTAATTGCTCAATTTGCCCCATACGCTTACTCAACTATACCTCACCTATAGGGTAGGTTAAGCATCTCTGACCTTTTCACTTAATCTACTGTAGCTCTTAAAACAGATTTTTGAGAGATACATTTCTTGGTAGACTTTTAGGATGGAATAAATTACTTACCATATCTGATAGATAAAATGCATATCAAGCTATTTTGACTTAGGTTTAGGAGCTATGACCGATCAAGTGAAAATCTGCTCAACTAGTCCCACCCTACTCTAAATTAAAATAATGATAAATGAAATAACTTTCATCAAACTCATATTTCCCAAATGAATTCATTTTAAATATTGAATTCCTATAATTATTTTAATTACTCAATTCAATTTGATTTGATGTATTATATAATACATTCAACCCCACCATATATCGAAATTCTATATATAGAAAATCTCTTAAATCGAACTTTTTTCAGGAACTTTGAATTTCCATTAGAAAAACACTTTCTGTATATCGAATAAAAAATATGTATATAAATAAAAAAAATCACATAAAAAATTTATGTACCTATACTTATTTCAATCAAATAGCGCCTAATGATTTCTTTCATAGGAAAGAATATACTTAAATTAAATAAGAAAAAAACTTGAATAAATTATTTGAGCTAGGCGGTTCGTTTATTTAAAAAGAAAAAAAAAACTGTTTCACCGATTCTTACTTTAATAGAAATTCACGGGAGACCGAGAACTTCTGTTCTAAGAATCCGTTTCATAACTTTAAAATAAAATATTTATTTGGTAGTTTAATTTTTTAAGGTAGTATTTTCAGAAATGCAAAAATTCAAGAAGTCTTCGAAACTTGGAATATAAGTCATTAAAAGCATAAATCACACACTGTTAAAATTTGAAGACGATTTACCACACCAAATATGAAATAATTGCAATTAAAAATGAAATTTTTTACATATCGTAGATTGGGTAAGGGTGGGAAAATGATCATTATTTTATTTACGTAGTTTTGATAAAAAAAAAACATATTTGGGCGATTATTTTTAGTGAAGGGGATAAAATATCAATGGCTTGGAAACGATCCATTCATAAATAGAATATAGTAGCGTAAACTGTACAGTCACGTTAAAAAAACATAACCTAAAATTTTAACACCGTTCATATTTATAGAGTGGTTACGAGGCTAAAATTTTTGTGTGGATTGTCGCGAAAGAACCTCCTTAAGGTCTTCTTTAACCCTAAGAAATTTACTATACTAAATTGTTTTTAAGTAAGAAAATTATGAAAAATTTGCGATATGTATTTCTGTATATCGAAATTTCTATATACCAAATTTTTTTCTAATAATCTTCAAATTTGATTCTATTAAGTTTTCTTTATCTTTCGGAAAGGTGATTATATTTAATAGAGTTAAACTGTTGCTTTCAACGTCAAAAATTTCGATGTGTCGTTCACCTGGTTGACCCTTTCTTCGTCCTTCGATGTTCATCCCCATATACTCAGAGAATTTCAGTTGCCAAAAAAAGTTCAATCTTCAAATGCAAAACAGATAACAAATGATGTGTTGATTTCATTCACTTAATAAACTCTCAATGAATATTCAATAGGATTTAATTAGTGTAACCATCTGTAAACCATTTGATACTACTTAATAGAATTCTATAATTTAGCTTTTTCGTCAATAAAGTTTGAACGGATAACCTTGCAATATCAAATTACGAAATCCTGAGACGAAAAACAGCTCTATGACCCAAAGGTTAAATTAATAAAAGGGTTCAAGGCAAAAACAATAAGACTTGAAAGTAAATTAAAAAACAATATGCCTCTTAGACAGGTCTACACTTAAACCAGTTTCCCTTTTATATGTTATTTAAATTTTATAACTCAGCCAAATTAAGGTAGTTCTTTCGCGACAATCCACACAAAAAGTTTTAGCCTCGTAACCTCTCTATACATATGAACGGTACTAAAATTTTAGGTTATGTTTTTTTAACGTGACTGTACTTCTCACAATACTATATCCTCTTTATGAATGTATCGTTGTTCTTATATCCCCTCCACTAAAAATAATCGCCCAAATATGTTTTTTTTATTCTTTATCAAAACTACGAGGAAAATAATTTCAATTTTTTTTGTTTTAAGTTACTCCGAATATATTATTCTAACAAATATTAATTTTTCATCAAGATAGTGAAAATCCTTCAATGAAAAAAAATAAAATAATACCATATGTAAAAAATGTCATTTTTAATTGCAATTATTCCATGTTTGCTGTGGTAAATCGTCTTCAAATTTTAACAGTGTGTTTATTATGCTTTTAATGACTTATATTCCAGGTTTCGAAGACTTCTTGAATTTTTGCATTTATTAAAGAACTACCTTAACGTCTTCGAGATTACTAAGATCGGAGTAGTACAATATATTTATAAAGTATTAAGCATCCAATCGTTTCGAAGAGAGTTAGCAAAACATTTTGCTAGTTCCAAATATCTCAATTTATGCAATGCAGGAGCTGTACTTTGATCTCCAATTAGAGAGGCAACGGCATCTCTCTATGTTTGATAATAAGTCAATAATCCCACTTAAAGGCTCCGTAATACCAAATACGCAATTTACCCAAAAGCAGCTTCCTTTACAAGTGACAATAATATATAGATTTCAAACCAAACAAATTTCTCAGTTCATATATTTCTATGTCTTCTAGATTTTTGGAATTATGTATAAGTATATCAAAAATTAAAATATTCTTGTTTGTAACACTTTATAACATCACAATTAATCATTCTCTTCCTTGGTAAAAAGAATTTTTCAATATTTAATCTCTTTCATTTTTCAAATTTCTAAATTCTCTAGTTTTTAAGCAATTTGGTGTGGTACTTGGTGAAACATTTTTTTAATTATTGGATAAAATACTGGTAGGTTTCACATTAAGATATAAAAATAAACGAATTTATTTTGGAGAGACTTTAATCTCGATATATATATTTCGGGTGGCTAACCCATCTTCAGGAGCAACAGAAAGTTACTTTCCGAGCCACCCGAAATATATAGGTATATATATATCGAGATTAAAGTCTCTCCAAAAATAAATTCGTTTTATTTTTATATCTTAATGTGAAACCTACCAAGTAATTTTTATCCAATAATTCTAAATTCTCTTTAATTCTATCTGAATATCCAGTGAATATAATTTTTATATAGAGTTTTATTCCTATGACCTCCAGAGACTGGAACTCGCTCCCAGCCACCGTCTTCCCCGCGACTTATATCCTTCAGCTGTTTAAGACCCGTATCCACAGATACCTTCGACCCCTACCCAGCCCATAAAAACCCTTCTTCTTCTTCTTTTTCATGATGGAGGGGCCAACCAAGGCCTTTAGGTGATGCACCTTTTTGATGTAACTCCTTCTCCCATAATTTTCATTTAAAAAAATACAAAAAGTATGTTAGAGTCATGTAATTATCTGTTTTCTTTCTTTGACTTTCATTTGTGTCTGTTTGATTGTGAATTTTATTTTAATTTTATTGTACATTACATGAAATGTTAATTTTGTGAATGGTGTGGAGAAGAGAGTTTACTTTGTTTTAATAACTGAAGATGGGTTCAACTAGACCCGAAACATGTCTTAGACAATAAATTCTTTTTTTGGAAAAAGTGAAAAATTTTTTCGTTTTATTTACAATTTCAATTTTTTTTTAATTATGCAATATTGAGGAAGAGAATGATTAATTGTGACATAAGTATATCCATTGGCGTAGTTAGGGAATTTTCCTAAGGGGGGCAGCCGCAGTGGCCGCGTCAGGGTTGAGCGAGGTGTGGCGACCGCCCAACCAAATTTTTGTTGAAAAACTGCAATTTTTTGCAAAAAATCGCAGTTTTGCCTTCATAAAATGAAAATTACTGATCCTAGGAACTTGAGTCCTATCTCATTCTGTAGGAAATCTTATTGACTTGAACGTTTACTTGGACCACTTTTTTGATAAAACTCTTAGATTTATAGATATCCAGCATTTTCCATGACGCATGAGGATTCGGATCATATCCTGTCCGGAAAATGTAGGATATCTATAAATCAAAGAGTTTTAACAAAAAAGTGGTCCAAGTAAACGTTTAAGTCAACAAAATTATCTAGAGAATGAGATAGAAATCAAGTTTCTAGGATGAGTGTTTTTCATTTTATGAAGGAAAACTGAGATTTTTTGCAAAAAATTGCATTTTTTCAAAACTTCAACCTTTTTGGGGCACGGGTTACCATTATCCAATTAAGATGAAACTTTGTTTAAATTGTAGCAAATCTAATCTAGTTTAAAAATGTATAGACTGGTCTTTGTTTAAAATGTGCTTCTTCATGGTCAAAATGGGAAAAAATCGAAAAAAGTGCGAGTTTTAGGGTTATTCAAAAGTGATCCTGGGAGTTGTTTTTTCGATCCCCATTAAAAATCGAACTATTAGATCAATTTTGCATTTCTTTTTTTTAATCAACGCGAAAATTTGTCCTCTTTAATTTACTATAGAAAGGTTATTTATAAAATATGAGGTTTTTCAGCGCCCAAATTTGTCCCCCAGACTTTCGAGGTCGCAATCTTAGATTTGGCATACCCACACCATACCAAACGACCTTAAAAAAAAATATTTTACTGCAATTAATATAAGCTGAAACCCCCCTATTTAATGGGCTATATGGGAAGATAATATTTTTCAATCTGTATTGATTTTTTAAAAATAAAATTAATCTCATAGCATAAATAGTTATTGAGATATTGACTCGATTTTTCTAGGGGTGGCAAGGAGTTTTCTAGCAGGCGGCAATGCCCCCCTTAACTACGCTCATGAGTATATCTATTATAACTTAAAAACGGCTTCAAAATTAGAATCCGAAATATCGCCGTGAATAAACTACACATTTTTTTGACAATCTTCTAATTGCACTATGGGTGGTTCTAACTCGAATGAATTTTTCACTTCATTAAGCTGATCTAAATCAGCTCTTTTGATCTTTGGCATATAAAACGGCGGTATAGGCAAAAAAAGAAAAAACTTTTAAAAGGTCTTGAATATCTCTCGAACCAATGATCTATAAAAAAATCTCTTTGTTAGTATTAAAAAAGAAAAAAAAACTTTTGTTTGACAACAGGAGATATTTGTAATTGATTGAAACTTCACAGCTGATATGATTTGAATATCAAATTTAAACTCGGCCTTAGTTTCTCTCTGGACAGAGAATTTGATCGGAGCTGAAAGGGATAACTCATAACGTCATAACGCATGGAGAAAGCAACTCTACACTGTATGCTAGCCATATGGAGGGATCAGGGGCCATCGGCTCAGCTACGTTAAATTAATTAATCGCCGAAAAGGCAGAGCTACTGTTATTCCTCCTGCTGTTTTCGTACTTTTAAGGGTTTATCATACGCAGCTGTTGCAAAATGGCCCACAAACCGGAGGGGCAGGAAGAGAAGGCGGACTAGTCCATTTTCTTCCATTAGCCAAAAATAATAATAAGAGAGCGAAAGAGAAACACGATTATAGCACCAACACAATTATAAAAACATATTTTAGTTTTTTAATTAATTACAAACATTTCATTATGATCAATATTGAAAATTTACTCAACAAAGAATGTTTTTATACGATTGGCGAATTGATGCTTTGGTAGTTGAGTTGTTTATCCAAAGGGAATCCTCATCTGAAACCTCTTAGATTGGCTGTTTATCTATACTATAATCCACTTATAATAGGATAAACCAGTAGCGGATTGACAGATTTAGCTGTCCCTTGAAAATTTTGATGGACCAGCCCCAATGGATTTATTTTTTAGGGTGGGGACCAGTGGAGTAGAGTAGGTTTCAGCAGATGACAAATATGCCGCCCCTCCATCCCTACAAAAAATGATCTTATTATAAAGATACAATTTTCTAGTCTAGAGCGAAGAAAATATTAAGCTGCAAAGAGATTTTTTTCCCCCCAAAATTTAAAATTCTTGTGTGTCATAGTATGTGTCTTGTGCCTCCTTTCTTTAGGAAAGTAAGGTATTTATCATAGAGTAATATTACTCTATGGTATTTATATTTAAATAAAACTTAGGAGTGTAGGTTTATAGTGAAACATTTTTTACCATACATTTTCAAATTCATGTGTGTCACAGCGCCTCTTTTCTTTAGGAAAGCAAGGTATCATATTTATAAAGACAAAAGTAAATAAATATTTATGAGATATTAATTTACTATGAGTTAGGCCACTTGTTTCAACCTAACTCATATTAAATTAATTGCTCATAAATATTTATTTACTTTTATCTTTATTAAAGATATTTTACCTTGCATCAACGCCACAATCTCTATTAATTATTAAGGTATTTATATCTAAATAAAACTTAGAGAACGAGGTGTAGGTTTCTAGTGAAACATTTTTTTCAATTTTCAACTCCAACCTATTAGTATTTATATTTGTCTTTACCTATTCTGCTTGGAAAGTTGACACTCGCTAATCTGCCATCTAAGGCAATCAATAAGTATACAGCGACAAAGAACGAAATTTGGGAATTCAAAATGTTTTTATATAGATATGCAAGTAGTTGTGAACGTGTTGTTTAAAGACAAGTGTTTATGGAGACTAATTGGGCATAGAGTCGTTTTAAGTACTGAGTAGAAGCTTATCTTCCGACGATTAATAGCCTTCCCCTTAGTTGAAAACGATACTAGGTGTCGAAATGTCGTGCATTCTGATCAGATTATTTAATTAAAAATATGCAATCTACGTAGATCGAAAATTATCTTTTGATCAACGTTATTATGGTTATTACATTAATACTTGACGTTTGAAGATATAACTTGTGCATCTAAGTCAATATTACCTTGAAGGAGACAATATAAGAGTGTGTCTTCTGCCGGAATTATAAATTTTATTTATAACGAGACTATAGTTAATAATTCCTGTGAATCAATTGTAATAGACTGATGAAGAGGGCAAAACCCTCGAAACTATAGTCTCGTTATAAATAAAAATTTTAATTTCAGCAGAAAACACGCTCTTTTATTGTCTGCTTCAATATATAAAAATTCTGCTAACCTCGACGCAAAAACTTTCAATCAATATTACCTATTACTCTCTGCGAGTAAAGCTCGACGGGTGGTGTGACTTCTAATTTAATTTACATTTTTTTAATTTAATTTTCATTACTCAACAGATATAGTAAAATGAGTGATTCTTCTAGTAGTAATGGAATTTCAACAATTATACTAATTATTATTTATTTATTCTTACTTTTTCGTGCTTAAAATGTCCTAAAAGTGATATTCAAGCATTATTTTTTTCTGTTTGTCATTTATTGAATTCGAGTTGTTATGAATAATTAAGAAATAGAGCTTTTTCAAGACTAGTATAAAATATAATACTTTCTGGAATTTTTGGTGATTTGGCCATTTTTGTCAGCAAACCGCATAAGCTAAAATACTAAAACCCTGCTTATAATATGATTTATTAATATAAACTAGAGTACAAAATTTCAGCTCATTAGCTACAACCGTTAAATATTTCTCCTCATATAACAGTTCGAAATTTTTTCTGAATTTCAACCGAGACTTCATAAGCCCAAAAATCTAAACACTTTTCCACTAGAACAAACTTACGTCTATATAAACTAATATTTCTTAAGAGTATCTGACATTGCCAGTATAAGCAGAAGCTGGGCAAACAACAAAAAATTTATCTCAAACACGAGATAATTCTTTAATTATGAAAAAAATTAGTAAGGTTTTCCTCTGCTTGATTCAAACAAACATAGGTATACCTATATATAATGAATATAAATATGTATTAATATATAATTTATTTGTTAAAGACTACAGTTTCGAAGGTTTATCCTTGATCTCCAGTCTTTTTATTAGTTATAAATCTGCTGTGTTATTTCTCATGGGTTCAAATATCTGATTAGATATAGTTAAATTTGTTTTGTTGTAATAGTAAGCTGGTCCATGCGCGGATCCAGGGGGGGGCGATGGGGGCGACCGCCCCCCACCCCAAAGCATTGGAGATCAACATTTTTTATATGTTTATTTAATTTTTTTTTATAACATTAAATTTTAAAATTGAAGAAAATAAAGTTCTATGTGGGGGGGGGGGGCGTCTCTGACCATTGTATTAAATGGGTCGAGAATATAGTAACTTCAATAAAAACGCATGTTTTTCATTTCTCATGTCCAACTATAGTTTTTATTGATTTCACATTTTTAGTTGAAATTATTTTCCTAAAACATGGCTTTTACGCATTAAATTATTATTATTATTGTTTGATAGGGCCTCCACCACAATGCGTAAAAGCCAAGTTTTAGGAAAATAATTTCAACTAAAAATGTGAAATCAATAAAAACTATAGTTGGACATGAGAAATGAAAAACATGCGTTTTTATTGAAGTTACTATATTCTCGACCCATTTAATACATTGATGATGTTGAACTTGGCAGCACATTAGATCTCACTACTTTTTTGGCAAACGGTTATTATTAATCGAACTTGGCTTTTTTTACACATGTGTTTTTGTTGAGATTTCACTTCTTTTTGTAAGTTGATGGAAATTGAAGCTGCAAGATTCACGACTTTATTTATTTTATAGGACGATGAAGATGTTTTTCGATTTCTCACTTTATTAGTGATTCAAGTTATTACATTATGTCAAATTTAAGCATTCTAGTGTCGTTGAATTTTCTCTATTAGTTAATTTAACTGATAATTTTCACTCCTTCATTTTATGTCCTGAAGAAGGGAAAGTTTCGCTTTTTCGATTTTTCCCTTTAAATGTACCCCAAACTCTATCAGTAGGCCAAATTTCAGCATGTTGTATGTTAATTTATCCTATAAATTTAACCCCTTCATTTCGGGCCCTGAAGAAGGAAAAGTTTCGATTTTTCAATTTCGTCCTTTATTAATGTGTCAAGCTTTACCAGTATGCCAAATTTCAGCATTCTAGGTTCATTGAATTTTTAGTTTTAGTCAATTAAGCCTATAACTTTCACCCCTTCATTTCGGGCCTTGAAGAAGGAAAAGTTTCGATTTTTCAATTTCCTCCTTTATTAATGTGTCAAGCTATACCAGTATGCCAAATTTCAGCATTCTAGGTTCATTGAATTTTTAGTATATGTTAATTAAGTCTATAAATTTCACCCCTTCATTTTAGGTCCTGAAGAAGGGAAAGTTTCGATTTTCGGATTTTCCCCATTAATTGTACCCCAAACTCTACCTGCCTGCCAAATTTCGGCATTCTAGGGTTAGCGGAAGTACTCTAGAATTTTCATGAGTGAGTGAGTCGGTGAGTGAGTGAGTGACGAAAAAGCCTATCTTTGGCTTCTTGTAACCTGGATGGTATAAACAGTAGAAATATGAAATTTTGTAATTTAGTTAAGCTTATGGACCAGTATTCTGGAAAAAAATTTCCATTACGAAGTTACAGAGGCGTCAAAATGGCCTGAGTTGTTTCCTGTAAATGATAGTCTGGCAGTGCACACATCCCCGCTCGAATCGAACTTGGCTGGTGCACTGCCGTACCCCCAGATTTACATCAAGCAGAGGACAACCTTCATGAATCAACAACTCTGCTACTCTCGGCAAACAAAATCTTTTCAATTAATTTTTTATTTGTTGATATTGACCCTTTAATTTTTCTTTTATTTCAAAATCAATATTTGAGATTTGTCTGTCCCTCTCTCTGTTGTCATTGCAATTGTATTATAGATGGCTGTTATCAAAACCACACGCATTAATTCATCGGTGTGATTTATTCTAATGAAAGCTTGATAACTTTTTTTTTCTAAAGGTTATAACTTAACGATAGTAGAGTGGTGGCAAAGGGTTACAGTCCTTGACTCTCCCATCACACACACACACACACCCGTGGAATGCTCTTTTTCTCTGTTTTCTATACTCTACTTGTGGTTGGCCGGTTTTTCCAAACCAATAACGAGATTTATTACTTTCTCCCCCTGGCCTTCTTTACCCCCAACAACGATCAATTCTCAATTCACCCTTTGCATTCTCATCCCTATCGGAATTTTTTTTTATACCATGAGGAGAAAATACATCTATTGTTATTTTATAATCCAAAGTGTTCTAATCGTAATTACCCTTCAGTCGCAAATATTAAAAAAAGATAAAAACGTCTCTATTTCAAACTATTTCATATATTCACTAACAGAAATTAATTTATAACTTTTAAGGAGATAGGTGTTGGTTCTAGGTGAAACATTTTAATATAATAATAAAAATTGCGTAAGATGCGAGGTAGGTTTCATAAAAAAAGAAATAAAACAAAAATGAGTTTTGAATTCGATATATTTCGGGTTTCAGCCCATCTTCAGGAGTCAGAGAAAACTGAATATGATATTCAGTGGTGATCTGCGATTGGAAGTAGATGTACACCTCTTTGGAAGTATTTTGGAAGTACTTCGAAATATTTGAAAGTACTTGGAAGATTTGGAAGTACTTGGAAATATTTGGAAGTACTTGGAAGATTTGGAAGTACTTGGAAATATTTGGAAGTACTTGGAAATATTTGGAAGTACTTGGAAATATTTGGAAGTACTTGGAAATATTTGGAAGTACTTGAAAATATTTGGAATTACTTGGAAATATTTGGAAGTAGAAGTGGAAGTAGGTGTACAGCATATTAGGTCGGTTCACCCCTCGGTTTTCTCTGACTCCTGAAGTTCTTTGTTTTATTTCTTTTTTTGTTAAAGATACCTCGCATCTTATGCAATTTTATTATTATATAGAAATTCATTTGTCCAACTTGGCTTATAATATAATACTTAGCGAACTAAGCTCGTCGGGCGGTTGGAGTATTGAATTCATAGGATTTTTATTTTATCTAGACCAAGGTCCCCAAACTGTTTGGAGATAGGGCCACACGAGGGGCCACATGTGAATATTGAAAACTATGGGCGGGCCGGATATAATATATTATACGGAAATTATATTATTGATAATACGCTATTATAAGGTATTAATATTTAATATAGAGAATATTTGTGAATTAATTCTGTAGTAGCTTGGGGTCCGATGGAAAAGTTTCATGGGCCAGATTTGGCCCGCGGGCCGTAGTTTGAGGACCCCTGATCTAGACGATAACGAATTCAATTCAAGTTCAGTCTGGTGCCAAAATCTTTGTTTATTTTCCAATACATGGAACTGGTTAGAATTTGGTTTTTTAAGGTAGTTGTTTCACCATATGGGTTTTCTTAGGATTTTTTTGAAATTTAGACAGATTATTATTTAAATACTTCTGCATCGATTGGTGACAAAACGAAATTTATGAACAATATAGTTCCAGAGATATTAAATGCCAAAGATAGAGTTTTTCAGACTCTTATACATTGCACTATACGGGATATCGGAAAGTTTACATACATATTTAATTATAATTAAGAAACTCTTCTTACCATTGTTATAAAAAACTAAACCAACATTGAACAATAACTAATACATTTTTTAAGAAAATTTTAATTCATAGTTACAACACAGTATCTGAGTTAATAATGAATAAATAATGAAAAATGTATAATGAAAAATTTACACTAAAAGCAAGCTGACAAAAACGCATTTATTTAACCTAAAAAGTGGTTTAATTTTATTAATTTTTTGATGTTTTTTCTCTTCAGCCATTGTCGCAACAGCTTTCAATCGGTTATTAAGAACTTTTTGTTTTATAAATCTCCCTTTATAATGTACTTTATCTGAAATTTCTATTATAAAAAATATACAAGCTTGGACAGTGTTGCCAGATTTGTCAAACGAGCACGGGATTAACTAGTAGTGGCATATAAACAGCAAAAATTTTTGGGCTTATGAATTATGAATCCTTATTGTCTGTTCTATATACTCTAGCATTAACTTTTTCCTAGTATTGTCGCAAAACAACTACCTTAAATAGGGCAGCTTAAAAAAACTGAAAATTTTAAATCAAGAAACCTGAAATGTACTACGAAAGGGCCATATATTTAAAAAGAGATGAAAATATTTTTCGTGGCCCGAAATGTAGAAGAGTTAACTTTATAAGTCTCCAATATCTAACAATGATATTATGATCGATTTATGGAATCATTTTGGAACATGATATTAAACAGGAATCAGTTTATATCTGAAAACGGATTCAAAAGAACTAGGCTGCCAAAACGTTTAAAATTCAATAAATTATTTCAATTAATCGTACCTAATACTTGTTTTCTCTAGGGGCATATTTATTTCGTGACTACGAGGACGTTAATGTTGTGCTGATTTATTTCCATTTTCAAATGTTTTCCATTAAATAGATATCCATTATGCATTAAGTAGGTTTTATCTTTGTTACACGAAAATACCCCCAAGGAGCAATATTCGCCCCACGCTATTTTATTGTTGTTTTTTATCTTTTTAAAATTCATTTCTTGTAAAATGCGTTAATGTTTTTATTAACTTGGCTTAACCTGTTAAGTGCCACCAGCGAAGATTCCCTTCTCTTTTTACTTTATCCAATGCAAAGCATGGGTAAAGTATTGCAATCGCTCTCGGGGCAAGCGTGGCTTCAAAGGGTCCTCAGGTAAAGACTACGGAACCCATGGACTCAAATAAAGTCACAAATTGTAGTATTCAATTAGGTTGAATTTTAGCACGTGACGGTTTTGCCAAAAATTACATGGGGTCTCGTCGAGAGGCCAAAAAGTGCGATTTTTTCATTTAGTGCGTGCGGATGTATGTATGTATGTATGGATGGATGTATGTTATCGCTTTTTTGGCCCACGATTTTTTCCACACCTTTGCGCTGATTGAAATGAAATTGAAAACCTACCATTAGTTTAACAAAATGAAGCGCTGATTAGTTTTTGAGTACATATCGGCCCACAAACATTAGTACTTTATTTCAGTACTTTTTTAGTTTTTTTCTAAATATCTTGAAAATGACTTAACCAATTTTGATGAAATTTAATATCCTAATTAAGTACCTTGAGGGACCACAAAAAAGGTTAAATAAAGTTTTTAGTAAAATATATATTTTAAAGTACTTTACTCTAGAGTAAGATGGTACTTTTTTAATTTTTTAAATTCTTTAAAATTTATTCATTTTGAAAGTTTTAATATAGCTCATTTAGCCTTGCTTAAGTAAGAATGGATAGGCTTCTTCTGTGAAATGCTAAAAATTTGGGAGGAATTTTTATGAGTAACCATAGCAACTGCGTTGTTTTCTTATCCGTTACCTTTGCTGAAGACAGAGAAATCGATTTTAAACCAAAAATAGCGATTGATTCTCATCTAGTACTTGAGGAATAATCATTCTATATTGGATTTTTGACGTTTCGGTTTTTATTAGTAACCATTGCTGAAGACATAGAGAAATCGATTTTAAACCAAAAATAGCGATTGATTCTCATCTAGTACTTGAGGAATAATCATTCTATATTGGATTTTTGACGTTTCGGTTTTTATTAGTAACCATTGCTGAAGACATAGAGAAATCGATTTTAAACCAAAAATAGCGATTGATTCTCATCTAGTACTTGAGGAATAATCATTCTATATTGGATTTTTGACGTTTCGGTTTTTATTAGTAACCATTGCTGAAGACATGGAGGAATCGACTTAAAATCAAAAATAGCGATTGATTCTCATCTAATACTTGAGAAATATCCATTCTATATTGGATTTTTGACGTTTCGGTTTTTATTAGTAACCATTGCTGAAGACATAGAGAAATCGACTTTAAACCAAAAATAGCGATTGATTCTCATCTAGTACTTGAGGAATAATCATTCTATATTGGATTTTTGACGTTTCGGTTTTTATTGGTAACCATTGCTGAAGACATAGAGGAATCGACTTAAAATCAAAAATAGCGATTGATTCTCATCTAGTACTTGAGGAATAATCATTCTATATTGGATTTTTGACATTTCGGTTTTTATTGGAAACCATTGCTGAAGACATGGAGGAATCGACTTAAAATCAAAAATAGCCATCGATTCTCATCTAATACTTGAGGAATAACCATTCTATATTGGATTTTTGGCGTTTCGGTTTTTATTGGAAACTATTGCTGAAGACATAGAGAAATCGACTTTAAACCAAAAATAACGATTGATTCTCATCTAATACTTGAGGAATAACCATTCTATATTGGATTTTTGACATTTCGGTTTTTATTGGTAACCATTGCTGAAGACATGGAGGAATCGACTTAAAATAAAAATAGACATCGATTCTCATCTAATACTTGAGGAATAACAATTCTACATTAGGCTTTTGACGTTTCGATTATTATTGGTAACCATTGCTGAAGACATGGAGGAATCGACATAAAATCAAAAATAACGATCGATTTTTATCTAATACTAGAGGAATAACCTTATTGCATTCCATTTTTGATGTTTTGACCATTAATGGCAACCTCTATTGAAAACGTGGAAGAATCGACTTAAAATCAAAAAGACTAAATTCTTTTTTGGTAAACAACTCAATATGAACTACAAATTGCAAGTGATATCTGATTAATAATAAAGGAACAAACATATTAATATTTCAAATGAATTTGGATAAAGTTTAGCAACGATCCGTTGCAGTTTATTTTCCTAAGGATTTAATCCTTTCTATATACTCCAATGATTTGTTTGTTCTCTAATTTTTTCTAATCTTCTTATAAACTCAAGTACCTGATAAATTTTCACAAAGTGGAATTTTCAACCGTTCCCTCGTCTCTCTCTAGCGTTGACCCCTTTCACGATAAATGAAAAGGGGCTGAAATCGTTCGAACGAGTTTCGGGGAGGTTTTTGTGGCCAGAGTACTTTACACGAAATGTCGAATATTTCAATTGGATTTGCGCACCATTCTCGACTCGTTCACCCCTAAAAGAGTCTCCACCCCCGAATGCAACCCCCTCCCGCAACCATCACCGTTTGCGGTCCACCCCAATTCCAATCCATTGAGTCACCCACACTCTCGCCTTTTCGGCTGGACCCATTTCTAATCTAATCCTTAATTTATTCAATGGGAGTTCAATTAACAAAACTTACCTGGCAGTAACATTTTCAGTATAAATCAGATTTAGGGAATTGAAAATACATCCGAGTAACATAAAAAATACATTTAGATATCACTTGTCGAATTAACCTTAATTATAATCCTACAGCTTGAAAGGTCAAAATGGATATTCTAAATTTATTAAAATGGTTCTAAAATATACATACCGATATGACATTTAATCTCTCTAAGTATTTATAATGGATAGAAATAAATTCTTTTTACATGGAAATCACAAGGGTTGTCATCTACTATACCTAGTAGAATATTTTATTTTTAAAATATTTGACCCAAAGGTTTGATATCTTTTTTGAAAATTAGATGGATTTTTTTCAAAAATACATTAACTCACGGTGAAAACCAAATATATCAAGAAATAATTTAATTAAGGTAGTTCTTTCGCGATAATCCACAAAAAAGTTTTAGCCTCGTAACCACTCTAAACATATGAACGGTGCTAACATTTTAGGTTATGTTTTTTAACGTGACTGTACTTTTCACACTACTATATCCTCTTTATGAATGGATCTTTTCCAAGCCATTGTGCTTATATCCCTCCACTAAAAATAATCGCTCAAATATGTTTTTTTTTTATTTTTTATCAAAACTACAAGGTAAATAATTTCAATTTTCTTTTTAAGTTACTCCGAATATATTATTCTAACAAATATTTGTTTTTCATCAAGATGGTGAAAGTCCTTCAATGAAAAAAAATAAAATAATAATCATTTTCCCACCTCAATCTACCATATGTAAAAAATTTCATTTTTAATTGCAATTATTTCATGTTTGGTGTTTTAAATCGTCTTCAAATTTTAACAGTGTTTTTATAATGCTTTTAATGACTTAACATATATTCCATGTTTCGAAGACTTCTTGAATTTTGCATTTGTGAAAGAACTACCGTAAGGTCAAAAATCTAAGATTTTAGTAAAATATTTTAACTTTGCATATTAGAGGGCTTCGTCCCCTCAGGAGTTGAACCCGAGTACTAGCAGGCTTGCCGGGTTTGTTAGTTCGACCCTCGGTATAAAAACACACTCCGACATGCAATGTATTAAAGAGAAGCTAAAAGCCCGGCAAGCGTGTTAGTACTCGGGTTCAATTCATGAGGGGACGAAGCCCTCTGAAATGCAATGTAAAAATATTCTACTAAAATCTTAGATTTTTGACCTTAATTAAATGATTTCTTGATATTATTTTTAATTATCTGTCAGAAGGGTTGTTTTCATCCCCTCGGGAATCGGACCCTAGTTCCAAAATTAGCAATCCGGACCAATTGACTACCCTGTGAGGTGAACACCTCTGATATATTGTATCACGCTAAATATTTTATTCAAAGATTTAAATCTTCATTTGCAAAATTTAGCGGTCTAGTTATTCTAAATTTAAACACCTAGTCATAGTGTAAAAAAAGATAGTCGAAAATTTTGAATTTCAAATTTGTTCAAAGGGCAATGGAATTACTTTTTCCAAATTGAATACAAAAGAAGTAGACTTTAAATTTAAAAGGAAATCACAAAAGTTTGTCATCTACTAGATCTAAGATGTATAATGGATTACTTTTAATTATATGTCAGACACTTTCGGAAATTGAATCCAATCTAGTAGATGACAATCTCTAGGGATTTCTTTAGAAATTTAAAGTCTCTACTTCTATCGGCAAATTTAACTCCTATTTATACAATATTTTACTTTAACTTATATAGGCCAATATAATTTTATATAAAATATACTAAAATAGGAAATAGTGAAAATAATTTCATCATTTTTTAGGATTACATTCAATAAGTAATAAGGGACCCTATCAGTGTCCGTAAAATGTTTTTCTGTTTGTCTGTCAGTCACCATTTTAGCTCGTAAACTAGATAAAATACAATCTTTAAATCTGAAGTTGTATGTATTCTTTTTTCCCGAAATCAAAATTTGTATTAATATTTTAATCGAAGGGTTATTTTTGGAGTTGATAAAATTTGTTGTGGGGTTCAAATAAAAAAAAATATATATTTTTGGAGTGTGAGATATCTATCTCTGCAAAGATCTCTTTTAGTAGAATTAATTTTAATTATTTTTAATTTATTTCACTTTAAAATGACTGTGTGTGAAAACCCTTAATAGTCCATTTTTAGGTGATTTTTCACTTAAACTAGTTCTTTCACAAATGCAAAAATTCAAGAAGTCTTCGAAACTTGGAATATAAGTCATTAAAAGCATAATAGATACACTGTTAAAATTTGAAGACGATTTACCACAACAAAACATGAAATAATTGCAATTAAAAATGAAATTTTTTACATATGTTAGATAGGGAAAGGGTGGGGATATGATCATTATTTTATTTTTTTTCATTGAAGGACTTTCACCATCTTGATGAAAAACTAATATTTGTTAGAATAATATATTCGGAGTAACTTTAAAAAAAAAATTGAAATTATTTACCACGTAGTTTTGATAAAAAATAAAAAAAACATATTTGGGCCATTATTTTTAGTGGAGGGGATAAAATATCAATGGCTTGGAAAAGATCCATTCATAAAGAGAATATAGTAGTGTAAAAAGTACTGTCACGTTAAAAAAAACTTGACCTAAAATTTTAACACTGTTTATATTTATAGAGTAAAACTTTTTGTGTGGATTGTCGCGAAAGTACCTCCTTAACTTAAAATTATGAAAAAATTCCACGATTTCTCTCATTATACTTTTTTTTATAATAATATTTATACTAGAAGAAGATGCGCCAAAAAGGTACAATCTCTATAGTCCGCGGTGGACCCTTGTATCTAGTGATGAGAAAAGCAAGACCAAGACCAAGACCAATTCTGCTCATCACTAATTAATATAGGCAGAGAGGGTGTGTTTGTAAAGTCTTCTATAGGGTGTTTAGAAAGTCCTGATCACTTTTAAGAAAAAATTATTATTATTTTGTTTTTGAGTATTAATATTAGTGATGAACAAAGCAAGACCAAGACCAAGACCAATTCTGCTCATCACTAATTAATATAGGCAGAGGGTGTGTTTGTAAAGTCTTCTATAGGGTGTTTAGAAAGTCCTGATCACTTTTAAGAAAAAATTATTATTATTTTGTTTTTGAGTATTAATATTAGTGATGAACAAAGCAAGACCAAGACCAAGACTGCAAGATCAAGCTCATCACTAATTAATATAGGCAGATGGTGTGTTTGTAAAGTCTTCTATAGGGTGTTTAGAAAGTCCTGATCACTTTTAAGAAAAATATTATTATTATTTTGTTTTTGAGTATTAATATTAGTGATGAGCAAAGCAAGACCAAGACCAAGACCAATTCTGCTCATCACTAATTAATATAGGCAGAGGGTGTGTTTGTAAAGTCTTCTATAGGGTGTTTAGAAAGTCCTGATCACTTTTAAGAAAAATATTATTATTATTTTGTTTTTGAGTATTAATATTAGTGATGAGCAAAGCAAGACCAAGACCAAGACTGCAAGATCAAGCTCATCACTAATTAATATAGGCAGATGGTGTGTTTGTAAAGTCTTCTATAGGGTGTTTAGAAAGTCCTGATCACTTTTAAGAAAAATATTATTATTATTTTGTTTTTGAGTATTAATATTAGTGATGAGCAAAGCAAGACCAAGACCAATTCTGCTCATCACTACTTGTATCGTGGAAATAAAAGAGAATTAAGGATTGGGTCGGAGTCGAAGGTACTATATTCATTAACGGCAAATTAAAACGAACAAATCTCAAGTATTTTGGATGTTTTAAGTTACGAACCCTCGAATGTAGTCCTATTTAATTGTAAATTTAAATTAATTTTGAGTATCGATTTGTACTAAATAATAGGTGTCTGGAAGTTATTTCACAAATATTATACTGTTGGCTTTGTTGTTAATTAATGGATTAAGTTGTTATTTCTTTTTTGATGAAGTCCTTTAATGGAAATAAGATTTTTTCTTCAAAGTCCCTAAGATAAATTATTTTGTTTCTTTGAGAGTAAATGTAAAATATCACTTGTTTCTCGTAATTTTTTTTTCCTTTTTCTTTTACCAGAGATGTCTGCTGTTATTGTTATTGTTGTTGTTGTTGCTGCTGATGCTTTTATGACTTGACACATAAAATGTCTTCATCTTCATTTTCATCTTCTTCTTGTCCCGTCGTTGTCTTAAGGGAGTTGAGTAAAGAAGAGAGGGCGGAATGGGAACCTTTTAAGTAACATTTTAATTACTATTAATAAATAACCATAAGGTTTCTGTTTCTTAAATAATTTCATCACATTTACTTAATTATCGATGGGCTGAAATTTTTAACCTTCACATCTCTTAGTTAAATTTATTTTACTTTTTTGAAAATATATTACTGATTACTGATTAGCAATAGAATTATCATCCAATATTATTTATTAATATATATGTTGCAGTAAAAACCCGTTTTGAGGAAAAACGCGTTTCGCTGAATACCTTTATGGCAACTAGAGTTTACTGATGTTGGTCGAGTTTGGTTCAAAGATCTGGAATCTTCATTTTTGACTTTCAGCCTCATTTCGTGTATTTATTTTCAAAATTTTTTAAACGAAAATGTCAAAAATTACATCCTCTACAACTTTTCTTCTAATTTTTGACATTTTTGTTTAAAATTTTTTGAAAATAAATACACAAAATGAGGCGGGAGGTCAAAGATGAAGATTCTAGACCTTTGAACCAACCTCGACCAACATCAGTGGACTCTAGTTGCCATAAAGGTATTCAGCGAAACGCGTTTTTACTAAAAACGGGTTTTTACTCTATCATATACATATAATAGAGGTAAAGGAGATCATGTATTTTCAGACAAGTTAACCCAAATTCTGAGGCAAAATGATTATATACCAAGTAGCCATATCTCAAAAATGATAAATCCCAACTAAATGAAATGAAATTGGAAATTTGAGCATCTTTTAGAAAGGTCATAGCCAAGTTTTCATTCAATTCAGACTTGAAAGGAATTTCAAAAAAGAGACTTATTGAACTAAAATGTTATCAATTAAATTTCCTTATAATTCTCGGGAGCGCGTTTTAATTGAATCTTAAGATTTTCGTGCCTTAATCCTAGATAACTAAACTTAATTCTCAGTTATATTATAACTAAACATTCGTCGAGCGGACTACGAATTAAAAAACGTTAATATCAACAAAATTGCTTAATAAAAATAGGAACTTATTACATGGCACAATAGTATGGGTAAGTTGTAACTAATTAAGAACGAAATATTTAGGAAATATGATTACACACAGTTGCTACATATGTCCAAATTATGAGGTCTGCAAATTTCATTCTTGCATACTAGGGTGGTCCTTATTTTGGGTATTTTCGAATTTTTACGCTGACAGAAGCTGGACAGACTGACAGAATATGGTTTGAAATAAATCAAAAAAAATATCTCCAAGTTTCAAGTCTCTATCTCAATTTTAACCTGTACAGTGATCCAACTTTCCCATCTAAATAACATGGGGTTGGCATTGGACGATCAATTTTTTATTCCGGCCAAAGTAATCGTTCGAAAAATTTGAAACTCTGTAGACTTTAACCCTATAATAGGAGCTATACCTCAGAATTTTTACAGATTTTTGGCTATTGTAATTTTCGAGTCTAAAACTTACTAACATTTGCATAAAAGTTACGTAGCAACTAAACTTTCGTAGAGCGGACGACGGGATGGCCGTAAGTCAATTCCTAATTGAAGTGTGATAACAATCGCATCACACACTTGCACTGTTTATTCAAATTAATCAGGTAGAAAAAAAATGATGGGCCTGGAGCGTGGGGAAGTTTGTGAACTTGAGGTGCGTCGTCGCGCGGACGAATGATTAGTTATCTAGGGTTAAAGGAATTTTGTATACTTAAATGTCAATAAAAACCTATTTATGGCTTTTCTAATAAAATACCATTTACGCTCGGTAATAAATTTATAAATGAGTTGCTTTTCTTCATGTTATTTTTACCTTAACTAAGCACAAAATCATCCTAAAAAACAAACTTAAACCATATCTCTTTTATGATTTTTTTCTTTTTGAAAATTTGCCTTAAAAATTCTTTTATGGTTAATTTTCGGACAATGATTTAGTGTCTAAATATAAAAGAAAAATACATATCTCATCTCATCCCCCTATTCCCTTATAAAAAGTGTTTTTAAACATTTTTTTATGATATTCCGAGCAATTTTTAAAGCATGTTTTATATAAACGAACCTTAAAACCAATTTTTATCGTTTTTATTATGAATGTAATTAAATTCATAATAAATATCCATTTAATCGAGAACACTTAGCAATATTATTGCGCTTTTAAAATAGAAGTTTATTTTAATATTAATTATGCTTCATATTTCAAATTAGGGAAAAAGTGAAAATTATTTCAAGATTCAGTAGACTGTTTGTTTAGAACAACACGAGTATAGATTTAAATATAATAAACTATGTATTTAATTTTGTGGATCGACCGTAAAAGATATCAAGACGAGAAGAACGTGTCAGGTTTTTAGTGTATAAAGCTTCAAATCAATATTTAAATATATATGGTTATGGATATATAAAATTGTAAATCACTGTCCTTACTTTATAGCACTGAAGATGACCTAATAAAAGATCAAAAACTCCGAATTCAACAATTAAGTTGTTATTTTTGATCGAAAACCTGATACGTCGACCTCATCTTCATAATAAGCTTGTGAAAATTTTATTTTTGATTTAATTAATATGGTGAAAATTGAAATTTCTAATTTTAATATATAGTACCTGGAGCCACCGAGAGATGCACGGTAACCCCCCCCCCCCCCACCCCACGAAACCACACTCTCCCCCACCACTGCACCCCTGCTCTATCTACAATTAATAAATTGAAAATGAAACACACCTGATTGTTTGTTTATGGATTTATAATGATAACGTGGGTAAAATATCAATAAAATAATTTTAAAAAACTACGCTTTCAACCCTAAGCCCTGAAGTAGAGTCTCTAATTTAAAAATTAATTACTCGGTACACCCGGGAGAGAAGCGAGCTTACAGTCCGGCCAGCTCTAGTATTTCATTCTCGAAAAAAAAATATATATTTACCAGGTGAGTTTTTTATCTTGAGACAGTCTTATAACTCAAAAACAGTGTATTATATGGAAAAAAGTTTCAAATAAAAGTTTCTTTATATCGAGGGGAAACTAAACTACGCTATTGTTTGTTGGCGTAGAACAGGCTTTCAAGGGTATTTTAATGTCAAGTTCTGTTTTTTAAATAGAAACCTATATTTTTGTTTACATCTACTTAATCTACAAAAAAAACTGAACAACTTTCATAAGAACTATTTTTTATAAAACATCAAATAAACAAAATACATGAATCAATTAGATCTCAAAAAAAAATTCTTAATAATTATTTTTAACAATTATTTAACTTAATTATTAAATAATAATGATTAAATAATTAATTATTAAATAAATAAATTAATAATTTAATCATTTTTCGACACTGTTCTGAAACATTCTAGAGTGTAATAAAGTAATGTCTTCTGGGTGAATTCCAGTTCCAATTTCCTTATTTTGGCCTGTTTCAATTTCTTCGTAGCCTTTACATTTCTTGTTCTTTTAGCAGATCTACAACACACTAAAATGATGCTGAAGAGGGTGTATTCATATCAGGAAAAGGCTCGGCATTCATTTCAATGGGAGTCCCATATAATACTTCTTCCACATTCACCGCATAAATTAAGACCATTTTAATTCTGTCTTCAACAAAAAAATGCTCTATTTTTATTATGCTAATACAATATAACTATCTACTGAATTGACACGAGAAATAAAATTTTTTAAATTCAAAAATTTTAACTAGTTCTATTAAGTTCTATTAAATCTGAGTATAACGAAGTTTTAATATCATTATAAACACTTATTTTCATTGTTTTGACTTTTCGATTTAATGATTATTTATTTAATAATTAATTATTCAATCATTATTATTTGATAATTAAGTTAAATAATTGTTAAAAATAATTATTAAGAATTTTTTTGAGATCTAATTGATTCATGTATTTTGTTTATTTGATGTTGTATAAAAAATAGTTCTTATAAAAGTTGTTTAGTTTTTTTTTGTAGATTAAGTAGACTTATAGAAAAATAGAGGGTTCTATTTAAAAAACAGAACATGACATTGAAATACCCTTGAAAGCTTAATCTATATCGACAAACAATAGGGTAATTTAGTTTCCCTCTCGATATAAACAAACTTTTATTTGAAACTTTTTTCCATATAATGCACTGTTTTTGTGTTATAAGACTGTCTCAAAATAAAAAACTCACCCGGTATATATTTGATCACTGTGCTTAAAAATTTCTGAAATGTGGAGAAATTTTTTTTTCATGGGTTCAGATACCCCCATAATGACTCTAGATCTGAAAGTCGTAGAAAATTCATTCTTGCTTTAAAATTAATGTACTTACAATGAAAGAATTGATTAGATTTTAGGCTCTATAATTTTAGACCTTTCAGTTTAAAAATTCAGAAAATATAATTTTTTCAAAGATTTTTTTGGGATTTTAATGAGATCTCATTATATAGCAATAAATAAACAAATTAAATTTAAGTTTATTATTTATTACTAGGGTGAATCTAGCCTAATAGCATACCAAGTCTTGAAAATGTAAAAACCTATTTCTCATATTTTTATAATTTTATTAACTTAGAATAAGTTCAATTTTTTTACATGAATTTATGCATACATTGTTTTTGAGCTTCGACTCCGGAGATTACTTCTCCACCATCGAATGTCCTTGATCATCTTTTAGTCTTTGTTTTTAATAAGGGGAAAAAACTAATTAAATAAAAAAACCTCTTTTCCGATAATTATTTCAATTCCATTATTCAATCTATCTTGTCGTCTCCCAGAATAAGTTCAATTTTTTTTTATAAATTTTATTAAACCAATTATTTTACATTAATTAATGTATACATAGTATTTTTGCTTCGATTCCGGAGATAACTTCTCCACCATCGAGTGTCCTTATTCATCTTTAGTCCTTGTTTTTAATAAGAGGAAAAATCTAATTAGATAAAAAAACCTCTTTTCCGATAATTATTTCAATTCCATTATTCCCCAATCAAGTCGATTGGTTCTCCAATATATCAGAATAAGTTCAATTTCTTAATTAATTTTTAAATATAATTATTTGTATTAAGCTATTAGTGAATTTTAAAATAGATGAATTGATTAATTTAGGCCCGGTTGTATGTCGCAAAGTAAATGCTTTTATCACTAACCAAGGTAGATGGTAAATGGAGCCACTGGGATGGCCAATCAGATGACAGCCACTGAATGTACCTGTCATCTGATTGGCCATCCCAGTGGCTCCATTTACCGTCTACCTTGGTTAGTGGTAAAAAAGCATTTACTTTGCGACTTACTAACTCAGACACTTAATCAATGAAATAGAAAAACACCTGCTTGTTTATTTATATCTTCATCATGAGAACGCCTGGCAATCTAAATAAAATCATTCCAAAGCAAAATGTTTTCTACTTGTTTGAACCTGAACTATGAAAGCTAGAGAACCCGAAATCTAATCAGTTCTCCGCATTTGGAAATACAAACATTTTGGAGTCAGAACGAATTTTCTAAGAACTTCTGTTATTGGGTTATTGTGGGTATCAGAAAACAGACTAAAAGACTAGAAATCAATTGGTGTGTTCACCACACGACTTTAACCGCGACACTCCTACTTTACACCCCCTTCCTTTATTTCAATTGGATTAAAAATTTGACACAACTAATAACTCATGACACTTGATAACTACACTAATTTTTAAAATTAAAATTTTTTGAGAAAATCAAAAAAAACGAAAAATCTTTTATGTAAATGTCCACTTCCGGTTTTCCGATTTCAATGACTGATTTATTGCGCCACGCAGAGGGGGGCAGCCCTTTACAGAAAGAAAATAGATTTGTTTACAAATTAGGTTGTAACACCTCATCAGCCGTCCAAAAATAATGTCAGATGTTATGGCTATTGGTAAAATTTCAATGTATATATGGGCGCCAGTAGAATACCAGAACCGAGGCCAGAGAGTTGGGAGCGCCAAAAGCGCCCAACAACTGTCCACTGCAATTAAGCAAGAATAATAAATATTACATAAAAAACAAAAAACAAAAAAATAATTGAAAAAAATATAAATGAAAGTTAACATTAATGTTAAAAAACGTTAAAATTCGTTTAAGATGGGCTGGGCACTGCAGAAAGTCATTTGTCAAAGATGGCCAGCCTAGCAATGCACATAAATTTAAACTTTCAATTTTAATCAACTAAGGCCGGGCCCCGTCCTGAAAGCCGCCTCATAAAACTAGAAAAGTTAAAAAGGTTGCTGTACTGCTTCTAGCCTATATCGAGCTTAAGTTTCGAATTTCGTATCTCTGAGACTTATGGTTGCGAAACACGGGGGGGGTACATACGTACCCACTGACCAATGGATTTTTGGCCCCTTTATGGCCTCTGGGGACCACAATTTCCGGTTTCATGTCCTAAACCCTATTTCCAACTATTAAGGGCATCGATTCCTTCCACCTAGAAGTTACAAAATGAAATTAACTTTTTTCATCTCTGAGATACAAGCTCTCAAAGAGTCAGGCCATCACAAAACTTCCCCATTATATTCTATGAATATAAATGTGAAAGTAAAAAAACGATTGTTAAAAATTAATTTTTTCCACGTTTTAAACACTGTGAGCTAAAATTCGAGTGCATAGAGCTTTGTCTGCTTGCGAATAATAATGTTGAATCTTTACGGTTTAATTAATAATCTATTGAATAAGATGAACCTACTCTTATATTGCAATTTTTCTACTGCTTGGTGATAATAATTAACTAGATAAATTAATAAATAATTAAACGTTCTCAAAAGAAGATGTTAAAAAATACACTCACACACCATTAATGAATAATTTATATGAGAATTAATTCACCTTACTTTTTTTTCTTCAACCTGGAGTTATAAATTTTTAATTTCCATTTCTTGGGGATTTTTTAAAAGAAAATTATTAATTATATATTCATTCTATATTTTTATTTAAGGAACAAAGAATAAGTGGATTTAATTCACGAAAGGAAAAAGAGGAAAAATGAGGAGTGGGGTTAATTGAAAATTTTGATCCCTCTGGTGGATAAAAAAAATATAATATCTAACATATAAATTAAATATCCAGTATACGGCTTGCATGCAGCTCAAAGGGATAGCCTAAGAAAACTTACATCTCAGATTACTTCTATTTCACATATACAATCTTATATTATTAAACGAGCAAATCTTCAATCTCCAATGGTTTTTTAATTTTAAATCCCACAATAAGATCAATACAATTATTCACAAAAAGATACAAAGAGGTTGTCCTCTGCTTGATGCAAATAAACATACACACATATATATCGAAATGATATATCTGTATATATATATATTATTTATTTGTTTGAGACTATAGTTTCGAAGACTTGGTCTTCATCATCAGTCTTTTTTAATTATATATATCTTTGTATCTCTGTGTGAATCAACAACTCTGCTACTCTCGTCAAAACAAAAACTTTTTCAAGTAATACAATTATTATTATATATTAAAAGCTGGGCAATTTAATTGATTAAAAATCGAGTTTTAAATCTCAAAAATATTAAATATTAGAATTTGACAATTTAATTAATTTATTTAATTAAAAAAAAAATTATACGGTATTTATTTATATGCCTAAATACACATAATCTGTGAGTCATTAAAAGAGTAGAAATGCACAAAAACTAGGGTTCGGGGGCGGGGGCGGGGTGGGGGTGGAGGGGGCCCGTGTACTATATATATAGCCTTTAACTTGAAGCAAAAAGTTACCGAACATCGCTCGGTGGCCAGGTACTTATTATTATCAGGGCCGGTTCTAGACAATTTTGAAGTCTAAGCGAACAATATTTTGCTCCCCCCTCCCCTCCACCTAATGATAATAAGCGTGTAGTATTGAAAAGTTTTTATTTTTCCGAGAATAGCAGAGTTGTTGATTCATAAAGATAAACATAGAGGTTGTCCTCTGCTTGATGCAAATAAACATACACACATATATCGAAATTATATATCTGTATATATATTATTTATTTGTTTGATGACTATAGTTTCGAAGCGCTTCGCCCTCATCATCAGTCTTTTTTAATTATAAATATTATTTTTCATGGGATCAGTATCGCGTGGATATTGAAAATGTTTTCCTTCTTTCTCAGATTGCTAGCCACATAGAATTAAAACCATTTTGGTACATCCATATATTTATTCTTTCCTAACAAAGAACGGTCGAACAAGTTATATTATATTCTTTCCTAACAAAGAACGGCCGAACAAGTTAGGAAAGGATAAATATATGGATGTGTACCAAAAAATGTTTTTTTAATTCTACTACTAACCCTACTCTCCACCCTCTCACACAATCAACTTTCCCTTTTCTTCGGAAATGCAAGAGTCTTTCGTGATCCATAGGGGATGCATCTTTACCCCCTTCTTGCATTCGATTACATTAAAATAAATAAATAAATAATAATAATAATAATAATATTTTTTAAAGAAAGCAAAAGTCCTCTAGTAGCACAATGTTTCAAACTATATAGTAACTATATATTTCCTATACAGATTTTGAAAATCTATACAGGGTGGGGTGACTTGGCCGACGCAGCATAGCGATTACAATGTTAATTTTTGAATGTGCATTTATTTGCTCCCCTAATTATTTTAGAGTTAAAGTTCTTATAGGTTTTTTGTAGAGAAAAAATACTGAATCCGAACATATTTTTGTTTTCAAATTTTGAAATTTCAGAACCGTAATAATCAACATTATAAATAATTGTATTTTTACAAAAATCACTGAGGCCATGGAATTATTAAAACAAACAAGGCATTTTCATTTGTTGTTTCTAAGTGACGTTTGTTATATTTGAACTTTTTAAAATCAGTTCTGATTACCATAATGAGAAACTCGTTAAATTTGAATGGGCTGAGTTTTGTATTCGTCATTGATAAATAAAAATAGTAGATTCACGTAGATGAAGTTTAGAACGAGCTTTTAAATTTTCACAAGAATAATCAACGAAATTATAAGTAATATTTTTAAACGTAATTAAAACAATAAAATTAGTAAGGTAAACAGAATTTAATTTTTTAACATAATTAACAAATGCATAAAATTATAACAAAAAATAACAATCATAGCAAATGTTCGAATAAACCACCATTTACCACTAAACAATGGCCCAACCTTTCGTAAAATTCTCGTCTGACATTTGCTAATTGGTATTGTGATATTTTATCACATTCGGCTTGTATACGATTTTTGAGTTGATCTAAGTTTTGAAATGTTTGTCCAGAGTAAATCTTTGATTTTAAATGTCCCCAAAGAAAAAAATCGTTAGGAGAAAGATCGGGGACCTTGCAGGCCAGCTAATCGTAAACCTCGGACCAATGATTTTATTCTCAAAATGATTATTTAAAAATTCACGGACATCGCGGCTGTTGTGTGCGGGGCAACCATCCATCTGGAACCAAATATCTTGGTTTTCTCGAGCATTTTCCGTTACATCCGGAACTATATCCTCTTCCGATAACTGCAAAAAGCACTGTCCAGTTAAATTTTCATTTAAGAAAAATGGTCCTAAAATGCGATGACCGAATATTCCCGCCCAAACGTTAATTTTTCGGGGATATTGGGTCCTGGTCTTTACAACATTGTGTGGATTTTCAGTAGCCCACACTCTACAATTTTGAACGTTTGGTTCATTATGGAGTGTAAACGTGCATTCGTCCGTGAAAACAATGTTTTTCAAAAATCTCTGTCTTCATTACTTTTTTCCATCATTTCAAGGCAAAACGCATTTCTTCTCTCCAAATCATTTTCTTGCAACTCTTGATGACATTGATATTTATAAGAGTGGTATTTGTGCTTTTTTAAAATTCGCAATACTCTGGAATGATGTAAGCCAACGTTTTCCGCAATTTGCCTTAAACTTGTATTAGGATCTTCCGTTACTGCAGCCAAAACATTGAAGTGTGTTCTCATTTTCCTCGTTTTCACGTGAATTCTGTGCGTCTTTATTACACTTACAATTATTTAGTACACTGCCTGTAGTTTCAAATTTTTGAACTATTCTGTCAACCATTGTACCAGCTGGAATTGGCCGATTCGGATATTTAACGCTAAACAAGGAACTCACTTGCCGAGCACTATTTCCAGCATAAAAATACTTAATTATTTCAACTTTTTCTTGTAATGAATACATTGTAATAAGAACTGACTTTAAAAAGTTAAGTTTTGTTTTATAATCATAGATTTGTTCACCAATATGAATCCATTTTGAGACTAGTATAAACAATAAAACTTAAACAATCGACAACAATAAAAGTTTTGAATTTAAATTTTTTAAATAAATATCTACATTTTTAAAATCGTTTTTTTGGACTTTTAAATTATGAATTAGACAAAATCTGATGTAATTATCTTTTAGAATTTTAATTCTGCTCAGTTTTTTGTATTCTAATTATGCTCTAAAATAATCACTAAAGACATCACTATTAAACGTCAAATAGAAACAACAAATGAAAATGCCTTGTTTGTTTTAATAATTCCATGGCCTCAGTGATTTTTGTAAAAATACAATTATTTATAATGTTGATTATTACGGTTCTGAAGTTTCAAAATTTGAAAACAAAAATATGTTCGGATTCAGTATTTTTTTCTCTACAAAAAACATATAAGAACTTTAACTCTAAAATAATTAGGGGAGCAAATAAATGCACATTCAAAAATTAACATTGTGATCGCTATGCTGCGTCGGCCAAGTCACCACCCTGTATAGGGGATATATGCTTACTATATGGTTTGAAACATTGTGCTACTAGGATCTATAATATCTAGTTAAAGACTATTCTCTCGTTTGATGGGAATCGAAGGTATTTTATAGCAAGCTAGAAGGAGCCAGAGAGATCATCATTCCAGTCTGTTATTGTCTGTAGATGAGGTCCATGCTTGTCTTCTCCTTCTTCCCCTCCTCTCCCCTCCACCCAGCCTCCCTTTGATATCTGGATACGATTGAAACGCCCCCACCTAATTTGCGTTTTAATTTCTTATTAATTGTTCTCTGATTATTAAGCGTCCTTCTCATCGCCATTTACATTTTTAATGAAAAGTTTTTCCAAATCATCTTATTCTTCATTAGGATCAAGGTAAATTTATAAATTTCTTTAATTAAATGGATATATTATATTGATTTTTTATTAAAACGTATTAGGCTTATAGAAATATTTTGTTTAATTAATGAAATCGATGGGTACAATTTTGGAGGGTTATCTAACCCAAACTAATGGCTTTTTCTTTTAATTAAAACATTTCTTTAATGATTTACACCTGATTAATCTATCAAAAAGTATTACTTGTACTTTATAAACCTTTATAAATAATAATCACCATTTATATTAGTGGTTATATATAATTCCATATTATGACCAGATGCAATTCCATTAGCTATATTAATATATTTTTATTTATAAAATAATAGGAAAACCAAATGAAATCGATGGCTTAGAATTAAGATATAATATGAGTTGGGGATCTTTTTTTGAAATGGATTCTGGTTTCCACAGAGAACGAAAACACTGAGGATGTCTAATCTAGTACCACAATTGCTTATTATATGTTGTAGCTATTGAACTAAAAGATACAAATTAAATTGAGATTTTATAGTTTTTTAGAGACTAAACATCGAATTTTATGTATTTAAGGTTTGGCTCGATATTTCTAAAGTCGTTTTCATAAGATTATGGTCCAATCGGTGTTTACTAGCTTGTAATGAGACTTGTTTAATGTTTTTTAAAATGTTCGTTGTACTATTAATATAACCATTTTAGTTAGATGAATTTGAATTATACATTATTTTGTTTATTATTAATGAAATAAATGGGTAATATTTTGGAAGCAAGATTTAAGCCAAATACAAGGCTTTTGAATGAAATAAATCTATTAATTTTTAGTTAAATGATTTATACATCTATCAAATAATATTACTTTTAGTACTATTGCTCTATTTGACCTTAATAAATAATAATCCCAGCTTATATAAGTGAATGTATATAGTTCTATCTATAGCTCCATTTTTCTATACAATCTTTAATTTACTTTATTTATTGATTAACAACATGAATGATCTAATGAAATCTCTGATTCAGCATTGAGTTTCCTTAAGATAATTTCAATAATATTTATTTTATTTATTTTTGAGATTCCAAATGACCTATCCTATGAATTTTCTTTACAAAACATTTTTTTATTTCTAGAGAGAAACAAAAAGGTTGTGCTCTGCTTGATGCAAATAAACATACACACATATATTATTATAAAATATATATATGTATATATATTATTTATTTTTTTAATTCAGTCTGGCTCACAAGCTGAGAATAAAGAAAAAATTTTCAATATCCAAACTGATCTCATGAAAAATAATATTTATAATTAAAAAGACTGATGATGAGCACAAGCCTTCGAAACTATAGTCTCAAACAAATAAGTAATATATATAACCTACTACATATATATTTTATATATATGTGTGTATGTTTATTTGCATCAAGCAGAGGACAACCTTTTTGTTTCACACTATGAATCAACAACTCTGCTACTCTCGGCAAAATAAAAACTTTTCAATTTTTTATTTCCATTACTCTACAACAAATAGACATCGAATTTGGATATCTCTATCTTATAAATTCAACATTTTTTTTCTGTGTTCTATATCTATTTTTCTACCAAAAAAATTAAACTTTTACTACTATTGGTCTATATAAATACTTATCCCAGCTTACATTGGTGTAGCTATATAATTCTATTCAGATTCATTTCATTAGATTTAGAAAACTAAATGAAATCGATGGTTTATAATTTAGAAAGTAGCAGCCGATTTTTTGGAGTATGAATGTATTATAATATCTACAAATAATCGAAAACAGAAACTCAGACAATACTCAGACAATACTCATTCTGTTATATAGTAATCATTTTTGTGCCAAGTTTCGATTTTCTATCTCAAGCTTTCGGTGTCAAAACAATTGCACAATCACCAAAATTTGTGGAAAAGGTATCGAGTCTTGAAAAGTTCTTCATTCTTTCCAATTTTTTTTTTTTAATTTATGGTACCATATTAGAATGAGGAAGTATTGTAATCGAGTAGAAAAAAATAGTCTATTGTTTTTTTTTTGTAATATCTAAGAGAGTGCTAAAACTATTTTACTGAAAAACAAATTGAGCATGGTTAACCTGTATTATATTTCAGAAGAGTTGAAATACCTCGCTCGGGTATTGAAACCGAGAAAAATTTTATCGCCATACAATTTGGAGTCTGGTATCAAGTGGATAATTTCCCATTTGCTGAATTTGAGATATCACCGAAAAGTTGTTATACTAAGTTGTCATATGCATTCGACTAATCTGTAAATGTAACCTATTTGGCTATAACTAAGATATAATAACACTTTTATTTGATTTAATAAGAAGTTTGTCACTTATGATACTTACGCAGCCATGGATATTCACAGATGTCTTTTTCACTACATACAGGGTTTGTACAAAATATAATAATAACTTTTAAGGAGATAGGTGTTGGTTCTAGGTGAAACATTTTTATATAATAATAAAAAATTGGGTAAAATTGCGAGATGGGTTTCACAAAAAATGAAATAAAACAAAAATCAGTTTAGAATTCGATATATAATAATATGAACATCTGACATACACAATATTTATTATAAGATTGAAGTAATTTTTGGAGACGGACTGATAAGTAAAATTGAGTGGATATTGATGAGGCAGTCCAAAAAAATGAAGAAGATAATTTATACTATCTTTTTATTCATAAACCGACGTTTCGGAGACTATTCCTCCTTCTTCAGGGTTTTGAAAAGTCTGTGAAGGAAATCCAATGCGACATTTCCCTCTGTCTCCTTTTTCAGTGGCAGTAGCAATAATAATATAACGTATTTCATTCTCAGCAGGCTACACTATAATTCTGCTGAGAAATACAATATATTATTATTGTTAGTGCCACAGAAAGGAGACAGAGAGAGTGTTGCATTGGATTTCCTTCACGAACTTTTCAAGACCCTGAAGAAGGACGGAGGAGCCTCCGAAACGTCGGTTTATGAATGGAAAGATAGTATAAATTATCTTCTTTTTTTTTTGGACTGCCTCATCAATATCCACTCAATATGAACACATAAATATTGTGTATATGTCATGTGGTCATATTATTTTGTCCAATCCCTGTATTTCAGGCATGTTTTACTGTAAAGCATTTCCAGCTTTGATACAAACCAATTTCTTAGGCTTAGAAGGCTCAAAAAGACGATTTATTTGATATATATTACTAATTTTGGTCATTTTGGGGGATTGCCGCTTTTGATTCCAGACGCTTCATATTTATGTCAGATAGGCCCACCTCAGATGGTAGTTTGTTGGTCCACCTCACAAGAAAGCTATGGGTTCACAGCTTAATTTAACCAATTGGCCAAGAATACTAATTTTGTCACTCGGGCTTAATTCCCGAGGTATTGAATTCAACCCTTGTGATATAAAATAAAATCTATCCATGATAGCTCGGATCTAGTAGATGACAATCTCTTAACATAATGACTTCTGAACTTACGAAATGTATTTAAGTAATCAGTAGAGATTGTGGTGTTGGTGCAAGGTTTATTTATGTATTTAAGTTTCTTGAATTCTTGTATTAAATTTTTAAAAATTAGGTTTAATTACATACAATCAAAAATTAATAAACTAGACATGAGTTTTAAATCCATCAACGGATGATAATCCCACATAAGATAATCATTAAAAAAGCTAATAAAAAAATTGAATTAATTATTTCACAGTACGAGCTGGTAATAAATTATCCTCCCTTCCGTTTCTTATGAATAGGGATCATTATCATTCGAAGAAATTAGTCAAAATTTTATAAATTTATTTTAAGGTCAATTGAGTGGAATAAGAAAGTGTAATAAAAAAGACGAATGCAGGAGGGGACAAGACGAAGATGGCAGGGAGACTTTTAAATGCCCGCAATTAAAGGATTCATTCATTTATTGTTTCAAATTAATACTGGGGTTTAATGAACAGACCAAACTTCTTTAATTAATTACGACAGCATTTGATTTAGTTTATTATGTTTTTTATTTATTTATTTTGTGATTTGTTTTTTTACTTTCACTTATTAAGGTAGTAGTTTCGCGACAATACTAGCCAAAAAGTTAATGCTAGAGTATATAGAACAGACAATAAGAATTCATAATTCATAAGCCCAAAACTTTTTGCTGTTTATGTACCGATTCTAGCCAATCCCGTGCTCGATTGACAAATTTGGCAACATTGTAAGAGCTTGAATAGAAATCATAGAAATTTCATAGGTTTTAAGTGTAAGTTTAAAAAGTAGTGTGTTCCATACTATTTTTTAATTTCTTCTATAAGCCAGGTAGATTTAACCAATGTAACTGCTTTTTGTGCTGATCTGGAGGTAGACTTGCATTTTATGTTGATAATGTGAAACAAGTGACCAAGAATCCTTAACTCATAGTAAATGAATATTAAATATAATATTTATTTCAGATAAAGTACATTATAAAGAGAGATTTATCAAACAAAAAGTTCTTAATAAGCGATTGAAAACTTTTGCGACAATAGCTGAAGCGAAAAAACGTCAAAAAAGTACTAAAGTTAACCCACTTTTTAGGTTAAAAAATGCTTTGTTGCCAGATTGTTTTTAGTGTAATTTTTTTTATACATTTTTCATAATTTATTCATTATTATCTCAGAAACTGTGTTGTAACTATATCAAAATTGTCTTAAAATATGTATTGGTTATTCTTTAATGTTGGTTTAGATTTTTATAAAAATGGTAAGAAGAGTTTCTTAATTATAATTAAATATGTATGTAAATTTTCCGATATACACTATAGTGGAATGTATAAGAGACTGAAAAACTCTACCTTTGGAATTTAATATCTCCGGAACTATATTGTTCATAAACTTCGTTTTGCCACCAATCGATGCAGAAGTATTTAAATAATAATCTGTCTAAATTTCAAAAAAATCCTAAGTAAACCCATTTGGTGGAATAACTACATTAAGAGCAAGTTTACTTTTCTCACGGAAAAGAGTTTGAGGTTTTCTCAATTGAATAACATATTTATTTAATAGTATGCTATAGATTTAAAAGTTCGTGTTCGATTTTTCTCGATTTGAAGTCTCCCGAGTCCAATAGGACCATTTTAAATCATTGGATAGTGAGAGTCTTTTTTATAGTAACGATCTCACAAAAGCTGTAAATCCCAGGAGAATGAAATTTGAAACCTAAGCTATGTATCGGCTGGCGACTTTTGGATTGAATTTCGAAACCAAAAGTACAAGTTTGCTTCTGATGTTGTCATTATATTTCTTTCTCATTTTCTCAAAAACGATTTTAACTGAAGAATTGATTTAATAATAGCACAAAGATTATGTCTATCCCATGATTTTATTTGTTTACATCCTTTTAAATTCTAGGTATTTGAACTTCAAATAAATCAATATAAAATTAAATCAATTGCAAAAGCCATTCTAAAATTATCAAACTACTTAATGTGATTTTATCTCAATTTTTAATAACGTGAAACAATCAATTCAAGAGCCTTGAAAAATAAAAGAGATAAATAAATAAATAGATCTTTATTACTCGACCTGCTTAGAGGCACAAGTCCTCGGTGGCTTGGTCAACAAAATATCAATACAAATCAAATACAGAAATTAACAATTAACATATAAGAAAAAAAAATAGAAATGTATGCTTTTTAACAAATAACATGATCATAGATTTCCATCAAAAGACAAAACGTAATTTAAATAATTCCGCTCAAAAACCCGATACCAGAAGCAAACGACGCATTAGCAATCCCGAAATTTGCCATAAGTTGTTAAGGAAACCTGTTCAAAACCTTAACAAGACCTCTCTCTACCTCAGGTAATCTCTGCTTGTGAGAACTAAATAAAAATTTTCACAACTCTAGGACATTAGGACTTGACAAAATTTATAATAACTAATGATAAATAAAGTACAACTACTTAAAATAAATTTAAATATTATTAAATAAATAATACTTGTTCTTAAGATATCAGAACAAATTAACATTTTCTTGCCTTGTTGTTAACTATCTACTATTTTCAATAAACAAAAAAATAATATATAAATTCAAATTGCAGATAGAAATAATCTTTATATTTCTAAGTAAACCTCTTGTGTTCTCATCCATTAGATCCGAGATGGATTATTTTTAATTATATGACAGAAGGGTTGTATTTACCCTCTCGGGAATCGAACCCGAGTCCCAAAATAAGCAATTTTCACAGATTGACATATAATTAAAAATAATCCAATTAATCTCATATCTAATATATGACGACCTCTTGGGATTTTCATATATAAGACAGTTTTTAATTTTTTTATTATTTTTCTTAATGATGGAAATAAGCCAACTGTCTATCTAAAAACAAACGATAAATTTGGCTGTTTATTAAATCGTTTGTTCATATAAGATCGCATCCACAAAATCTCAATATCCCCCATGCTGGCAATGCCGAATACCTTTAATTAGAATAGCAGTTGTATTTATAAAAGTATGCAATTACCATTATCTCACTTAGACCCTGGGATCGAATTACTGAAAATGTGCCAAATTTGTCTATAGATGGCCACCTATCCCAGAGCAAATCACGTCACATTTCCCTGCTTCGGTAATTCTTTAGGAATAGTTGCCAAGACTGCTCTAGTCCTTCCCAATTCATATTCTCCAATATAGATAGTGAAAAAAATGCGTAACCTTAGTGCAGCCAAGACACAAACATTGTCTAAATTCTAGGCGCATAGATATCAGGACCGCGCCAAGCTATTCGGCCGCCCGTGTGCAAACTTTAATTTTACCCCTCTTTATAGTCTTTTCAAGAGTCTGTCTAGCTGTTTTGTCGCCCTTTGACTTGGTCGCCTATGTGTTTTGCACACATTTGCCCTATAGTCGGAGCGGCCCTGGATTTTTTTTTTTATTGGAACGAAGTGAACTTATGGGACGCCTCGGGGTGGTACCCTAGTCTGTGAAAAGTGTCCGTAACGTTAAATAAAAACAAGCGAGCCAATGCTCATGCGCCGCATCCTCTCAGCCACTCTGGGGCGGGGCCTCTGGCTTGCGCTCTGGTCGGGAATCGATGCTGTTCGATGTTGAATCTTTCGATTCAACAGGTATTATTTCATTACCCTCCTCTACCTCTTGCTTCTATTTATCGAAATAATCCTCTTTAAAAATTTTATTAATTTAATAGACAGAATAATAGAATTCAATAAAATGGCATCGAATTCAGAGACAGAACATTCAGAACATTTCGTTATTGGCAACAAATATACAAAGGTGTGCTTGCTTAATTAAATAAATAAATGAAATAATGAAATGAAAATAAATAAAAGAAGTATTTTGACAATAATTCTACTAATTTATTTATTATATTTCAAGCTAATAGAAGAAAATAATCAATTAAAAAAAATCTACTAAAGGTAAGCGTTATATATTAATCGTGGGTGTATGTGTAAAATCCCCGTGAATCCTAATTGATTTCATAACTAATTCCTATCAATTTATTTATTTATTTAATTGATTGAATTTTATTATTTTATTTATTCTATTTAAGAAATAAAAATTAAAGAAGGAAGAAAAATTCCACGGAATTTGGTTTCCAACGGAGTTTGATGAATTATTATTAAAATATCTAAGATTATTTGTTTATTTATTATGTAGAGTATCTATTATGTTAGATATTTATATAATATACTGAGTAAAACATTGTATAAATTCATATGCTGTTTTTCTCAAATTCAAAAATATTTCCAAACAAGTTTGTTCAGTACCCACCTCTCCATCCCCTCCCTCGATTAGCACTCATGGATTTAATTTTAACATTTTTTTATTTTATTTTCTTTGAAGGAAAGAAATACGAAAAAAAAGCCGAGTACCAAAAAAGGTATCGGGAGCGTGAAAAAAAAAAAACAAGGTACGGTATATAATTTATATACCGTATATTATATATATTATAATATTTTGCAGTGTAATTTTAAATACGACTGTAAAGTTAGTAGACATCAGACGAGAAATTAATGATTTTATAATCAATTTCAGTATCGGAGAAAAATATAAAAAAAAAACAAGTAGGCAATATCAACAAGAGTATCGACAAAGAATAAAAGAAAAAATACAAAAGATCCAAGGTATGGTATGAAAATTATATACATTTTTAATAAATTTATTATTACCATTAATAACTGTAATTAATTTTAGTACTTACTACTATCGATGCTGTTTTCTCGAGATATTTGGCAAAAATCGAATCACAAATATATATATCTTATTTTAGTTACCATAAAGCTATAGTTTCTATGATAGAACATAATTAGGCTTAATTATTATTATTCATATAAATACCTGTTTCTTTTTGTATATTATTATTATTATATATTATATATTTTTATAAATCATTGTAAATAAAATAAAGGTGTTAAGATAATTTTATAAAGTAGTTTCTTTGCTTTTTATCGATAAAAAAATCATAATAAAAAATGTATACCCGAATAATTATTTTTCTTTATACCTAGAATAGAACTTAAAATTAATATTTTTATAATAAGGAACTTCGTTCCTATCCGGTGTCCTACGACACAGATCGACTTTTATTTATTTATTGTCACCGGGAACACCCATTTAGATAGCACATCAGTAAAGTGTTAGTAGTGTTAGTGAGGGAACCGAGTTTTAGCCGATCGAAATTGTATAGCAAGGCTCGAACCCGCGCCTTCCGCTTGAACATCGTCATCTATGATGCTGAAGCGGGAGCCCAGCGGCTTAGCCAGCTCGCACAACCCTACTCCCCGCGGCCCTGGATATTATTGCTATTTATTTATTTATTAAACCATCTAAAGCTTTTCGACGATATTTTACTATTTTTCTACAAAAACATTTATTTTCATAAATGATGATAGACGCCTAGATAGGAGACCTTTCAAGACATTTCTTTTAATTCAAACAAAAATATAAAATGTTATATTTTGAAATATGGATGAACCACTTTATTCGTAGATCATGCACATAAAACATATTTAATATTTATAAGACGAATGTCTTAATTACGTTTAAGATTTTTTTTTTAATTTTCCCGATAGTAAAATAAAAAAATGAACTGACCAAATATTTTTTAGACGGTGATATATGCTCGAGGTCAAAGACATAGTATAATTATTATATTTTTTAAAAAGTTCCTTTTTGTAATATATTGGAAATAAATAATTTCAAATTAAAAAATAAAATTCATTTATATATATTTATACGTAAGTATATGTTTATTTGCATCAAGCAGAGGACACTCTCATTGATTTTCTCTTGAAAATTTTTGAATCCATTAAAATGCAATACATTAGCTAAAATTATGATTTATTTTATATTATATAATAGGCAAATTATTCTTCAAATGTCTGCATTTAATGCCTTTATTCCAAGTTGTTGACGTGACTGGTAACTTCTTAGTTTAGTAGGTCTCGGCTAGGAGCACTTCATTTATTTATATACCCCTAAATACTACAAAAGCTAGAGCAAGGCTTAATATTTGTTAATATTAATGTTTTAGATTAATTCATCGTGATTAGAAATTCTCTTTGCTTCCAGTCTTTAGTAATACAAATTTCCTTTTGTTTCGATCCTTTTGCCTCTTGTTCATTCTATGGTAATTATATCTTTCATTTGTTTTAAACCAAAATTCATTTCAAATTGATATTTTATTCGCTTAACGTAAAAGCTGCTTTCGAACGAAATCCTCGGTTTCGGGTTATCCGCTTTAATAAAAACACATTGGATATTCGCATTTGGCCCTGGCTTCTTCACAGTGGCTTCTTAAATATTGAAGAGGTCGGGTGTGAGGTCACTCGGCCATGGTTTAAACATAAGATTTGTAATAGATGGTCGGAAGGTGAATTGAAAGCCACCCTTTGTATTCATATTATAATTTCAGTTCGCCTTGAGTTGAGGGGCGGCGGGGTTAGTGTTGGTGTTGAATAACTAGCCCTGGGGTCAAAGACCATAGGGGATGGTGTGGACGCCAAGGGGATGACACCCTCTCCAGCCACTTTCACTAATTTCTATTTATTATATTAATTAATTACACCCCGCGAATTCCTCACATTCCAGGCTCAATTGTGGGGCTAACTAAGAGAAAAACTTTTGAGAAAGGATGATATATATACACAAAAACAATCAAGAGCTTTGTTATATGTACGCTCAGCCGACGAAGCCTGCGTAGATTTAACTATTGAATTCAGACGAAAATTTACGTTTTTTTTATGGAGACTTAGAAATAAAACGGAACCCTCTTAGTGTCGATATAATTTCAGACTGCCTGTCTGTCTGATCAATGAAGCTCATAAAATAAATAAAATACAAAATTGAAATTTACAAGTTACCTATATTTATCAGGGTGGCCCTTATTTTGGGTATTTTCGAATTTTTACGATCGCAGAGGCTCACATGGTTCGAAATAAATAAAAAAAAAAATATCTTCCAAGTTTCAAGTCCCTATCTCAATTTTAACCCGTGCCTCAGAGCGATGCAAGTTTCCCATCTAAATAACATGGGGTTTTTGGCATTGAACGATCAATTTTTTATTCCGGCCAAAGTAATATTTAAAAAAAATTTAAAACTATCTAGACTTTACCCTTATAATAGTAGCTATCCTTCAGAGTATTTTTAGTTATTATAATTTTGGAGTGACAGCTAGATAAAATACTGCCATATCTTAGTGTTAGTAAGTTATAGACTCCAAAATCTGCAAAAATTCTGAAGGGTAGCTACTATTATAAGGATGAAGTCTACAGAGTTTCAAATTTTTTAAACCATTGCTTTGGCCCGAATAATAAATTGATCTTTCAATGCCAAAAACCCCATGTTATTTAGATGGGAAACTTACATCTCTCTGAGGCACAGGTTAAAATTGAGATAGGGGTTGAAACTTGGGAGATATTTTTTTTATTTATTTCGAACCATTTGAGCCCCTGCGAGCGTGGAAATTCGAAAATACCCAAAATAAGGGCCACGCTAATATTTATATTCGTTTTCCCTGAAATTAAAAAGGAATTAAAATTTTTATTGAATAATTTAATTATAATTATTATATTATTAATTATAATTATAGTGTAGTGATATTATAGTGTAATATAATTTTTGGTGTGCCCAAAATAAAAAAATATTTTTTATCATGTATTTTGTATGAGGTATTCCTGTAAAAGGGAATCGGATTAGCCGAGAGCTTAAGACACTAGCATTCTAAGCAGGAGTCCCGGGTTCGAGTCCGAGTCCCTGCATTGATATTTGACCGGCTATAATCTGATTCCTAGTCACCAATCCGTCTGGCAAGCGTGGTGACTTAATGCCAACCCCCTTCCATTTGATGTAAGAGGCCTATATTCAGCAGTGGATTGTCGCTATCGACAGGCTGATGATGATTCCTGTAAAAACCTCATTAAATAAATTAAGCAGAATTTTGTTAAATTGTATAGACCGTGTCGAATGTCCCAAAATACCCATTATAACCAATTTCAAGAAGAATGTAATTAAATTAAAATTAAAAAAAAAATCTTAAAATTATTTGATTCTCACTTCATGAACGAAAATAAATTACATAATTTGTAATAGCAATAGCAGGGAATTGGATAAAATTAAAAACACAGAGTTTTTATTAAATGGACCAGACATTTCGTTTTATTTTGACTTCCTCAGTGGCCCATTTTATCACTCTGTCAAAAAACTATTTCACTATACGACAAAACATCATTAACTTTTTTTATAACATATTCCTGCTCAAATTATACAACAATCTTGCACTTTTCTTTAACAATTAAAGAAAAAACTTTTTTCTTTGTTGTTTTTATACAGAGATAGCAAATGTAAATTTAAATTTAAATTAAATTTTACAAAATGGGCCATGAGGAAGTCGAAATAAATTGACGAAACGTCTGGCCCATTAATGTTAAATTTAATAATATTAAATTTAATAAAAACTTTCTTTTTAATTTTGTCCGATTCCCTGCTATTCCTGTTACAAATTTACTATGGATGCGAATGATACAACATTAAATAACTTAATTTCTCAAATATTATGGAAGATATAACGGAAAGTAGCAGTTTTTCAAAAAAAAAAACTATACAAGCAGCTAAAAATTCTTAAATTAGATTTAAATAAATGACAAATTCGTATCATTTCTATATCTTTAAGTACTGGTCCCTTGGTATGCGATTCTCATTCTACTTGACCTCTTTATTTAATCCTTAGAAATGCCAGAAACGTAAAGGGAAATCATTTTCACTCAGTGTTTTTTTGTGTATTTTTGTCTGGAATTAGATTGTTGAGAGGTCGTCCTTTCTAGGTGTTGAAATATTTGTATTTTCAAAACAAAGGTTTGATTATATTTTTTATTTTGGGTTTTCTAACTTTAGAAAAATCTAGCTATAATAATTATATATGTTGCATGTCAGAGAGAGATTTGTCTTAAGGGTTTGGCTACTGGCCCGGCAGGCTTAGTTAGCGCTTGGGTTCGATTCCTAAGGGGACGAACCTCTCTGATATGCAATGTAAAAATATTTCAACTAATATCTATGATGTCCTTTAAAGTTAAATTCATTTAGAATATCTAATTCAAAAATGCTAAAAATCAGAAAGAATACATTTTTAAACGATTCTTTAACGAGTGAGCTAAATTAATTCGACACACGCCTTTGTATTTATAAGATGAGCTTCTTTGTCTAATTTCCGCTTTTTTACTCAAACTGTTTGCTGATAAAAATTGCCAAATCAATAAAATTTCCGGAAAGCGTATACAGAGTTTTGATTAAGAAGGTTCTTTCGCGACAATCCACACAAAAAGTTTTAGCCTCGTAACCACTCTATAAATATGAACGGAACTAAAATTTTAGGTTATGTTTTTTTAACGTGACTGTCCACTCACACTTCGAAATCTCTATATGGATACACACATACTAGCCGGATCGTTTCCAAGCCATTGTGCTTATATCCCCTCCACTAAAAATAATCGCCCAAATATGTTTTTTTTTGTTTTTTTATCAAAACTAAGAGGTAAATTATTTCATTTTTTTTAAGTTACTCCGAATATATTATTCTAACAAATATTAGTTTTTCATCAAGAAAGTCCTTCAATAAAAAAAATAAAATAATGATCATTTTCGCACACTTTCCCTATCTACCCTATGTAAAAAATTTCATTTTTAATTGCAATTATTTTATGTTTGCTGTGGTAAAGCGTCATCAAATTTTAACAGTATGTGTATTATGCTTTTAATGACTTATATTCCAAGTTTCAAAAACTTCTTGAATTTTTGCATTTGTGAAAGACCTTAAAATAGATTCATCTCTGGCAAATTTTTGGATCCCTGGGCCGTATAATACATTTTGTGGGCAATAATTTTAATTCAAATTATTTTTCATCCTTGAACTAATTATTGTTAAGATTAAAATTTAGGATTTTTATCTCTACAGCCCACGCTTTTTTTCTACTCTGTAATTATTTCTTGTCTATTAGAATTCTTTGTGATAAAAAAACTTTCATTCTATTATTTTTATCTTTCTACGACGTCTCAACTTTCAAATTTCGAAATTATTTATTCTTTCTCTCCATATCAACGACAAATAAGAAATAATTTGATATTTCAAGTATTTTGTCAGAAATAAAATACAAATGCATGCGAATCAGACTTGCCCTTGACCACTTTATTTGCACTCTTAACATTATATATAAATCAAATATTTGTTCTAGGCTGTGCCTCGCCCCTATTTAACAGGGTCATTGATAAACATCAATTGAATTTTCTTAATTTTAACTAGTTCCTCTTATTTCTTTATTAAGGAACTTATTAAGAAAATTATTCTTATATATAATTCTATATAGAAATTATCCCTAAAGACTCGAAGATGCAACTAATTAGAAAGACAATCATACGCATCTGGGCTCTTATAATTACGAACAGCAATGTAATCAAGATTTCGAGAGGCTAAGCAAATGGAGAGTCAGCCTTTGGGATACAAACGAGAAATGCTCGCGTAGATGTTGGGAAATTACTGTGATCTTTCTATGATTAATAAAATAAATCTATTATCCTGCGAAGGGGTTTGAAAAACTCATATTATTAATTTTGCTTTTAGTGATATTCATTTTTACTTTACCATACAGGGTATAGTCAAGTATTGTAATCGTGCATGAAAAAAGTGTTTTTTTTCCTTCTAAATATCTAAAAAGCGGCTGAAACTATTTTGATTAAAAAAATTGAGCGAAACCATGGCATTTCGCTCTACAAAAAAGCCCTAATAAGTGAACATCGAAAAAATTATATTTTTCGAGATAATAATTGTTTTGTCAAAATGTCTGTTAGTTAGTCTGTTAGTATGTGGTGCGTTACCAAATTTTTGTGGACGAGCTAGCTCAAAACCAAATTTCACACATAGTTTTTGTGCATATCGACCCAAAATAAAGGGGGTGGAGGGGGTTAAAAATTTAAAATCTAGACCATTTGAGCAAACTCAACCAAATTTTGTATACATAATCAGTGGGCCTCCAGAAGTCTAAAAATTCAAAAACTAACAGCTCAAAATGGGGGGGGGGTCAAAAAATGAAAATCTAGGCCCTTGTACCAAACTCAACCAAATTTTGGATACATAATCAGTGGGGCCCCAGAAGACTAAAAATGCAAGATCTAACAGCCCAAAATGGGGGAGGGGGGCAAAAAATGAAAATCTAGTCCCTTATACCAAATTCAACCAAATTTTGTATACATAATCAGTGGGCCACCAGGAGTCTAGAAATGCAAAAGCTAACCCCCTCCACTACATGATTATAAATAATTTTATTAAATATTAAATATAAGTGAGGGGCCAGGTTGTATGGTAAAGTCAAGTGGATGGCCACATCAAAACGTGTCAATTTATTTGCTATTAAAAGCAAAATATATTCATTACTTGAAAAAATTTTGTTTTGCCGAGAGTAGCAGTCGATTCATAAAGAGAAATCTATGAGGTTGTCCTCTGCTTGATGCAAATAAACATATTATACAAATAGATACCAAATTTAAATATGCATATATAATTTATTTGTTTGAGACTATAGTTTCGAAGGTTTGAACTTCGTCATCAATTCTTTTAATTATTAATATTTTATCTGTTATTTTTCATGGATTCAATTACCCAATTAGATATAGTTAAATTTGTTTTGTTGTTATATCAAAAGCTTGCCAAAAATGATTTGTTATTTAGTGTCGTAAATACCATTTTACTCGATAAAAGTACAGATATATATATATAGCTAGGCTGGCAATTATTATTAGATTTTCTTATTAACATAATATTGAATATAAACTAATCAAATAATTTTATATACTTTTATACATTGACAAAAACTTATTTTTAATTATCACATTTTGGTTGAATTTGACCAGCAACTAAAAACGGTTGCCGATTTCTGGTATTAAGGTTGATAGATTTTTATTTTATAGAAAACCGTATAAACTTATTTTTTATTTAGAATCTGAAAATTTGAAAAAACGAATTTCACTTAAAGATGCACGGCTCCTCTCAGTTCTGGCGCCTGGCGCTAACCAACCTCTATCACCGCCCTTTTAGCGGTAGGGGTTGCATTCCGCAACATACCTCTTTAGTCCGGCTAATCAATTCTAGCAGAGCCTCTTAAGATTTCAAATAGTTTAATTATTCTTCACTTTCAAGTCAAACATCCCTTTCTTCAATTCTTTTAATTGTCTTTTATTATACATCTCGCCGGTTGTGAAATGTTTTAGCAAGTTGAATTGCACTCTTTAATATTCCTCTCAATTCCAGACAAAACTTGTCTAATTGAATTATAACCAACCAATTCTTATTCGCATTTCGGGGCCGGAGATTAACTAACCGCATCAAACTTCGAATGAATGAATTTGCTTAAATTTAATCAGACAAAAATAGTTTTCCTTGGTTTTTCTCTCTATCTTATTATTTTTTCCCCTTTCTTTTTTCGAAACCACTAAACCAAAAGTATTTTTCTTCGTTAAGTTTATCTTGTCTCGGTGTGTCTTTTTTTCATTTTATTTTATTTAAATTTTAATTTGAATGGAATTCTTGTGCGATTCCCTAAGGAGGAAAACGAGAAAACTAGGTTGAACTTTTTTTCTTTCTATTTTTATTCATTCATTTGTGTGCGTGTGTGGGTGTGTGAATTTAATCTAATTGAATTAGGTACTAATGAAAATTGAATTTAGATTAGAAAATATTTCAACTTTTTATTTTACATTTTAAGTTAGGGTGCTGAAAATAATTGAAAGGTATTTATTTATCGTTGAAAAGCAAACCACTTCACTGACTAACTCCCGAATTACTGGAGATAGAAATTTGTTTGCCCTAATAATAAGGAATGAGTGAATTTTTGTATTTTCATAATTTCAAGTTAAAGCATTTCTAAATTCTGACAGGTACAAAAATCCCTTAAAAAGGGCACTTTTGCAGCTCTTTCACACAGCCATGCTAAGGTTGTTCTTTCACAAATGCAAAAATTCAAGAAGTCTTTGAAACTTGGAATATAAGTCATTAAAAGTATAATACACATACTGTTAAAATTTGAAGACGATTTACCACACCAACATGAAATAATTGCAATTAAAAATGACATTTTTAACATAGGATAGATAGGGAAAGGGTGGGGATATGATCATTCTTTTATTTATTTTTTTTTATTGAAGGACTTTCTTGATGAAAAACTAATATTTGTTAGAATAATATATTCGGAGTAACTTAAAAAAAATGAAATTATTTACCTTTTAGTTTTGATAAAAAAACAAAAAAAAAACATATTTGGGCGATTATTTTTAGTGGAGGGGATATAAGCACAATGGCTTGGAAACGATCCGGCAAGTATGTGTTTATCCATATAGAGATTTCGTAGAGTGAGTGCTACAGTCACGTTAAAAAAACATAACCTAAAATTTTAGTTCCGTTCAAATTTATAGAGTGGTTACGAGACTAAGGCTTTTTGTGTGGATTGTCTCGAAAGAATCTCCTTAAATCGAAATAAATTTAAAAAAAATTAATCTAATTTCATTTAAACAGATTCTTTCAGGGTTATCTCTCACACTCAATGTTAAAAAAAAAATTATTTTTGACCCCACATAAAATCGACCCTCCCCAAAATAATAATCCGATTAAAATTTTAATTCAATTTTTGATTTGTAGAAAAATGAATTTATATAACTTCTATATATTAAGTTTTTATCTTATTAAGTTTACGAGCTACACTTCTCTGATAGACCGACGTACACTCAAGCAGGAAAACATCACTAATAAAGGCTTATTTTACTTTTTAAGCCGAACTTAAAAAAATGAAATGAGATATTATTTTCATATAGATATTTAGGATTGGTTTGGATTGGGGATCCATGGCTCAGTTGTTTAGAGCTTGACAATGGAAATGTTAAGACCCGGATTCATACTCTGGTCTATAAAATGTATTCTTTGTTTTATAATTTAATTATTATAAATATGACGCATTATCTTGTGCTCCTTCGGTTCACCCTCTGCAGAAAATCTTAGTTTAATCCGGTTTTTTAACAACCCGAAACGAAAACATAAATCTCTTTTAATGCTCTGTTTCCTTTATAAAAAGTTAATATATTATTTTGATTATTTCTTTTCATGTGAGTAGATGTTTTAATTTGCGATCTATTTATGAAAATGTTTTATAAATGTGTATTTTATAATGTTTTAGACGAAACTTTGTCGAAATTTAGGATTCGTGTCTATGATTTATAAACTTAATTCTAGATTCATAGGGATGTAATCAAAATATTATTATATTTTTTTTTCAAAAAAAGCAAGAATTATTCAAAGTTGTCGGATTTGTTGATTTATTTTCACTTTCTACGGAGGACGAAATTAAATCGACGAAACATTCAACTTTGAATAATTCTTGTTTTTGAAAAAAAAATCAACTCACGACTTTCACATTTTAATTTATTTGAAATCATCGCGACACTACTAATTTACACCCACTTCCTTTATTACGTTTTTTGATTTTCTCAAAAACGGCTCTAAAATTTTTTAAAAAAATCGTTAGAGCCGTTTTTGAGAAAATAAAAAAAAATGAAAAATCTTTCATGTAAATGTCCACTTCCCGTTTTCCGATTTCAAGCAAAAGTTTGCTGTACTCCTTCTAGCCTATGTTGAGCTTAAGTTTCAAATTTCGTAGCTCTGGGACTTATGGTTGCGAAAGGCAGGGGGGTACATACATACGTACGCACTGGCCAATGGATTTTTGGCCCCTTTGTTGGCCTCTGGGGACCACAATATCCGGTTTTATGTCCCAAATCCGGTTTCCAACTATTAAGGACATCGATTTCTTCCACCTAGAAATTACAAAATGAAATTAACTTTTTTCATCTCTGAGATACAAGCTCTCAAAGAGTCAGGACCCAGACTTGCCATCGCAATACTTCCACATTATATTCTATGAATATAAATGTGAAAGTAAAAAAAAAAATATTTAGCCCATATATATAGGAACGATTCTTTAATTCATTTCTAAAGAGTTGAAATTATTATGTTTACTTCCACTTTCTTTAAATTAAATAAACTTTTTCTAGAAACGTTTACATTATTAAAACCAATTTCTGGTCATTTTTATATAGCCATTCATCCAGTGACTGCCGATTGTAAATTATATTAAAAAAGAATATCAATATTAATCTGTTTTTTCTTATTTTCTCAACATACCATATCTGCTACTCTCGGCAAACTAAATCTTTTCAATTTCACTATAATTATAATTGTATTCCAGAGTTTTTAAAATTTAAAAGCTCTTCTTTCTTCCAACAGTATTATTTTTCAAATTTATGAATATTTAAGGTGTTTAATTAACGATTATTATTTAAAAAAATTATAGAAATTAATTTTTCGATGCTGAAACATCCGTTCCCAGTCTTCAAGGCGGATGAGTCCAATTAATCAAATATAATATTAAAATTCTAATTAGAATGAGCGAGTGTTATAGATTTTTCTTTTTTGGAATTCAAGCTTCTGTTTTGCTGAGAAAATCTTTTAAATTACCAATTCTACCATTAACGCTTTTGTTTTCTTATTTTTTTCATTTAATATTCAAATATATTATAAGAAATAGGAGGAAATGTTTCCTCGGAATTTAAGGAATCTTTCATTATGAATAGGCGACGCATATGGGCGGGCGAGTTTCTGAATTCATATTCAGCGAAATATTTGTTTGAATCTAAAGGAGGGTGGCGAATGTTTGTCGTCAACGACGTGGTGGGTTAAATAAAGGGCCTTGGCACTGGTCGGCGACATTTCAGAAGGGCAAATTGGAGCGGTGGAGGTGTAAACATACATTCAGTCAAACATCTTGGAAATTACTCAAATTCGAGGTACAGAATATCGCTTCAAATTACATTGTTGATTTGGGCAGAGAGAAAGGATGTGAAGTGACTTGATGTCCAATTCAAGTGTCTATTAAACCTAATTAATATACTTCGTAAACGAATATTCATATTCACGAAGCTCTACTATGCCATATTTTCGGTCATCAACTTGAGATCAATTTCCCTTCTATAATGTATTTTAAGCTTATCATCTTATTTTTTAGATGAAATTTTTGATAAAAGTTCAATTTACCTATAGAACCAGACTTAAAATTTCTAAAGAAATGAATAGAAATAGTCGTCTACTAAATCCGAGCTTGTATGGAAGATTTGCATTAAGGCTAGTTTACACGAGCTTAGTACCTACTAAGCATTAGTACTAACCACTCGCACAAATTTCGTGTAAACACACAATATAAGTGGTTAGTATTAGTAGATTGGCAAGTGCGAGTGAATAGAAATGGTTTCTATTTACTAATGGCAAGTAGCTTCCCGTACCTATATATTTTTCACTATTTTTCAATTTTAATAATATACAATTTAGGAATTCAAATATTTAGTGAATTTGATAATTATGTAATTATGATCATTATTAGTTAGATTTTCTTTTTATTATTTGTAAAAGGAATCAAATTTAATCAAACATTCAATAATAATTTAAAATTCATTTCATTATTCACTTGAACTTCATACATGCAACTCAAATTGACAAGTGGGGGTCGGATTAGGTCAGGTGGTAGCGCGTCATCCTGCTAAGTGGACCCGGGTTCGAATCCGACTCGAGGCATCCGGCTAAAATCTGACCTCGGAGGTAGAGACAAATTTGAAAAAATAAATATATAGTATCGTAAAGTGGCTTATGGCTAGAAAGGCCGAAAAGCCAAAAAAAAAAAAAAAAAAAACTCAAATTGACGATACTCGGCGAGTTTCCGTTGTAAATCCAGGGAATTGCCTAGAGGGCCTTATAGATTTTTGAAATACATTTTTTTAAATTAATTGTAAATTTGTGACAGAGTGGTGTGATTAGTGAGTACTAAATTCATTCAAAAAAATTGTTTGTAGATTTATTGAAATGGCCGAAAAGTGGACAGCAGAAAAAACAATAAAAATTATTTGTCCACACGGGTTTTTCATTTTTCAATTCCTCTTGTATTAACGATGTTAAAATAATGTTCAAATAATGATTAAAAATTCGGTGTTTGACAACTCGAATCGCCATCTTGCAACTTTCACTATACACTAATTAAATATGTTTGACCAAGAACCCACACCATTCTCCCTTAATAAAATACACTAATCACATTGGTTAGTAGTTGAGACGTGTGAACCACTACTAACCAGTTAGTCTGCTAAGTGCTTGGAATAGTAAGTACCAAGTCCGTGTAAATTAGGCTTTATATGTATTCAACCCTTCAGTGATTGAACCATGTCAAAATGCATTTTCTTTTTTTTTAGTTTTTTTTTCTCAAAAAAGACTCATAATAAATGAGGAAATACTAAGTTATAAAGCCTACAAAAAAAAAAAAAAACTGATGTATGCACCACTTAAATCTCTCCTAAGTTTTTAAGGAATTTGGTGTTGGTACTTGGTGAAACATTTTTAAAATTGGATAAAAAAATACTTAGTTAGTTAGTTAACTTAATGTGAAACCTACCAAGTATTTTTTATCCAATAATTTTAAATCCTGGCTACACGACTAATCATAATTCCATTCACAGTTTTTTGCTTGAGATAAAAAAAAAAGATAAAACCACTCAACCTTTATTTAAAGGCTATACCGATTTGAGCTAAAAGCTTACCATACTATTTCTAAGTTTCAAATTTTGTTGCTCGGTGACTTACTGATGCTAAAATATAGCAGCTTATGAGCACATACACACACAGCATTGAATTTTCGAGCAAGGTTTGACTCTGATACCCACAAAATCCATTTTATTTTTCTAAACTCGGTTTCTACATTATAAATTCTAAAGTCATCGAATACTTTTATTTAGAGTTTGTCAAGGTAAAATTAACTTTTATATCTTTAGAGATAGAGGACTTAAAAAAATTGAACCTCCCAAAAGAGACTTAACCTTTCATGCTTCGCTGTGTAAGTAAAATAGCATTCAGTGCTTTTTTACCATTACGCTTCCAAAGAAATAACATCTAAATCACAGACGTATGAATATTTAAGATCACTTTGAGTTAGATGATTCTGAAATATTTTTTCGGGTTATATCACCCACTTATTTAATTTTTTATATTATTTTGTCATTCCAACCCGAAAATATCTCTCAGGTCATTCATTAACCAATTCCTCAACATGAAGACTTCACGATTCTCTTTTTGTAACACCAGAACGCCATGGGAAACGTTTAAAATAGACGCTATTTAGGGCAAAACTCCTCTTGAGATGTTGGTTCACCCAGTCAATTTTATTTTAAAATTCAGTTTTATGCTTTTACTCTAATAGCTATATAAAGCGATTAGGTGTCGTTTTATGTCTCGTTCAGCTACTCTATTCTCGTTCAAAAAACTTTATTATAGACAATTTTTAGATCTATATATATATATAATAAAAAGAGAGTTGTTTAGTGTTGAATGAACAGCCTATATTTTGCACTCTAGTGGTTTCGTCGCCGTTTATCTAATCAAAAACATTTGGCGCCGCCGTCTAAAGATGAAAACATCCCTTAAGCTCCTTCGCCCTTCTGGGATAAAAAAAGACACCCTCGCTTGCTTACAAGTTTTAATATCGCCGCTTTACCGTGAAACAATTTCACAAGTACAAACAATCTAATAAATAATGTGTATATCTCGAGGAGAGAGAGAGAAAAACAAAAATAGTATAATCTCTTGTAATAAGAACGTTTTTGAATGCAGCCCTCTTAAAATCCTCCAAACACTCCTCAGCTGGGAATAGAAATCCATCAAAACAAGTAGAACCGTAAAACCCTTGAGAATTATTCAATCTGAATTTTATAAGTAAAATTTAAAATAATTCTTATTTTATGATTCGTGCCCATTATTTTGTAAAGTTTAAATAAGAGTTCTCAGGGAAAAATATAAAAAAATAATTAATTCTAAAGCGACTTTTCGTCTCTTTATTGAGACTTTTCAAGATCTAATATCTATTAAAATGAAGACGTGGGTGTACATATTATAAGTTAAGATTAGAGGTGAGGAAAAAATAACAATTCAATTTTCTATTGTAAATGTTTCAATTAAATATTTAATCTTCCTCAGAACAAAGAAAGATATATTGAACTGATATTATATTGTTTCTATTACTGTGAATATCTATAGAAACAGCATGACATGAAATAAATTTATTAGAATAGCTCTAAGCTCACAAAAAAAATAAAAATGATTATTCTATGAATATTTACAACAAGACCAACAAAAATATATTACCTAAGAGTGGATTAAACTATATATACACTTATACATATATATATTAAAGAATTTGGTGTCGGTTCTAGGTGAAAGATTTTAAATAATATATTCTATATATTACCTGTTCAAAAAACGATTCTCTAAATATTTAATAGAAATGTTAACTATGGAAAATTGAATTTTTCTTTTCCTTGGTTTCCTCTCTCCTTAACTTAAAATGTATTGTTTCACGTTGGAACAATAATTAGCATTATTTGTTCAAATTATATATAATAAATCTATAGAAAAACAAGAAAGAGATTGTCAACTTCTGATTTTGAGGTGTTAAAGAGAAATTTTTATATGTCAGAAGGGTTGATTTCAGCGATGGCCAAAATGTGTTCCTATTGGATTTCGTTTCGCGTGGGGATTAAACCATTCTGACATATAATAAAAATCTTCCCTAACACTTCATATTTACTACCATAGTTGACAATCTCTTTTTTTTCTTTACAAATGTTAACTCTTCTACTATCGGCAATTTCGACTTATACTAAAATAAATCTTCTGCATAAAAAGAGGAACGTATTCGTTATTTGAATGCTTGTTCGATATAAGCCCTGAGACTCTTTAACCGACCTGGTACAAATTCGGTACAGTTACTCTTTATCACTATAATCAAATGGTGTCATCCTAAATGGGAAGGAGGACTTCAAAAATCTAAAATTCCCTCAGTTTGTTATATGTTAGAAAGTACTAACATTTCTAAAAGAAGCACTTTATCATTGTAAAATTCGTTCCCGAATTTCAGCTCATTAAGTTGCCACTATTCAAGAGGAGTTGAAACAAAGGTTTTATTGCCCCAAAATCTTTCCCAGCACAAATCTTCAAACCTTAAAAACCGGGTGCAGAAACACCTACGGCTCCACCCTCTCGCCTAACTAACTTTCCCTTCTCTTCGGTAATGCAAGGGTCTTTCGAGATCCATTGGGGCTGCATCTTTTCTAGTGCCCCCTTTCTTGCATTCGATTGCATTAAAAAAAAAGCCGACGTGTTCTGATGTGGCCATCCACTTGACTTTACCATACAACCTGGCCCCTAAAATTATTTATAATCATTTAGGGGAGTGGTTAGTTTTTGCATTTTTATACTTCTGGTGTCCCACTGATTATGTATACAAAATTTGTTTGAGTTTGGTAAATGGTCAAGATTTTCATTTTTTGACCTACACCCCCCCCCCCCATTTTGGGCGGTTTTTACATTTTTAGACTTCTGGAGGTCCTCTGATTATGTATACAAAATTTGGTTGAGTTTGCTCAAATGGCCTAGATTTTTAATTTTTAACCCCCCTCCACCCCCCCTTAATTTGGGGTCGATATGCACCAAAATCTAATCAGCTCTTAATCTCAATGGACCAAAACTACATGTGAAATTTGGTTTCGATATTCACACTAGTTTTTAAGCTAGCTCGTCCACAAAAATTTGGTAACGCACAGACTAACAACCAGACAACAGACAACAGACAGAATAACAACCAGACTAACAGATATTTTGACAAAACAATTATTATCTCGAAAAATATAATTTTTTCGATGTTCACTTATTAGAGCTTTTTTGTAGACCGAAATGCCATGGTTTCGCTTAATTTTTTTAATCAAAATAGTTTCAGCCGTTTTTGAGATATTTCGAAAAAAAGAAGGAAAAAACACTTTTTTTATGCACGATTACAATACTTGACCATACCCTGTATGGTAAAGTAAAATAAGAAAGAGACAAGAAAATCGATGCTTAGCGAGATAGAAGGGTGTAGAAATGGAAGATCTTAAAAATTGATTGGGACCCTAAAAAGCTGGCCACAAGGGGTCCTCCAGCCAAAAAACGAATAAAATAATGTGTATACAAACAAGGATAAAAACAAAACAAAAAAAAAAACCAATTTAATCTCTTGTAATATGCCTGTTTTTCAATGGATACCCCTAGTCCCCAAACACACCCCAGTTGGGAATAGAAATCCATCAAAACAAACTGATCCTCCCCCTCGAGAATTATCCAATCTGAATTTTAAAATTAAAACATTAAATGAATATCATAAAAAATTGGTAAATGTTAAATAAAAATTAAAAATATAATATGATATCCGAGGTACTTGTAAACATATTAGTAGTAATATAAACATAGGAGGTTAGTGGTGTTTTAATTAATGTTGGGTTGGGCGTAATTATTATTTCATTCGAAAGGATAAATTGATATTAATTTAATCGCTTGAAAAATTAGCGAATGATACATTAATTTATTTATTTCGAGAGGAATCTCCTATTAATAAAACTATTAGAATAATTTGCCATGGTATTTATTTATTTATTTTATTATGAAAACAAACATATTAATTTTAGATTTTTGCAAACAAGTTTTGAATTAATCATAGAAACATAAAATTTATTAATTGATAAATATTTATCTATATTTATTATTATTAATCATTCGATTCTCGTTCTCGATAGCCTTTTCTGACATACATACTTTTCTAATAAAATGTTTTATACGGCCTTTATAAATAATTTTATTAATTTATTTTTAATTTTATTCATTTTATTTTATGGCGCTCCCAATTTAAAGCTAAGCATTTTTCGAAATTCGAGAAACACGCTTGTTTTTCTGTCTTTTACTTATTATATTTATAGTCTTTACAGGGTGGGGCACGAGGGGTGAGCTGCTACCTAATATCGTGTACACCTACTTCCACTTCCACTTTCATTTCCAAGTAAAGACATTAGATTAAGGGACATTATCTAATGAATTCCAAGATAATTCCAAAGAAAGTGTACACCTAATTCCAATCGCGGTTCACTCCTCGGTATAAAAAAATGAAAAAATTTAATTAGAAAAAAACTGAACATATTTTTGAAAAGAACATAAAATAATTTTTTTTTTAATGTGTTTTAAACATTATCAGACAAAAAAAAGGTGGATGGAGGGGTCAAAAATGAAAATACTAGCCCTTCGACCAAACTCAACCAAATTTTGTATATAATTAGGTACATATTCTATGGGCGCCAAAAAGGCTAGAAATCCCAAAACTAACCACCCAAAATGAGGGGAGGGGGTCAAAAATGAAAATTCTAGTTCTTTTGACAAAACTCCACTAAATTTTGTATACATATTCTGTGGCCCCCCAGATGGCTAGAAATTCAACAACTAACCACCCAAAATGGGGGGAGGGTAAAAAATAAAATTCTAGCCCTTTCGACCAAACTATGTATACAAAATTTGGTTAGTTTTTGCATTTCTAGCCTTCTGGAATTCCACAGAATATGTATACAAAATTTGGTTGAGTTTGGTCAAAATGGCTAAAATTTTTCATTTTTGACCCTCCCCTTCATTTTGAATGGTTAGTTTTTGCATTTCTATCCTTTTTGGGGCCCACAGAATATGTGTACAAAATTTGGTTGAGTTTGGTAGAAAGGGCTAGAATTTTCATTTTTGACCCCCCCCCCTTTTTTTTTTGTCTGATAATGTTTAAATCACATTTAAAAAAATATATTTTATGTTCTTTTCAAAAATATATTCAGTTTTTTTCTAGTTAAATTTTTTCATTTTTTATACCTTTTCAAAATGTGGTAGATCTTTATGCCCCACCCTGTATATTTAGAAATATCTAAAACTTGCCGAAAAATATTTATCTAGGTCTCTCTTCCTAGATTACTATAGAAAAAAATATAATCTTTATTTGGGAAGCTCTTAATATGTTTATTTGTTTGAATAGTTTCGAAGGTTTGACCTTCATCATCAGTCCTTTTAATTATAAGTATTTTATATACTAGAAAATCATAAGAAAAAATTTACTCGTGTACATGTCAGAGAGGTTCGCATCCCGCAGGTTTTCCAGATGGCCCGGATTGCTGTTACTGGCACTCTGGTTCGATTCCCGAGGGGGTGAAAAACAACCCCTCTGACATATAATTAAAAATATTCCATTCCATCGGATTTAATAGATGACACCATCTTATGATTTTCTAGTAAATTTGAATCTATTACCATCGGCAAATTAATATATTTCATAGTATTTTATATGTTATTTCTTATGGGTTCAATTACCCGATTGAATATTGTATATGTTTATTTGCATAAAGCGGAGGACTACCTCATTAATTTCTCTTTATGAATCAACAACTCTGCCACTCTCGGTAAAACAAAATCTTTTCAATTAAAATAATTTCTCGTTTGAAAAGTTTCGAATATTTGAAATTTTATCTCAAGGTTGAACTTGATTGAAATAGCAACTTGTTACTATATGATGTCTTCATCCGGAAGCTGGTACTCTTCATGTGGAAATTAATAGGAAGCTGGCAATTCTCGCCCTCGTTCTCAGCCCATGTCGGCCTCCCAATCCACTTCGCTCTCAGCCCCATGCATTAGATTCCCGGCAGTCACCCATCTGGTCCTCGACACCCTGACGGTTCCCTTCATTAAAGGTCTCTTCACTAATTAATTAACATCTAAATATTCACACCCTAAGATTATACACTTAATTAAGGAGTATCGAGGGTGGAGAAAAAAATCGACACGAATATTAAATTTTAATAAGAGCCTAATCGAAATTTGAATATGAAAATGAGAAGTTTCTTACCTACTAGAGCGGAATCCTAATCGCCATCTCTCTCTCTCTCTCTCTATTTTTACAAGCTTTTATTAAGAACGGATTTTAGAACAAACCCCCGCCGAAGCTCGATTTAATAAACCAAGATTATAATCAAAATATTAAGGACCTTTGAAAAAAAATCAAATAGGTTTTTTTATTAAGTATTATATAGGGTGTTTGATAGAATGATAAAAAAAGTTGCTGGTTGTAACAAAAGAGGTCATTTTGAATTTATTTAATGTAATATTTCATTATGTCTCAGATTTTAAAATGGAGCTACTTTAAGGCCCACGGAATTTCTAAGCCATGGATGACCTCGAAATTTTTTCAATGGCGGGCAATTTCTACATTATCAATAAAGATAAGTTTATTCCTGTCGCAAAGACGATTTTAAATATACGGCAATTCAAATATAAACGAGCCTTTTGAAAAATTATTTTACATTTAAGAAGAAAACACACTTTATAGTTATTAATTCCCCTTCTTAGTAATGCATTTTTTCCATCGAACAGGTAGTTTTTTCATGCCGTTTTCGAAGAATGACGTCGGGACCAACCAATTGAGCAAAACTGTTGATCGTTCGCAAAACGCTCTCCTCCAAGTGCTCGGATGGGCTGACGGCGCCTTTTTGACCGATATGCATCTCGTACCTGGTCAAGAAGGCCACAGTAGTAGGCAGCGTTTATTGTGCGGCGATCGTGAAGGAAATCAAGGAGTAAAACTCCTTGAGAGTCCTAAAAAACCGTAGACATCACCTTCCCGGCTGACAAGCGAGTTTTGGTTTTTGATGGTCCTGGCACCCCCTTTGCTCTCCATGCCATACTGGCCCTTTATCCGACTCTGGAGTGTAGTGTGCATTCTCCCCGAACTTTGTCCCACACTCGGTCCCGAATTTCGACTGGATTATCGCGTTCGTTCTTTAAAAACTTTATTATGATGCTTTGCGTAACCGAAGGAGGGACCTCTCTTTCGTTCATTGTGAGGACAACTAAAGAAACCAGTCTGGAGGTCGGTTTGGCCTTAAGTCATCTAGAGGGAATCCCCCTGACCCTTCCTGACGGTCCGCCTACCTCCGACACGCTTTTTAAGTTCTCGGAATTAAAAGGCTCGTTTATATTTGAATGGCCTAAGTATAATAAAAAAGTTTCAAAAATTTTAACACCCTTTTAATTTCTTCATGCCTCGTCATCCCAGAATACCTCCGCCTCACTTATTGTGATTAAATTTCATAGGCGAAAGCTTTTAATATTCTCAATGTTAGATATATAGAGGAATTATTAAAATAAACCGGCCAAGTGCGAGTCAGACTACTATACTGAGTGTGGTTTACCTTTATCTTCTAAAAACTTGAGATATCAAAGTTATTTTTATTTTTCGTTGATAAGGAAAGAATGAGCATATTTACTAAATTTTTTTATAATTTCACAATTAACCACTTTAACTTATGACTTATGAGTTATAATTTAGACATATATTCAACAGCTTTTTTTTAATTTTACTTTTAGCTTTTCACTTTGAATTATTGTATCAATAATTGCGTGGCTGTATGTGTTTTGGCACAGTTCTCTAAACCACTAAACCAAATAAAGTAAAAAGGGTCTAAAATCACCTAAAAGTGTTCAATTTGAGGCTCTCTAACGTCACTTCAAAGTGAATTAAATTAAAAAAATAGTCTAGTTTTATTTAATTTGATCTTTACAGGGATTATATTATATATTACACCCCATGATAAAAAACTTTTTTTTTGATCACACAAAGGAATTCGATACATTCTAAAATAATCATCCGATTAATATTATAATTTTTGATTTTAGGGAAAACGAATTCATATAACTACTAAATTTTAAATTTTTAGATTATGAGCTTCAATCCTCTGACAGAGGAGAGTCACACAGACACATAGACATTGTATCGGCAGCAAAATACGGTCCCGTTTTACTTTTGAATTCAACCCCTAAAAATTAATTTCGTGAAACCTCACAACATAGAATATAAATGACATTTTCCACAAACTTCTAGTAATGTACCCTTGAATCAGTCTTTTCATATCCTATTTAACATTATCAAATTAATTCTGTTATCAGAGGTCTAGCTGTAATTAGTTTGAATGACGCATAAAAATAGCTACGGAACTCTTGATTTGGAAGTCAGCAGGTGATCTGATGAGATAAAATCAATAATTCCCCCAAAAGCATGCTTTGCACGTAGGACGCGTTTTGCCGACTTCCAACACTCTTTCGCGGTCAAATTAGAAAAGTGCCGGACCACTTCATTCGCCAATACGTATATCCCCATGACTTCAAGGAACTGGAACTCTCTCCCAGCCTCCATCTTTTCCAGCACTTATAATCTTCAAACCTTCAAAACCCGAGTGCATAAACACCTACGTCTCCACCCTCTCACTTAATCAACTTTCCCTTCTCTTCGGTAATGCAAGGGTCTTTCGAGATCCTTAGGGGCTGCATCTTAACTGTTTTTTTTTGTTTTGTTTTGTTTTTTAATGCAATCGAATGCAAGAAGGGGTGCACCAGTAAAGATGCAGCTCCTATGAATCTCGAAAGACCCTTGCATTACCGAAGAAAGGGAAAGTTGATTAAGTGAGAGGGTGTAGACGTAGGTGTCTATGTACCTTGGTTTTGAAGGTTTGAAGATTATAGGTGCTGGGAAAGATAGAGGCTGGGAGAGAGTTCCAGTTCCTTGAAGTCATGGGGATAATGGGGATAATGGTGCGCCCCTCCTGCATTCGATTGCATTAGAAAAAAAAAAAAGGTCACTCTAGCCATCTGATTTTAAGTTCAACCAAGAAGAGAATTTTTTTCGCAAATTTCCATCTCAACTAATAATACTTTTCATTCTTTTTTATTAAGATTTTATATGTCAGAGAGTAAATTAGATTTTAGTAATGTTCCACGATCAATTTTGAGCCCCTCTGTTATTGTTCCATCCCTCATCTCTTTCACTTTTCGCTTTTTTTTTACATTACTTTTTCTACTTTATTTATTTTGATAAAAAGTCTTTGACTGATAAAATCAAAACAAATCCCTTTGAAGATATGTTTATAAAAACAAACAAAACCCTGGGTATAATGCTTGCTTTTCTTTTCTTAAGGGAACAAACAGATGGACTCTGAAGTGTTCCTGAGTACTTCTACTGTATTACATAGATTCGATTCTTCTCCAGGCAGAACAGAACGGATCGGGTGTATAAAAGGATAGATAGAATGGAGGATGGCAACCGAACATTATACATTAGCAAGCGAATTTCTTAGAATCAATTCAGACTCTCAGACATACACCTTACATATCCAATAAAAAATTCCTTAAAAAAAAAAAAATAGAGATTTAAATAAATTTTTGAAATATATTTGGATAAAAATAATGTGACATGAATTTACTATACACCTGTCACCTCGTATATTGAAATAAAATATAATATAAATTACAAAAATTTTATTGCCATGAATAGCAGAGCTATTGATTTTAGTGCAAATTATGAGGGTCTCCTCTTCTTCGTGCAATATGTAAATAAACATATACTTACTTACCATATATAGGTATATAAGAAAATACAAAAAAAAAATTCTATAGGTAAATACGAGGGGTGGACCGCAGTTGGAATTAGGTGTACACGTCTTTGGAATTATGCGGAATTAATTTGGAATTCATTAGATAATGCCCTTTGATCTATTGTCTTCTACTTGGAAATAAAAGTGGAAGTGGAAGTAGGTGTACACGATATTAGGTCGTGGTTCACTCCTCGGGTATATACTGTATATGTTGCAGTAAAAACGCGTTTTTAGTAAGAACGCGTTCTTACTAGTTAAAATGCGTTTCGCTGAATACCTTTATGGCAACTAGAGTTTACTGATGTTGGTTGAGTTTGGTTCAAAGGTCTAGAATCTTCATTTTTGACCTTCCGCCTCATTTCGTGTATTTATTTTCAGGAGTTTTTAAACGAAAATATCAAAAATTAGAAGAAAAGTTGTAGAAGATGTAATTTTTGACATTTTTCGTTTAAAAAATTTTGAAAATAAATACACGAAATGAGGCGGAAGGTCAAAAATTAAGATTCTAGAAATTTGAACCAAACTCAATCAACATCAATCAGTAAACTCTAGTTGCCATAAAGATATTCAGCGAAACGCGCTTTAACTAGTAAGAACGCGTTCTTACTAAAAGAAACGGGTTTTTACTGCGACATATAGGTACATAATTTTATTTGTTATAGACTATAGTTTCGAAAGCTTAGCCTTCATCTTCAGTCTTTTTTTAGGATCTCGTTCAATAGCAAAATATGAAATATTTTATTTGTTTTTTCTCTTGAGAATTAAGACAATTGAATGGACTAAATTAAAACCAATCTACAAAAAAACAAATAAGATATGTATAAATAAATACGGAAGATGAACACCAAGCCTTCGAAACTACATTCTCTAACATATAAAATAAGATTAAATTAGGTTGAAGTCGGTGGTGTTTCACAAGGAGAAAAATTAAAATACCTACAAAGATTTTTTTAGTTTACTCTATATATTTCGAGCTCTTAACTCATCGTCGGGAGAACATTGACTAAAGATAACATGATATTTTGAACAGAATTTATTTTAATTTTAATATGATGGACAGTTATTTATGACTTAGTGTAAATATGAAAGAATTATCTGAAGGATAGGATGGCTTTAGAACTGAAAGAACAGATGTCAGGGTCCAAGCCACTGAATCCGAGATCTGTTCTTTCGGTTCTAAAGCCATCCCATCCTTCAGATAATTCTTTCATATTTACACTAAGTCATAAATAACTGTCCATCATATTAAAATTAAAATAAATTCTGTTCAAAATATCATGTTATCTTTAGTCAATGTTCTCCTGACGATGAGTTAAGAGCTCGAAATATATAGAGTAAACTAAAAAAATCTTTGTATTTTAATTTTTCTCCTTGTGAAACACCACCAACTCCAACCTAATTTAATTTTAACAATGTTTCACTATAAACCAACACCGCGTTCCCTAAATTTTATATATAAAATAAGCCTGTCCACTGCAAAAATATAACATACAAAAAATAAATTTGATTTGATCTTTGATTTTCTTTTGAAAATGTAGATTGGGATTTTATAATTTTAATTTATTTGAACACCTGAATAGACGTCCTCGAATAGTCTTAAGTGGCACCTAAACAAAATTTGGCACAATCTATCAAAGAGCCTTGAAGTATTAACCCTAATTTTATTTATTTAAAACCTACGACTCTCGAAAGAAATATTTAAATTCCCTTTAGGACTCTTTCATAGTAATTTCAATTTTTTGCTTTTTTTGGTAGGAAAATTCTTTAATTGAACATCCACCCATTTTGATCACTATCAATTTCACATAGATGAAGTGGTAGTAGCATTTTCAATGAGATTTTTGGGGATGTGAATTTATTTCGTAAATTTGTAATCAAAAGTAAACAAAATAAAATAATAATTAAAATCATATAAATAGTTGCATTAAATGATTTTCAAGAAATATTTAAATAAACTACAACGGATCGTTGCTAAACTTTATCCAAAGTCATTTAAAATAGTGATATTTTTATTCTTTTATTATTAATCAGATATCACTTGCTATTTGCAGGCCATGTTGACTTAAATTCAAAAATAGTGATCGATTCTCATGTTATACTCGATGATTAACAATTCTACATTGGATTAAAAACGTTTCGGTTATTATTGGTAACCATTGCTGAAGACATGGAGGAATCGAGTTAAAATCAAAAATAGCCATCGATTCTCATCTAATACTTGAGGAATAACAATTCTAGATTGGATTTTTGGCGTTTCGATTATTATTGGTAACCATTGCTGACGACATGGAGTAATCGAGTTAAAATCAAAATTAACAATCGAAGGAATAACCTTATTGCATTCAATTTTTGATGTTTTGACTATTAATGGCAACCTCTACTGAAAACGTGGAAGAATCGACTTAAAATCAAAAAGACTAAATTCTTTTATGGTAAACAACTCAAGCTTGAACCAACCAAAATCTCGTTTGATCTAGTTTATTTACGATTTCTACTGTGGCCAATAACTTTAAATTCCAAATGAGTTTACTCTTAAGACATGAATATCTTCCTCGATAAGTTTAGAACAGCGGAGGAGAAGGGGGTATATCTAAAGCAATGATTTAACAATAATTTATAAAAATGTATAATATCCAATACATTATTTGTATGTTGGCTTATTATTTTAACTTATTAGAAGATCGATTAGTCTTGTGTTAAAATAAATTAATGGACACCCCAAATTGATCTCTCTCCTAAGTTTCCCCCATAATGTTTTTGACAAATAAAGATAATAAAAATAAATATATCATAATTAAATGTTAGATAAGAAAGTTTTAGTGTCATTTAATCTATTTCGTGCAGGATTGGATGTGACTGGAAATTTTTTTGTTGCCTAGACACTTTTTTTTTGATTTATCGAGTTGATTCTCTCTTACTTTTTTTTGTTTGTTCTTCTTTTTGCAGTACTTTTCTTTCTCACCCACTCCTCCATAGACTCCCCCAGGAGTTTTTCATCTCCTCTATGATTTAGTCGGAAGATTCATTTCACTTTTTCATTGTTCTTTGCACCAAGTTTTTATTTGACTCTTTTTCTTTCGGAGTTATCTATTAGAGAATAGTTGCACGCGGATAAAATAAGCAATTTGTCCCTACTTTAAAAATTCAACTCTTGTGCATTTGAACAACCTTTAATATTGTGAATTGGGTAGAGAGAGTATTTAATGTTACATAGAATTTTGTGAAATAATGCAAAGTTTTCAGAAAGAGAACACTATTGGTGAATAAATAAAATATATAAGGGTTCAAATTGCCGATAGAAATAGACTTTAAATTTCTAGTCATCTATTACAGTGGTTCTTAACCTTTTATTAGTCGCGGCCCCCATAAAATTCGAAAGTATATTCGCGGCCACCTTAAAATACTAAAATATTTTCGCGGCGAGTACCCCCCCCCCCCACCATTAGGTAACATACTCTTAATTACTAGTACAAAAAAAAACTCAAATTTAACGATAATTCATAAATAAATCAAAAAGCAGAACAAAAAATTCTTTATCAGATTGTCAGTAATAACATATTTCTTGAAAAATAGGTATATTTGTAAATGAAAGTATATTTGCTATAGTATAAAAATTGTAAACTTAGACTTATAAAAAATATTTTCACGGTTTTATTCAACTTGTAATTTTGTCTGTCTGTCTGTTTGGGTCAAATTTACCTATGCGCTAAACGTTTTCATTTAGTTTAACCATAATTAAGAATAGTGAGATGTCATTAAATTCATCTATCACTTACATATGTATCACCTATAAAAAATAGTAACATATTTTTTTTTTATTTATTTTTTTTATTTATAAAGATATAAAACTTAAAAACTAATATTGTCGCGGCCCCCCTACATACTTTCGGGGGCCCCTCAGGCCCGCGTCCCCCCTGATAACAATCGCTGATCTATTAGATCCGAGATTAAATGGTTTATTTGTAATTATAACTTATAAGGGTTGTTTTTACCCTCTCAATAGACCGCGGAATTTTACAAATGAAGATTTAAATCTTTGAGTGAAATATTTAGTGCGATACATATCTAGAGAGGTTCAGAGGGTAGAGACTTGCTAGAGATTGCTAATTTTGACACTCGGGTTCGATTACCGAGGGTGTGAAAACAACCCTTCTGACATAGAATTAAAAATTATCCATTTTATCTCGGACCTAATAGATGACTATCTCTTGCTATTTTCTTAATAATTGAAGTCATAAGTTAAAATAACCTGATTCTTGAAGTTTATAGTCTAATGAGATATGTTTGCAGATTTGATGCTTCAGTTGTTGAGAACTTTATCAAATGAGAATTTTCGTCTGAATTCACCTAGATTAAAGAGTTTTAATGAGATATCGTCATCACGCACACAGTTTTAGGAGTGGTTTGATTCAACCACCGCATTCACTCAACTCTATCCGATGCTTATTTCTCTTTTCTAAAAGTTCCATATTACATTGAAAAGATTTAGTTTGCCGAGAGTAGCAGAGTTGATGATTCATAAAGGAGAAATCAATGAGGTTGTTCTGATGCTGCTTAATGCAAATAAATAAATGAACATTGGAGAAGGGTCCATCTTACTATTACATCAAAAGGAATTTACAAACATTCAATCGGTTATTTGAAGTCATGAGAAATAACAGATATAATATTTCTAATTAAAAATACCGAATATGAAGGTTAAACCTTCAAAACTATAGTATCTGACAAATTATATATCTACTTATATTCATTATATGGCTGATTCTCAAAAAATCCAAAAATGACTTTGATAATTTGATGAACATTTTTTTAAATTATTATGGAATTTCTTTTTTTAATTTGATAGTACATGGGCTAATTGTCTAAAACGTTATAGTGGTCCCCAATTTTTTGAGTTTAAAAGGGGGTGAGGGGGTCCATATAGTTCTGGGTTCAGAATAATTCCAAAAAAATATGTGATACATGGGAAAAAAATGATAAATGGTGAGAGACAACATGGAACATAAACTTGTTTTTCTACTGGTTTACTGGACCGTCGCTTAGAACACCAACACCAATAATTTGGATGAGGGAGGTGAGGGAATGAGAATGAAGGAATGAAGATACGAAACATTATTGCACAAAGAAAAAAATTAACCTTATAATTTCCCATGTGAATGTGCGATACTTTATTAATACTAGAAACACCCACAAATATATGATAAATGATACATAAATAAGTGCTTAACTTTTTAAAACTCAGGGTGAGGGAATGACCATTTTACAGGAATCAACAAGGACATCAATTTCGATTTTTTTTTTGAGAATCAGCCATATATAGGTATATGTTTTTTGTATCAAGCAGAGGACAATCTCATTGATTACTCCTGTTTCATATTTCATTATGAGGGGAAAATACTTCAATATAGGTTTTCCCTTCCCATTTTTTTTTACCACTTCGCCTTCTAAACTATCTTTTAGTAATCCTCTGTGTCTTAACATGAGCCTTTCATCTGATTTCTTCACTTCTTCAGATTCTTCAGTATTCCCTTTTCTCTATTTTTTTTTCTAAAAATTCCTCTTTTGCAATTCTATCCACCTATTTAATCTTTAACATTCTTCTATAGAAAATCATTTCGAAGGACTCCAATTTCCTGCCTCTCAAATCGTCCACGTTCCACATCCATCCATACATGCTTACATGGCTATGTTTCATAGATGTCTTCAGCAATATCTTCCTATTATTATTGTATTGAATATACATAATTTAAAACTATACCAATTATATGAGCCCATTTTTATTGACTAATTTTATCTACTTTAACACCCTATTTTAGAAGCAAGCTAGGAAATAATCCACTACCTAAGAATAAAACGAAAACGAGATAATAAGTAAAAAGCGGCTGTAGACAGAAGGGAGGAAAAAATAAATAAAAAAACGTGAATGAAATGTAGGGGATGAAAAAACCGCCCCGTTTGTAGAAGGATGAATTAACTCATTTATTCTATTGCATTCGTTTCTCAGCCATTTTTATGGACAAATGACATTCATTTGCGGTCCCAGATGAAATGGCTTCAGGGACTAGAACGCCTTCCATATATCAAAACAATATCCCAAACTTGGGATTTTTTAAGGGAAGAGAAAAAAAGGAAAATAAATGATAACATTAAAAAAAAAAAAAAAAAAAAAAACATCCATTACTTACTTGACTTTATATTTAGTATAAATTTTGATATTTTTTAAGCATTTGAGTTAAATTTCGTTTCTAGAGAAATCCTGCAAATTTTTCATCTTATATGACATTCAAATATTTCAGAATACATTTAACTAAAGCGGTTGTAATTAAAGTGACTTTAAGTTTTTATATATAGCCACCTTCGTATTATCTTATTCCATGTTCATTTTAGAAAATATTAAGTTTTTCACCTGAAAATATGCGGTCCCTAACAAGGGCCGAATTTTCATTACCGAGCGCATTTTATAATCTAATTTTTTTTATCTAATAAATTTCTCTAAATATAATTTGATGCTGCCAATAGTGAGAGCAGTAGCTAATAAATCGCTTGATTTCGAATCGAGTTCTAGGGATCGAATCTCGTCTTAATCAGAACAATTTTCATCTTTGTCAAAATTGCAAGCCGCCTTACTAATCCAGGGGAAGGCAACCATGTGAAAAATTTTCCCAGGAAAATTACAATAGAGAGGATACGCGGAATCGAGTATGGCCCTTGAAGAAGAAGAAGTATAATTTGCACCTTGTTAGGGACCACATTTTTTCGGAAATAAATAATTCGCAGTCGGATTTTAATTAATCTCTTTTTTTAATGATCTTATTCTAGTAATTTTTAAGATTCTTACAATTGAAGCACCAAAACCTGAGTGTCGATACAATGACTGTCAGAGACTGCATTGTAGCCCGTAAACTAAATAATATACTAACTTGAAATTTAGAATTCATTTTCACCGAAATCCAAAACATTTTAATCGAATGGTTTTTTGGGAAGGGTCGAATTTCTTGAGGTCAAATATAAAAAAATCTTTTTTATCATAAGATTTTGGGATATCTCTAAATATTTCAATAAGTAGAATTAAACTGAATTTTCTTAACTACTTTTTTTTTAATTTTTCCAAAACGACTTTTAACAATTTAGATTAAAATCATTCAACTGAACACATGACTAGATAATGTTAAAGCGCTTAAAATTCAATCTTTAATGGAATTCGTCCTTTTCTAGGGGACCACCTTTTTTAAATTTGGTCCATTAATATTATATGTTCGAATTAGTGATCCGTGATTTTTTTATATCTCCCTCGTTGATTCTTTTAGAGTTGTTGAAAACAACCCATTTGCGCCCTATTTGGGCAGAAAAGTAGACCTCTTTAAAATAAAATGTCTCATTACACTCCCTCTTATTAGAATAGAAATAGGTTTGTTTTATGTTTTTAATCATTTGACAACAATCTCTCTCTTCCACCCACGCGGAGATCATTCTGGCCACCGAAATGGCAGTCACGAAATCCTCCACGGAAACTCCCCCACCGTTTCTCATGGCCATAATCTATTTTAATTCTCTCGACTTTGGATATTTTCATAAAATCTCAATAACAACTCTAGACCATTCAAAACGATAATCAAGAATTATATTTCTTTACTATCTATTAAGCTGAATATATAACTTAAATCTATTCCATAATATTTTTCATTTACATCAAATCCGACCGATTATCAATTGTAAAGAGCATTAAAATGTGGGTAAAAATCATTTTCAACTTTTTGTTGTCTCTTTGTCTGTATTTCGATACCATCGACAACCAAGAACAGAAGTTTCATTCTGATGCCAAAATATTTCTAATTCTAAAACAGAGAATTGATTAATGTGTATATCAGATCTTTTGCTTTCTATCTTCAAAACTTATAATTAAAATTGAATAATCCGCTGATCGCCTTGCCCTAGGTAATTGAAAAATAGTAAACTTTTTTCTTTCTATTTTCTGTTTCCTCTTATTTATTGATTTAAGGACGTTCCCTAATAAATCGATTTTCTTGCAATCCTTTTAAAACTTTGAATACAGATATTTAAAAGTGTACTTTATACGTATAAATTTTTTTCAATAGTCCTTGCGGCACTAAATTTGTAAATATTGACCTTTGAAATTTGCATATTTAACACCCGAACCCTATATCCGTTGATGTTAAAGCGACTGTTTCATTAAATAGCAATCGTAATTTTCTTGAAATTATTTTTAAAAACTGAGAATCATTAACTGAAGATATAACAAATATTTTTCTGTTAAAATAATTGTATCAAGCGGTGTTCGTTTTTTTTTTTTTACTTAGAGAAAGTGGTGTAGGTTTTAGGTGAAACATGATATTAATTAATAAAGTAAAGGGTGTGTAGTTTTACAGTGAATGAAATAAAACTCAAAGATGTTTATACATAAACCTCTTTGAGTTTTATTTCATTCACTGTGAAACTACACACCCTTTACTTTATTAATTAATTGGTATTCGTTTTGTAGGAAAAATGTTAAAAGTTAGGTAGTTTTGATGGTTTTCGTTTTTTCTCTCATGGCAAGTGAGAGATGGCGACTTGACAACGTCGCACTAAAATCACTCAATTTTTCCATATCTAAAAAAACTTTTTCAGCTGGTGCATTTGAGATTTTTAGATAATTCTCTCAACCTAACTATACTGTTCTCATCTGGATTTTCTTATTGAGCTGTTTCATGAAGTGATTTTTTTATTATTTGTCTTTTAGCGTCGGTAAGAATGCAATGTTGCCAGATCCGAGAAATGACGCAGTGAAAATACGTTTGCCTTTCTGCGCATATGAGAGTAGGGAAAGAGCGAACTGCACCTGATCTGTATTAGGGAACTTCCTTAAATTATTTTTGATTTAATAACTCTTGAGTTGTGCGAAGTCAGTTGTCTTTTCCAATTTTATTTTGATTTGTATTACTAAATTATTTTTGTTGTTGAACCTTTATTTTATGTAAATCTAATAAGCATCATGTCATAGTTTGTGAAACTCACTTTATTCTGCTTCATCAACATATTTTACATAAACAAACAAACAAACAATACACAATAACAACAGTCTCTAACAACGCTGCGCCAGCACGTAGCTTAAGTGCCAGGTATCGATCACCTTTGTTCCATTGTATATATTTGTTATTGTATTTGCTCTATACAGAATAAATATTATTATTTTTATTACTATTAACTTCTATTTAAGGGTAGAAAATCTATTTTTTCGGATTTTTTCACACTGTCATGGGAAAGACATTAAAGAACAATCAGTTGTTTCAAGAAATTTAAGTTTATTGCTAGCAACAGTACAACTCACGCTTTCCGCGGTCTACAAAATTTATTGAGATCATATCGTACCTATTCTTGAAAAAGTTTTCACTTAATCTTCCAATTTATTATGAATTTATGGCTTTTTTAAATGTTATGTATACACAACAATACAAAAGCACCAGCCTTTTTATTAAATATTTTTTGAAATCTTTGCTACGTTTAGGCTCAATTTTCTTTCATCTTCAGCTTAACCTGCCGAACAAACTTTAGGATTGTATATATACATAATTTTGTTTTATTCTTTGTGTTTAGAAAGCTCTTAAACTTTCACGAAAATAATTTTCAAACATTTTTTTCCCTGAATGTCTGTCTGGATTCTGATAACTCAGTTGGCTGTTAAAAATTTGTTCTGGTGCCAAAATGTTTGTACTTTCAAAACAATAAGATATTGGACTTTCTATCTTTAGAAATTCCACATCAAAAAATAATATAAATAAGAAAAAAAAACAATTAAAATCAAATTTAGAATGGCTAGCCATTGAACGTTTAAAGATAAGAGCTGAAATTTATCACACGAGTTTTTGTTAATAAACTGCATTTATGTGCCAACTCTTAATTGTTTAACCCAAACGTTCGCTGCCGAAAAAATTCCTTTTCCATCTATTAAGGTCATCGTTTACTTTTATTATAAAGTCAACGTAACCCTTATATTCTTAAGATAGAGGCGTTCAAATTGTGAACGACCTCAGGAGAGGAATAATGCAATATTTACGCGGATATCTTTAGTGAAAGTAAAAATTGCCGAATCACAAACAATAAGCATACCGAGTCTTAAAAAAAAGAATATTTTCTTGATGTTAATGGCAAAATCTAACAACACTAGTCAAGCACTAGCACTGTTAAATGAGTTAGGAAGGAGGCTACGAGGTTACAAATTGTCCTTAGTTGGCCCTTTTAAACCCTGAACATGGAGAGAAGATCTTGACGTTCTAATCATTTATTTTATTCGTAATTTTCAATTTTTATTTTTGGGCTGCCTTCCATTAATTTATTTTAGAATAAAATATTATTATGTTATTTAAATATATATATATACATATACCTATATATTTCATACATATTTAAGCATTTTTAGAGAATATTTAATTTTAGGTTTCTCTCTCTTAAAGTTATTAAAACTTGATAAATTAAAATTATGTGATATGCCAAGTTATTTATTACAAAAATTTTTACTTTCCTGTAAAATTAGTTTTTGAAAACTCCCCTCCTCTCACACACACAGTGGCGTAGCCAGAAAATTTGCATAGGGGGGAGGGGGCAGGGCCGGATTTAGATATTTAGAACACTGCCGCCCGCAGAGATACGATTGTTAAGCTCGACTTGTACTTTGTTTACAGAAACACTGTGCGCTTTTTCACACTTGCCGATCAAAGACGCCGTCTATTTTCACTCATAGCATAGCAATATCGAAATATCACCACTGGTTGTATCATCAAGTATATTTTTTAAAATTTGCCGCCCTGTGCATCTGCACATATTGCACATGCCTAAATCCGGCCCTGGGGGGGGGGGGGGGGTCAAACAAAATATCTAGTTGGAATTTTTTTTTATTAAAACAAATAGATACTTCAAGAAATTAAAAAAAAACAACATAATTCTTGATTAAACATATGAAATATATTTAATTACGGTTAGTTTGCCATAAGAAACGGTTTGTCGTTGCTGTTACTCATCCCATGAGTCCTGTCTGTGTGGGGGGGGGTTCTGACTACCCTTAGCTTCTTAACTTTACTACTATATTTATATTATTTCTAAAAATGCTCTCACCAAATCATCGTTTACAATAGTGGTCTGATTGTTTTTGTAATATAAAATGTATATATTTGTTTGTGTATTCTCACAATCCATATTTTTACATAATAATGAAAATGAAAAATAAATGAAGAATAAATTGAAACGGTTGTCGTTTGCATCATTTCACATTTTTCAATTTTCTCGAAATGTTTTACAAATTAAAGTGCAGTTTAGAGAGTGTGCCGGGTGAAAAGGGAGAAAAGAACAGAGAGACCATGGGGAAGATGGAAAAGAGACCGGAGGTGAATTCGGGGGAGCTGGTTCCTTTTCAAAACAAGTGCATAATGAGAATTTGAAATGTGAAACAGTTGAGACATAAAGCAGAAACTCTAATCCGGTGGGTTTAAATATATATATAGGAATATATATTGAAACAAAGACTAACTCGAAACCACTTCCAAACCGGAGAAAATCTAAATCTTGATATAAATTAGCGATTAAGTAGAATAAGATAATTCAACAGGAGTGTCGGGAAACTTTCAACCCTCCCGTCGGCGTCGGTTATATGAAATGAATTTATTAGGAAAATACTTGACTGGAGGAGGCTGTTTAGATTTTCCTCTATTTTATATTAATCTAAATGAAAATTGTATATACATATGGTTTAGTTATGAGAGAACGCTAACACTAGTTAACTTAAAGAGGAACGTACTTTTGAGTACTTTGAATATTGGCTAGATTCTGACCTATATTTTTAAGGAATATATAAATACACAGTAATTATCATTCTTCTTTTTGTATACATTTGTCTTGGAGATCAATCATCTCTTCTTATTCTCTTTGTATATTCTGAATATGCACTAATTCTCCGAAATATATAGAATTAAAGATTTAACTATTTTTATTTTATTTTTGTTAAATTCACCCTGCATTGTTTCACTTTCCACCGTCACCATGTACCTTAACGATAATTAGCTTATTGTTTATTTTATTCTTTTATAAGAAAGCAAAAAGTCTATAGAGTCTAGAGCAGTGGTTCTTAACCTTTTATTAGTCTCGGCCCCCATAAAATCCGAAAGTATATTCGCGGGCTCCTTAAAATCCTAAAATATTTTCGCGGCTAGTACCCCCCACCATTAGGTAACATACTCGTATAAAAAAAACTCAAATATAACAATAATTCATAAATAAATCAAAAAGTAGAACTTAACATAACATTTATATATATGTAAATTTTTTAACGTTTAGGGCTCATCAATTCTTGGAAATTCAGGGCAATGTGTCCCACAGATGCGAAATGCAATGATCAAAAAATGCTTTATCAGATTGTCAGTAATAACATATTTCTTGAAAAATAACTATATTTGCTTTAGTATAAAAATTGAAGACATAGAATAATAAAATATATTTACACTGTTTTATTCAACTTGTAATTTTGTCTGTCTGTCTGTTTGGGTCAAATTTACTAATTAAATCAACGTTTTCATTTAGTTTAATCATGTTTAAGAATATTGAGAAGTCATTAAATTCATCTGTCACTTACTTACATATGTATCACATATAAAAACTAGAAGTTTGCACGAGGAGAATCAATCCTATCGCCAGGGGGTGAGTAGCATTAATAAATAAATACACCAAACTGGCACTCAGAGCAAAAAGAAGGATTTTTACCATTATTTCGCAAGAGGTAGTTTAGGGGAAAATTTCAGCTTTGGAGGTTGAAGACGTAAGAGTTTTACCCCCTTGAAGTTTAAAGGACAAAAAGCCCAAAGGCGATTTACAAGACCACTATTTTCTTTAAATTATTTAAACAAACAATGTTCAATCAATTAGCGGTATTGGGTTTGGGGGAAAATTTAAACTAAAAGTTATAAAATTAATTTCTAAAATCAAAAACTAATATTTTCGCGGCCCCCTGTTAAGAATCACTTGTCTAGAGCAGGGTTCTCCGACCCGCGGGCTGAATACGGCCAAGGGCTGCAATGAATGCGGCCCGACATAAAATTGTAAACTCCCTTAAAACATTGAAATTTTTATGTACTTACTGGAAAACATATCTGATACAATTTGATCTGATAATATTTTTTTTTCTTTTCTTTCTAAAATAAGAAGAAATTGGAAAATCTTCCCCAAAAGTTTTCGAAGAATAAAGGTAGATTCCCAATTTTGAATGTGAAAAAATATATCAAGATTAAAAAAAAAATAATCAAAATTTTGGCATATTTTGACTCCATTTCTATTAGATATAAATATTTTTCTGCAAACTTTCTGATTGAATGTATGTAATAAACAGACATTGAACTGAAAGATAAATTTAATAATCTCTTTATTAGAATTTTATACAAATTATCTGTATAGAAACAAATATTCCTGGCTTCGCAATATTTATTTCCTTTTTGGAAATATGTATTTGCATATAGGTACGTAAAGCTATTTTCAACAAGAATAAAATTTACTAAAAGCAAAATTATAAACTCAACAGGTAAAAAATTAATGAGTTTAGAATATTTAAAATTATTCTTCATCTCATATTTCCATTTTCTAAAATATTTATTATTTCGGTTATTAAAACTTTTTGAAGTTCTAAATGACTTAAAAACAAAATCCTGAAGGAAAATAACACAAAGATTATTTATTATGTTAAGGCATTTTTGTTTCTTTGCCATGGTGGATATCATTATTTTACATCAACTGACTTTTTTGATTATCAAATATATCAATAGAATTAGTATATTTTATCTGCGGCCCGAGACACTTTTTTTCTTCAAATTTGGCCCTTTTTAAGCCAAAAGGTTGGACCCCTGGTCTAGACTGTAGAGCAGTGGTTCCCAACCTGGGAAGGATCGCCCCCAAGTGGGCGATTTGGGTTATCAGGGGGGCGATGAGTATTCAAGGGGGGGGGGGGGGATTAAAATAGTACTGTACAGTAGAACTTGCCGGGCATGAACAAAAGGAAATTACCGAGGAAATGTTGTTTGCTAGAACTTTGATCTCTGATACGAAGGGATCGTGGACTTTAAAGTGGGGCAAAATTATTCCAGATTCCAATTTAAAATTGAAAACATGTACTCCTATTTTTTAAATGTACGTCAATGATCTTAGTTAATTATTTCACTTCTTTGTTATTAAAAAAATCTTTAAAAACGTACATTTTATTTTTCTTTCTATTTTATTTAAGCGTGACCAGATAAAGCTTGCTTTATACGGTAATAAAATTGTTTAAAATAATAAAACTGCTTTATTATTTACACTTTACTTTAAATTAAAATTAGGCATACAATGAAAATGAAAAGGGTGCGATAGGTGTTAGTCAACCTCCAGAAAGGGGAGATTTGCCACAAAAGGTTGGGAACCACTGCTCTAGAGTGACTATTAAATCGATTCTAGAAATAAAGGGTGTGAGAAAACTTGAAGATTATTCCCTGATTTGATCGTAATCGAAGGTATTTTATAGTAAGCTGGAAGGAGCCAGAGAGATCATTCCAGTCTGTAGAGGTCCATGCTTCCCCTCCTTCCCCTCTTCTCCCCTCCACCGAGCCTGCCTTTGATATCTGGATGCGATTGAAACGCCCCCACCTAATTTGCGATTTAATTTCTTATTAATTGTTATCTGATTATTAAACGTCCTTCTCACCGCCATTTGCATTTTTAGTGAAAAGTTTTTCCAAATCATCTTATTCTTCATTAGAATCAAGGTAAATTTATAAATTTCTTTAATTAAATGGATATATTATATTGATTTTATATTAGAACGTATTAGGATTATAGAAATATTTTGTTAAATTAATGAAATAGGTGGGTAAAATTTTGGAGGGTTCTCTAACCCAAACTAATAGCTTTTTCTTTTAATAAATACATTTCTTTAATGATTTACACCTGATTAATCTATCAAAAAGTATTACTTGTTCTTTATAAACCTTTATAAATAATAATCACTATTTATAATGTATTAGTGGTTGTATATAATTCCATATATGACCAGATGCAATTCCATTTTGCTATTAAGCTATCATTAGCTTTTTACATTTTTATGAAATAATAGGAAACCTAAATGAAATCAATGGTTTAAAATTAAGATATATGCGCCGGGGATCTTTTTTTGAAATGGATTCTGGTTTCCACAGAGAAAGAAAACACGGAGAGATGTCTAATCTAGTACCACAATTGTTTATTATATGATGTAGCTATTGAACTAAAAGATACAAATTAAATTGAGATTTTATAATTTTTAAGAGAGTAAACATCGAATTTTATGTATTTAAAGTTTGGATCGATATTTCTAAAGTCGTTTTCATAAGATTATCGTCCAATAGGTGTTTTCTAGCTTTTAATGAGACTTGTTTAATGTTTTTCAAAATTTTCATCGTACTATTAATATAACCATTTTAGATGGTTGAATTTGAATTATTCATTATTTTGTTTATTATTAATGAAATAAATGGGTAATATTTTGGAAGCAAGATTTAAGCCAAATACAAGGCTTTTGAATGAAATAAATCTATTAATTTTTAATTAAATGATTTATACATCTATCAAATAATATTACTTTTAGTACTATTGCTCTATTTGACCTTAATAAATAATAAATAATCCCAGCTTATATAAGTGAATGTGTATAGATCTATCTAGCTCCATTTTACAATCTTTAATTAATTTACTTTATTTATTGAAATCGCCTTTAACAACATGAAAATCCTGATTCAGTTTGACCAAGCATTGAGTTTCCTTAAGATAATTTCGATTTTTATTCATTTTTAAGATTCCAAATGACCTATCCTATGAATTTTCTTTACAAAACATTTTTTATTTCCATTACTCTATAACAAATAGACCTCAAATTTGTATATCTCTATCATAAAAAAATTTAACATTTTTTGTGTGTGGGTTCTATATCGATTTTTTTAGCAAAAAATTAAACTTGTAGTACTATTGATCTATATAAATACTTATCCCATCTTACATTGGTGGATGTATATAATTCTATTCAGATTCATTTCATTAGATTTAGAAAACCAAATGAAATCGGTGGTTTATAATTTAGAAATCAACAGACTATCATTAGCTTTATACAATTTTATGAAATAACCCAAATGAAATTAATGGTTTAAAATTATGATGTGAGTTTTTTTTTTATTTTAAATATGGTTCTGGTAGCCCCTGAGAATGAATGCTATGAGAATGTTCAATCTGGTACCAAATGTATATTGTTTAGTGTAGCTATTGAACCAAAAGATACAAATTAGATTTGAGATTTAGTAGTTTTTGGAGTCTGTTCATCGAATTTTATGTATTTAACGTTTCGGTCGATATTTATAAGGGAATTTTTATATGATCTCATCATCAATCGGTGCCCGGTACTTTTCATGAGACTTTTCTGAAAGAATATTTGTGTATTTTCAATATAAAGAACCGATTAGATTTTGGGATTTTTAACATCAAAACATTGAATTAGATTGTTATAGGAAGCTCATTAATTTTTTTTTATATGATATTTAAAATTGTTTCAAAAAGAGTTCCATACTTGATAATAAGATGAATTTCCAAACAAATGTTTTTATTAATAAAAACCTTTGTATCAATTTTTTTCTTTTTAGCTCAGGTCGTGTTCTTTGAAAAATAAATTTCAAATAACAAAATTCCCATTTTCTTCCAATTATTCCGTTTCCCGTATCTCTCTTTTTATAGGGATAAATTAACTTAGGAATTTTGAATGATCATAGAATATAAAGTCTTAAGAATGTTTGACGCATCCATTCGCATCTACTTGAAACTATACCATCCTAGGTTTTTAACTTCTCTAAAAGTCCCACATCCCAAATCTTTAATTCATTATCGGGAGAAAATACTCCAGTCTGGTTCTCACCCTTCCACTTTTCTTTCCTATCTCACCCTCTAAAATATTCTATAGCAGTTCTCTGTGTCCTAACGTGTTTTCTCTCATCTGAGCTATTATCTTGTTCCGATTGTCTCACAAGATTTCTATTTTTTTTTTTAATTTTATCAAGAACATAGATAATTTGTAATTCTATCCATTTGAACATTTTTCTCTATCCCCACCAAAAATTTCATAAAAAGGTAGTTTTTAAATCAAATTTTAAAAGATATCTTTATAATATACTAGCTGCGACGCCCGACTTCGGCGGCCTTCTTGCTAGCCGGGGGACTAAACCCCCTTAACCCCCTCCCAAACCTTCCACCCCCTACCCCAGCCCCATTCCACCTTCGCACCCACCCTTCATCCCACTATGCACCCTTCCCACCCATTCCACCCCCAGCCTCGCACCCCAACCCCATTCCACCTTCGCACCCACCCTGCACCCCACTACGCACCCTTTCCGCCCATTCCACCCCCTCAGCTACCCCGCACCCCACCCCTGCATTCCATTCCCGAACCCGCACCCCAACCCCCATCACACCTGCGCACCAACCCTGCACCCCTCTTCGCACCCTTCCGCCCATCCCGACCCCCTGCACCCCACCCTGCATTCCACCCCGAACCCTCACCCCGCTAAAACTTAAAAACTCAAAGAGATAGAGCACTTTAAAAATTTCAAAAATTTACCCCAAAATGACTATATCTCCCTTGAGGATCAAATAGAGCAAAATACTCAAATATGTTTTTTTCGTAGTTCAATGCTTCACCTTTCTAAACTCATATCGATATCTTTTCTAGTTTAAGAGATCTTTAAAAACTCTGAAAACACATTTTGGGGCCGTTTCCCCTCTTTAGGGTTCGAATTTTAAAAAATCCTTTCTTGCCACATCCATAATTCGTTAAAAGAATATACACTCCAAATTTCATCTTTTTTAGGTCAAGCGGTTTAGGCTGAGCGTTGATTATGAAACATCACCTTCTCTTTATATATATATAAAGATTATTATTTATTATTTTATACATATTAAAGACATGGGATCTGGGACTTTTAGAGAAGTGCAAGATTTGGCATCCGATAGCCTTGAGTGGATGCGAGTGGTTGCGTCAAACCACCCTTAATCTATGATGATAATACATATTAAACTGTGCATTAAAAAAAGTTTCTACTTTCCATAACTTTTTGCTTCTTGACTCTTTTTCATTAAAAATAAAAACATGGCAATTTTTTTGCTGTGGATCGATTTTATAAATATTTTAAAATCCATTAATATTATTAGATAACTGATCCAGAAGAGAAATTGACCAGGTTTTTCATGTCTGATTGATGATGTAACCGATACTTCATTCTTCCCATTAATTAAGCATCAAGTTGTTGTCCTCGCTTTTCCGTTCATCTTTCATTATCAAGCCCACCTGTACCCCCCCCCCCCCCACACACACACACACCTGCCTTCCATTCGATTTAATCAAATCGACCCCAAATGATTGTCATTTGTCTTATCGACTCTCCATGATAAATTTTACTAAATATTCATTTCAGATTGAATCTCGAGAGCTCCAATTACAAACTCACATTCATTTTATTTCCTACTCCCCCCCCCCCTCCCCCTCCCCCTATAAAAAAGCTAATAATTTGTGATTAACTGTTATGTTTTCAGTCTCTTTTTACTTTATCCATAACGTAGCATGGATAAAGTATTTATTGTTGCTTTTGTCTTTTCTACTCACTTTTTTCTTCTCGTTCCAAAATTTCAATTGATTTTCATTATTTCAATTAAAAGTTGTTTTTTTCGAAAGAAGGACCAATTCACTAATCGCAAAGAAATCACCAAACTTGGAATAGTTTTCGGATTCTTTTTTTTTATCTTTCTTCTTTTAATGCATTTCCTATAATTTTATTGTTATTGTTATTATTAAATTAAGAATTAAACTTTTTACAAAATTGTCTTTTCAAATTGTTTTTAAATGTGCTATGATCGTCGTTTTCTGAACAGCGAAACTTTTTTCGAGATTACTATAATATATATCAAATAACAAAGAAAAATAAACTGCAACCGATCGTTGCTAGACTTCATCCATAGCCATTTGAAATAGTAATATGTTTATTCCTTTATTATTAATCATGTAAACCGACCAAATAAATACATTTTAAAGAATTAAAAAAAAAAAACAGCTTACAGTAAAGTAAAGTGTTTTAAAATGTAATTTTCCTAAAAACTTTATAATAAACTTTTTTGGGGTCTTCAAAGTACTTAAATAGAATGTTAAATTTGATCAAAATTGGTTAAGACATTTTCAAAATATTTTGAAAAAACTAAAAAAGTATTAGAATATAATTATAATTTCCTTTTTTAGAATCTCCTCCCCATTTCGGGACCATGTCTGAAATTTGGCAGATATTGATCATCTTAGGGATGATTTAATTTTTTGAACCTCCCTTAAACAAATATTCATATCTCTTTTTAAATATTAGATACCTACTTTCATAATAATTATTATATTTCATGGTTTCCTTCCACCTCGCAGGATAGGCGTTCGCCTGGGTTGCTTTTCGGCACTCAGGTTCAATTCCCAACTTTCTTTAGTGACATATATACATTATTCATAACAGCTCAGATAGTTAGAAAACAAAATCTCGAGATTTCTTTAATATATAGATCTAGATTCCCATTTGTTCTGTGTCTCTAGATCAGCTGTTCCCAAACTGTGGCCCAGGTTATCCCTATTTATTGTTAATTGTATGGGACGGACTGCTTGGCGGTACACAAAAATGGTATTGTTAATAGCGCAAAATTGCAAAAAAGGTTTTTTTATAGCCATTTATTTATGAGAATCTATATTTACCGCTATATTAACAACAAATTTCAACCAAAAAATAATTTTCAAATAAATTTGATAGTGAGAACATCTTATATTGTTGTATTTTATATATATTAATAAGTAGGTTATAATAAAGGCAGTCTATGAATTATTTACTTTTATTCAATTTCCGACGTTGCGGAGACTTTTTTCTCTCCTTCTTCATGGTATTGAATAGTTATTGATGGGTGAGTATAACTCGGTTCCCATTTGTCTCTCCTTTCAGTGATAGCAACAATATTACACTATTTTCCAACATTATACCATAAGTGTACTTGGTTATCTTACACTTATGGTATAATGTTGGAAAATATTGTTGATATCACTGAAAGGAGAGATAAATGGGAGCCGAGTTGTACTCACCCATCAATAACTTTTCAATGCCCTGAAGAAGTAGAGAAAAAAGTCTCCGAAACATCGGAAATTGAATAAAAGTAAATAATTTATGGACTGCCTTTCATTATAACCTACTTATTCCGCTTACCAGTCCGTCTTTCTAAGAAAATAAATAAAAATTTTCTATATTTTTTGAACAAGTAATGTTTTCAATGTATTACAAGATATCCAGAACCTTCTTTTCTTGCTGTTTTGTTCTTAGCATGAATAGTATTAAAAAGATAATCGTATAACGAGTCCAAAAAGAGCATTTTCCAAGCATGAATTTGACCCACAGAATGTTAAAATACTATAGATAAACGGATAAACATCCCAAGAGAGAGAAAGGAATAATAAAAAGAAATGTATGTGACATTGATTTCAAGCATTTTCTTTTATTGACCATACACCTGGTAATTTTTGCTATAAAAACTGAATGACTTAATCAAGGAAAAAGAGAGAGAGCGTGGATCTGTTTAATGAAAGCTGGTTGATAATAGATAAAAACGATAGAAGAAGATTAGCTGAGTTGGGTTAGTGAAATTAAGTTTATCTCAGGGATAAATGAATGAATATACATGGTGAGTGAGGAAAAGGGACACGGCAATTCGTGATATGCTTACGAACTAACTTCTTGTTGACATAAACTATATGTAAATTCAAGAGGAATTTGGTTTTAATTAAAACAACTCAAGTCCACATGGCAAAGAATCACAAAATGAATGAAAAAACATCTCTAAAAATTATCAGAGATTTTATTTAAAAAAAATCTTAACTTTTCCCAAAGAGCTAAAAAATACACCTTAATAAAATAAGCCGGCCAAGTGCGAGTCGGACTGAATACCGAGGCTTCCGAGTCTTATAACACTGCTCGACAAAAATTAAACAAAAATTTCCTCACGTAAACCTAACAATGGATTCTAGTAGAGTTGTATACGCTGATTATCATGCATTTTCCCGATTTTTTTACAACACGTCAGAGTTTTGAGATATTATCGATCAAAATGACGAAAAAGGCCATTTTGACCTATTTTCGAGTCCCATTAGATATTAAACAGCAATATTTGAAATCAAAATATTTTGTTGCCATAATAGAAAACAGCTTCCTCTTTGATTTTCAAATTACCACTTGTTTTTAGCTCAACTAGAAATCGAGTTATAGCTAAAAGACTAAAAACTTATGTTTTTATCTATGTTTATTATCCTTTAAAATCAGGCAGTTTTAGTTTTTTAGATATAACTCGAGCTATAATTGAGCTAAAAACAAATGGTAATTTGAAAATCAAAGAGGAAGCTGTTTTCTATTACTGCAACAAAATATTTTGATTTTAAATATTGCTGTTTAATATTTAATGCGACTCTGAAAATAGGTTCAAATGGCCTTTTTCCTCATTTTGACCGATAATATCTCAAAACTCTGACGTGTTGTAAAAAATTGGGAAATCGCATAATAATCAGCATATAAAACTCTACCGGAATCCATTGTTAGATTTACGGGGAGAAATTTTTTGTCGAACAGTGTAATTTTCAAAATTCTCGGAAGATCAAAATCGTTTTATTTTGTAGTTGTAGACAAGTGAATGGGGGCATTTTTACAATTACGTTAGTCATTTCTGAATGCCGGCAGGATCAAAAATCAGCTAAAAACGGCCAGTTTAGAGCTCTCTCAAGCATTTATTTAAAATCGAAATTAATTATATCCTAATTTTAATTAAAGAGATGTTCTCAGTAATAACTCACGCCATAAGATAAAAAAATATTTTTTTTGACCCCACAAAAAATTCGATTCTCCCCAAAATATTCATTCGATTACTATTTTTCGACGTTTGATTTGCGGGAAAATGAATATTATAACTTGTATATTTCAACTTTGTATCTTAGTTGATTTACGAGCTACAATGCTTTGACAGACACACAGGCAGACATTGTAGCGACATTAATAGGATTCTGTTTTACTTTTAAACCGAACCCTAAATGTTTTGATTTCAATCAAATTTATGTCAATATATAACAACTAATGACAAAATTTATTTTTGATATTATTATTTATTTTTCTAAATAGAATGCGCCCAAAATTTAACCCTTCCCTCTAGGATTCCATATACTACTGTTCCAATTGCATTTAAACAAAATAATTAATATTTTTGAAAATATGTACTTTTTTGATGTTGATTATAGTTATAAATACTTTATGTAGTCTTAATATTGTTATTTTTTTTATTTTGTCGTTTTTGAGCTATTCCATTTTCCTATAGATTAGAAGGAAGATTTTAACAAAGAAAAAAATTTCTTCACCAAGTCAACTATTAAAGTTTCATATGCTTCTTAAATAATTTCATGAGTGAAATTGTTTGTTCTCTTAACTCAAGCATCGCTAACGATAAAATCCATAGGTTGTTGACATTACCAGAACAAGCAAAAGTTGATTAATATGGAGAAGGAACAAAAAATAAATTAAATTGAAATTTAACTATTTTGTTAATAATTCAGAAAATTATGACGGAAGGTTTTAATATAGTGGTCTTGATGGTCTAAAAAATATTTGTATTGGACTTTCTATGGTGAATACAAAAAATTATATAAAATTCTTTACTGATTACCACCTATTATTTAATTTCATCTTGGTTGGCTTGCTGAAAATTTTCAAAAAACATTAATTAAATTTGTTTGGCATTTTTTCGAAAAAAAAACCAGCTCATTTTTGTTCATTCCAACACTTTTTTTAATATCTTGCATTAAATCTTACTTCTATGGAAAATATTTATTATTAATTATTATTATTATTAATTGAAATCGTATGGAGTTGGATAAAAATTAAATTACCAAGTTTTATTCTTTAATAAAAAAATAAATAAAAATAAAACTCTATTTCTAATTTAATTTTTTTATCCAACATCCTACGATTTCAATTAACAATTTTAATTATGGATGCGATTAATGAAATATTATTATTATTATTTTTTTAGTTCTTCTGTTATGGAGATCTATTTATTAATCTTAATTTTTTCAAAAATAATCTTAATTCGTTCATGAATGCTTTTAAATAATTGTCTTGCTTTCTAAAATAATTCACTTTACTTGATTTTCTTCACTTTAGGTATTTTTAGAGAATAAAAAAAATCAAATTTTTATTATACAAAACATGAGTATGTCTTCTAACTGAATCTGAGTTGTTATGGACAATTTTTTAACATCTTAGAAAGGGTGTTTAAACCTTGGAACCCAATTTCAACAAAGCGATCAGATGGAACTAGCCACATTTTTACTTTACCATACAGGGTATGGTCTAGTATTGTAATCCTGTATGAAAAAAGTGTTTTTTCCTTCTTTTTTTCGAAATATCTAAAAAACGGCTGAAACTATTTTGATTAAAAAAATTGATCGAAACCAGGGCATTTTGCTCTACAAAAAAGCTCTAATAAGTGAACATCGAGTCTAAAAATGCAAAAACTAACCGCCCAAAATGGGGAAGGGGGGTGTAGGGTCAAAAAATGAAAATCATGAGCATTTACCAAACTCAATCAAATTTTGTATACATAATCAGTGGGACCCCAGAAATATAAAAATGCAAAAGCAAACCCCCCCCCCCCCTACATGATTATAAATAATTTTAGGGCCCAGGTTGTATGGTGAAGTCAAGTGGATGGCCACATCAGAACACGTTAACTTATTTATTTTTACTTTTATTTATACCTATATGGGAGACTGGTTCCACTATAAATAACAATTACCGGCCCGGATTGCCTTTTGGCACTTGAGTTTAATAAGTAAAAATTTGGATTGATGGTTTAACCTGCATCGTTAAACAAATTCGCAGTCAATTGATTCTAAATTTAGAGTAAACATACAGCCAAACCATGTAGTTTAAATAGAAAGTGGTGTATTTATGAGATTGGAGGACCATCCGGATCTCTTTGTGGTACATGGATTCAATACAGTCTTAAAAATAAAAATTTTATTCATAACAACTCTGATTCAGTAGAACACACCTAGGTAATTTTTTGAATGAAATCCAATTCTACTACTATTACTCTGCATTTTAAACTTTTTATTTCGAAAATATATATTATTATCTCAAATTAAAGTATCATTCTACTTCATTACAAAAACCAATGATTATCTTCAATTTGTTCTCAATTTTCTAACCCCAATTCAACCATAGTGAATTTAAATTCATCCATTTTCAAGCGAATTAATAGTGCATAACTCCATCTATCTCCCTTGCGTGCGGAGAATCCACGGTGATTTCAATGTCTTAATATTGACTATAAAATCTACTATCAATTTTAATAATTAAATTCCAATTATATGAAATTAGTCTGTTGAGTCAGTTGATCCGCCATTACGACTTTTGATCCACAGGGCTATTTTAATTTAATTTAATTGCACTAATTCGCTATCTCTAATCTAAATTGATCCCTACCTTATGTTAAATTATATTATTATATTCAATTAAATAGAAATTGAAATGGAATTTATGCCAAACATAAAGACAAGCCGCCATCACGAAATGGGGATTGAAATGTTCAGTTCAATTGGAATTCTCCATTGCATTATATGGAGGGATATAGCAAGCAAACGAGAGATACAGCGATGATTATTTATTCACATACGATTAAATTAAATATATAAATAATATATTCTAAATTAATTAACAATAAATTGCCTCTAGTTAAATTTATTGTATTAAATATTATATAAATATGGACGAGATTGAATTTCGTTTGTTTTTGTTACTTTTTTTGTCCGTTTTTTAATGAAAATTAATTTAATAATTTATTCATATAAGCGAGGAAGAATTATGATTTGCTGAATTGGGTTACATGTTATTTTATTTTTATACAATTTAATTAGAATTCATTGAGATTTCCAATTATGAATTAAAACATCTATTTACCAATGAATTGTATTGAATTATTTTCGAAATCATTACGCAAAAGCAATTTCTATCTAAGATTCTTATATCCTTTAGTCATTTATTATTCTATTACTTCAGTTTCTTACAAAAAAATATAAAAATAAATACTTGAATAAGGTACCTACTTCTTTCACAAATGCAAAAATTCAAAAAGTCTTTGAAACTTGGAATATAAGTCATCAAAAGCATAATACACATACTGTTAAAATTTGAAGACCATTTACCACACCAAACATGAAATAATTGCGATTAAAAATGACATTTTTTACATAGGGTAGATAGGGAAAGGGTGGGGATATGATCATTATTTTATTTTTTTTCATTGAAGGACTTTGACCATTTTGATGAAAAACTAATATTTGTTAGAATAATATATTCGGAGTAACTTAAAAAAAATGAAATTATTTACCACGTAGTTTTGATAAAAAACAAAAAAAACATATTTGAGTGATTATTTTTAGTGGAGGGGATATAAGCACAATGGCTTGGAAACGATCCGGCTAGTATGTGTGTATCCATATAGAGATTTCAAAGTGTGAGTAGACAGTCACGTTAAAAAAACATAACCTAAAATTTTAGTTCCGTTCATATTTATAGAGTGGTTACGAGGCTATAACTTTTTGTGTGGATTGTCGCGAAAGAACCTCCTTAACTAGTAAACTATTCTGTAAAAAAACTTATTTTTCGATGGAATTACTTTTAAAATATCACAGCATAAATAGAGGTACATAATAAAACTTGAAATATAAAGTATCTTAAAGACTGGCTTTAAGGTTTGATTAGATATGTTTGATTGTCCAAAAGAGCTATCACCACTTGGGAATTGACCACGAGTGTTATATTTGTTGTACGGTGGAAGGAATGTTTCATTCTAAGTTTTACTATGGAACACGATAAATAAACTTAAACAATTTTCTTATGTTATATATTTTAATCTCATCAATCTAGAGAAAAGAGCACGCTAGACTACTAAATAAAACTCGGATTCGAAACCCATTGTTAGTTAAGTTTTTCAATTCAAACATTGTACCTCTCACATTAATTACGCAGAAAGTCAATAAGATACCATTCCAGATAAATAATTCCTCAGGTCGTTACTATGTAGAGAGAATTCGCTAACATGAACTGAGTAGCATATTGAAATCTTCACGAGTCCACCTCCGACTAAACTTGTCTGGGGTTCGACTTAACCTTAGAGTCAAAATAATTTGAGATTGCCGTCATTTCTTGCTCTTACTTTAGAACCACCTACTACACATAATTAATTAGCCACCAGTCAAAAATATCTGGCAGGGTGACGCAAGGTTGACATGTGGAGATAATAAGAAGAAATAAATCTATTGTACATATTATATGACTTGGTGTTAGAGAACTCTTTAAATCAACATTTTAATCTATCCGCCTTTGAATCCTAGTAAATATATAGTTCCAAACTTATCATTTAAACCTTCATTGATTAATAAATTCACATATGTATTTAATGATAATAACATAAGTGTGAGCTAATCGAAAATCCAGATCCAAGAAATATTTGTCCCATATATTTCTAGGCTGACTTTCTAATTTCTGCTCCCATCTTTCATGAAGATTTCATTAATTTTTCGAATCAGTATTCTATTCTCATCATTCTTTTACTCCATTTCTTTGTAACATTCATCAGTTATCCTTACACTAAGAATATTTCACATTTTTGCACCACCCGAGCTCCGCTAAAATTCGACTTTAATAATTAATCAGAAAATTCAACATGCCGATTAGTATTGAAATGTAATAAAGAAACAAGGTGTTTCATTACACTGAACGTCTCTGCATATATATTGATTAATTATTATGGTATTTGTTGTATTGTTTATTTCACTCAACATACAATATTGACCATTACTATAATATACTTATTTTCTTTAATGTTGAAGTAAAAACTTACTGTGGCAGATTTATTCTTTGACTTTTGTTGAAATTTCATTGATAGTTGTTTTAAGTTTCTTTAGAACAGTTTTAAGCCGAAAGTCTTATGATATTTTTGTTGAGATATTTTAATGTTTGTTCATTATTTACCAAATATGGTGTTGATATTTCTTCTATGAACTGATAGAATATGTCCACAGTATACCCTGCTTGTAGTAGAAGGCGACTAAAAGGTGTGGACAAGGAGCTAACTACCTCGCTCCTCGAAAAACTTTCCATTTAAGGGACCTTCAAACGTAAAGATCTGTAAAAATCTCAACTTCGAATTCGTTCACCAAAACAATATTTCCATTACTATACTGATAGAATTGCCCATTCTATGTAGTTTTCGAGTAATAAAAATAAAATTATTATTGAAATGAATTTTGCACTAATCGATTTATTTTCTGCAATTTTATAAAAGAATCACTCGAAACCCGATTTTTATTTCGTCTTGAACTGCTACATCAGTTGCAGCTACCATTTCTTAAATGGAATGTCTGACTTGTTTCTTCAGCTTTTGTCCCTTTATATTTCTCTCTGGTTGATTTTTTTCCTCTTTTTTATATTTTTTTTACTCCCGAGCTATTTTGTATAAATAGCGTGTGGTTTTCTCCATTTTTTGATATTTGTATAAGTATTTGCTTTCCATTGGCAAACATATTGTATACAGACTGCGATAAGGCGTCAGCATCAACGGGGTGGAAATCGAACTGGCGTTTCCCGTTTTCTGCCCCTCGTCCACTGAAATCCGATTACTGATCAACTAACTAACCCGGGCTTGGGGTCGGGATGACCTGGCTGCGGTTCCAGATTAAAAGCCAATGCGATTTCAATTTACTTCAATCGGTCTTGAAAAAAATATCTTATCTCAGTATTTTTCATTATTTTTTTTCATGATTCACGTAAAAACGGCTAAAGGGAATATTATGAAATTTCATATTTGCATCAGATGTCCTCTAACTTACGTTTATAGCTATATAGCATTTTGATATTTTGACCCCAAAAGGGGGTGCACGAACGAAAATTATCAAATAACTCCTAAACTATTAACGCTACGGCAAATTTTATTATAAGCAAAGTTCTAGGGGATGTGATTTCTGGCAACTTTTGTTTAACCCCCCCCCCCAAAAAAAAAAAAACCACCCAAATAAGGGGGGGGGGGGGTGATGAAAAAATGTAAAATCTTGCCCTTGGAGCAAACTCAACCAAATTTTGTATACATAATCTGTGGGCCTCTAGAGATCTAGAAATGCAAAAACTAACCACCCAAATGGGGGGGGGGTCAAAAAATGAAAATTCTTGCTCTTGGACCAAACTCAACCAAATTTTGTATACATAATCTGTGGGTCACTAGAAGGTTAGAAATGCAAAAACTGGGTGCGGGGTTGGGGGTATTGCAGCTAGTTTGTAAATAAATTTTTTAACATTATTGATTTATATTATATTTTCATAATTTATATTTCATCATATTATATTATATTATTTATTTCAATATATTTTTAATATATTAATTAAAATGATTTAATGCCTGTATACGGGTTACAGTTATAGGTACTATCCTCAGGTAACCACAATATCCTCAGAATATTCTAAGGATATTCTAAGGACATTTAAATCTTCTTAGAATATTCTGAGGATATTGTGTGTTACCTGGGATATGTGATATTATAATTAGAATAACCCTAATGAGTGAATTACCAATCGACTTGATTGGGGAATAATGGAATTGAAATAATTATCGGAAAAGAGGTTTTTTTTATCTAATTAGATTTTTCCTCTTACTAAAAACAAGGACTAAAGATGATCAAGGACACTCGATGGTGGAGAAGTTATCTCCGGAATCGAAGCAAAAGATACAATGTATACATTAATTAATGTAAAATAATTGGTTTAATAAAATTTATGTTAAATAACCCTAATGTCCAAAATGAAATTGACCTCCAGGAGAAATAAATAAATTAAAAAATAAAAAGGGTCTCAGATGGATCAATGTTTAAAGAAATTGCTACATGTTAGAATATTTTATTTGAAAACAATTCACTTTTATTTTAGAAAAAACTGAAATTTAATTAATATCGTGAACATTTTTGTGACACGTTTTTAGATATTATCGTCCCAAAAATTGATCAAATGAAAAAATTTATGAGGTAAAAAGATAAATAAATAAAATGCTAAACTCAAAAAATATTACAGCCAAAAAAAAGGAAAAATATTTTTTTTTTTTGATGGCAAATAATTACAAATTCTTGTCACTTAATAGATAACAACAAATTCAAATCATTTTCTGTGTTGACCTCATATCTCTCTCTTAGACAGTTAAGTTATTAAGTTATTCATAGAAAGGTGGCCAATTTTTTTTTCGAAAGAGTGGTTATAGATCATCACTTTATCGGGCGGCCTAAATTCACCCGACTATTTTGCAAATATGTTTAAAAATGTGTGAATCATGGAGAATATAATTTTCAACCTTTATTTCTGCCTATGTGTCAGGATTACGATAACCTTGATAGCTTAAAAAAGAAGTCATAGAAAATTCATTCAAATGCCAAAAAATTAATAATCCCAATGCTAAAAATTGCTTAAATTTTGGGCTCTAGCTTTTGAGTTTCTAGTTCAAAAATACACTCAATATGTTTTTCGAATGATTTTATTGAGATTATAAAAGTTGCTATGAATGCCTAAACAAACAAGCAAGTGTTTTTCAATTGATTAAATAAATATTTTTATTTAGTTTAAAACCTACTATTGCAGAAACATACTCATTCTCTTCTTTTTGTTCTAGATTTGTTTATGACGAATATTCTAATTAAATAAATTAATAATGTTTCTTAAAGCTTACCTTGTGAAAACAATTTCTAAAAAAATATCTACCTACTATTTTCTCTAAATCAAACTGTCAATTTTCAAAAACAAGAAGTAGAATCATTTACCAATTCCTTAATTTATTTACTCCTATCCTATGGCTTTTAAAGACTAGGATTTCCTTCCTGTTTCCATTTTTATCGAATTCCCCAACCACAACTTCATAATTAACTTTTAACTCCCATTCTTGAATATTTTTCAAAATCCATAATTCTTCTTTTCTTTTAAGTTACATGTTGCTTAAAGGTACTTAGCGATTTAGAATATTTTATCATTAAAAAAATTAATTTATATATAAATTCATATTTACTCATCATTTTTTATTTACTTAATGGGAAATCTAAATAACACTCCATTAACTGCTAACATTTTTACCATGAAATACAGATTTGATTTTAATTTGAAAACTTCTTCTCGTAATTTTGGTGATTATTTCTCCATTGATTAAAAACAAAACAATAGAAATTTTTTGCAAAATATCGCCCTTAAATTATTTCTCTAATTTCCACTCACCACTAAAATTGAGATGAGATATAAACTAAAAGAGAGGGGAAAAAGTTGGAATAATAACAAAGCTATTGTGCTATGATTTGACAAGTTGTTATCAAAACTTTATAGATAGATAGCGAGTAAATATATAATATATAAATTGTTTCTTGTATGTTTATAATAGCAAATTCAAAGAGATATTGGACCAAGTTTAAGAAAGTTATCCAAACTTCCTCCGATGATGAAAAGTTCTCTTTTCTAGTTCAAATTTCGACCGCCATCTCTTCCCGCATTCTCTCTACAGCCTTTTCGTAATTAGATTATCAAAATTCTCAATAATGTTTATAATACTCAAGTATGCAGCTGAATGGGAATAATTGGGAAAGCTCTTAATTGATAATTCCGTTTATTTGGATCAAACCAGTGCAGACCTATATCCCCTACAAATTGATTAAAGGGAACAAGGATTCTAAACCCTGGTTTGGTAGACAATGCGCAGATTCCGTCCGTGAAAAAAACAAATATTTTCAGAAATGGCAACTTTCACATCTAGAATGTGACCGAGTTGCATTTACCAGAGTCGCGAAGCTCATGCCAAAAAAATCATCTCTGAGGCAAAGAAGTCATTCGACCAGAGGATAGCTGACCGTCTCGCATCTTGCCCCAATGGAAAACGGGCCTTTTTCTCGTTACACAAGGCAAGCGAAGAGAAATTTCGCGTCTCCCTCACTTCCGCCCCTCTTTCACCCAAATGGTTCAGTAGCCACAACCCCCGCTGAAAAAGCCGAATCGCTAGCTCTCCTATTTCGCAACCAACTCCACATTAGATGACAAAGGGCTTAACCCGCCCGCTTATACCCCCCAAACCAACCTCATGGGCAAAATAATTTTCAAGGCCCCAAATAATCATAAAAGCCATTAATAAATTAAATTCCAAATCCGCCGCTGGCCCGGATAACATCCCACCAATTCTCACTAAAAAGTCGCGCCCCTGAACTTGCCCCTATCTTATCCAAGCTATTCCAACTTCTTACGAATCGGGCATTATTCCCCAAAAGCTGGAAAATAGCCAGGGTCACACCTATTCCTAAAAAGGAGACACTTCACAAATCTCTAATTACAGGCCTATCTCGATCACACTCTGTTCTTTCCAAAATAATGGAATTAGTCATAAACCAACACGTCCTTCATCACTTAGAAAACAATAAATTAATTCACGATAGGCAATATGGATTCAGTGACAAAATCGTTCCACAGGCGACATCTTAACCTATGTCACCCACACCTGGAACAATACTCTAGAGGCCGGAAAAGAACCTTCGCTTAGCCCTTGATATCTCCAAAGCTTTTGACCAGGTTTGGCACAAAAATCTTCTTGCCAAACTGCCAGCCTTCGGATTCACACCAACTCTTCGCAAATGGATAGAAAGCTTTCTGACAACCGAAGTATAAAAGCTTGTGGTAGATGGAACATCATCTGAATCGTTCTCCACAAACTCTGGTGTTCCCCAAGGCCCGTAATCTCCTCCACACTTCTTCCTAATGTATATAAACGACCTTTTCGATCAAACGGCAAACCCCACTCATTGTTACGCCGACGATAGCACTCTACACGGTAAACCCTCACTCCCGAACAATCGAATCAATGTTACCTCCTCAATTACTCTCGACCTAGACAAACTGAATAAATGGGGCTCACAAAATTTAGTTAACTTCAATTCAAACAAGACTCAATGTTGTCTAATTTCTAGGCGCGAAAATAAAGATTTCCCTGATATTCTCTTCGATTCGAATACCCTAAAAATGTGTGACAGCTTATCCATGCTGGGCGTCTCTGTCGCATCTGACCTGTCTTGGAATGAACACATCTCCTCTGTGGCGAAATCTGCAGCAAGGAAGATTGGCTTCTTATTCAGGTCCAAGCGATTTTACAAACCCCACAACTTCTCACCATCTACAAGGCCCAAATCCGCCCCTGTCTCGAATACGGCTCTCATCTGTGGAGAGGGGCCTCAAAATACTCTCTTGCTACCCTGGATGCAATTCAGAAACGAGCCGTCAGGCTAATTGACGATTCTACCCTCACCGACTCCCTCGACTCGCTGGCTCATCGAAGAGATGTCTCTGCCCTTTCCCTTTTCTATAGATACTATCACGGCAGGTGCTCTGATGAGATAAAATCAATAATTCCCCCAAAGCATGCTTTGCACGTAGCACGCGTTTTGCCGACTCCCAACACTCTTTCGCGGTTAAATTAGAAAAGTGCCGGACCACTTCATTCGCCAATACATATATCCCCATGACTTCAAGGAACTGGAACTCTCTTCCAGCCTCTATCTTTCCCAGCACCTATAATCTTCAAACCTTCAAAACCGGAGTGCATAGACACCTACGTCTACACCCTCTCACTTAATCAACTTTCTCTTCTCTTCGGTAATGCAAGGGTCTTTCGAGATCCATAGGGGCTGCATCTTTACTGGTGCACCCCTTCTTGCATTCGATTGCATTAAAAAAAAAAAAAAAAGATCTTAGTAACATTAGTGCAATTTTTGTGGATCCAATTCATGGGCCGTTTATTTGGATCAAACCAGTGCAGGTTTTAGTAACATTAGCCCAATTTTTGTGGATTCAATTCATGAACTTGAAACTTTCTTGAAGAAGAGAAGTTTTTTTAGCATTGGTAAGGTAACCCCAGTTAGTTTTCAAAGTATTATAATCAAGCAATCTACTTCGGACTAGATCTAATACTTGGCTTTTAGTGTATTCTCTTACAACATTTAGAAGTAATTTATCATGGGGTTCCGAATTATTGATAATACCTTCCTCCATCTTTACTTACAGTTTTCATATTAAAGATAGTAACAGATGGATTCCAGAGTTTTTAAAGATTATATAACTGTATAATAATTTTAGTATTTTCCGGCAGCTGTTCCACTACCCTAACACCGGTACTGGACCAAACATTAATCCTTAATATTTCACATAATCAGGATAGATTGTTCTTGTTCTATGTTATCGAGAATTCTTTATGTTTAAAGTTTCAAAAATAATAATAATAATAATCACCCAAATGAACTATTGCATATAAATATTTTATTGTGAAAAACTAATCAGTTCTAGGCATAAAAATTACTGATTTATTACATATCACTTGTAAAATTTGAATTTCTTATTTAGTTTACGATGTTTAATGCTCTGGCATGCTGATGTGGTAGCGGCGAGAATAATAGTCTCCCGTTTTACGATATTACGGATCACTAAATAATGAATAATATGATTATCGATTGTGGCCTCCAAAAAACCCCGGGGCTGCAGCATCCCATCGATAGATCTTGCCATACGAATTTCTATTTGTATCGTTCAATTCCAAAAAGTAATGTAAGCGTTCATGTCGATTCATGTCGATGACTAGTCAAATTTGCATCTAAATTTGTCTAGTTAGACCGGTCGATCGCTTGCATGGCATTTTAGAATCGACTCAATAATCTAGTAGTTGACTTTCTGGGGATGATCACAGTTGCTTATTTAACGCCTACTAAGTTATTTTCCATTATCGTTTAACATTTTTCTGTCTCTTTTGCATTAGACCTAAGGCTCAAATTCCCCAGATTAATACTTGGAGAATCTTTGTTATAGGATTTTTGAAATTTATTTCCCACTTAGCGTATCGAAATATTTTATCCATCTTGTAATCCTTGTTTTTACTTTTAAACTCAATCTCGTTATCATATTTTGTCTTAAACACAACTAACTTAACAATATCGTGCGTTTGGTTCATTTGTTTGATAAGATTTTTTGCTTAAACCTATAGAAAGTAATAATATTATAAAACATTAGCTGTCAAAAGTCTTAAGGAAAAAATATAATAGACACAATTCGTTTCTTTAGACATAAATCTGATAATCTTGTGAAAGTCTGTGTAAGAAGAAAACTGAGAAAGTAATAATTATTAAAAGGAGAAAGAAAGAGAAAGTGACATAGACAAAGTTTTCATTAAATGCCTCTCGAATGTTGATTTTATGTGAGTCTTAATGTCTTTTTACAAGTCAGAAAAGTTTAATTAAAATCATTAAACGTGTTTTACATGAATCAAATACTTTCTTTTTTTTTTTTTTTTTTTTTTGTAACTGCTGAAATTTTGAAAAATTTTCTTAGAATGTTCCAGTATGAAAGGGTCTTTATGGAGAAGGCATGCTGCCTTGCCTGCTGAATATAATTATTATTATTAAATTTTCGAAGGCGCTAGGTGAATCCGATGAATGACAACAAGCTGACAATTAATTTTGTCTTCTTAAAGATGATTCTCTTGCTCACTCCAATTCTTCATCTTTATTCCTTTTTACTTTTATCTCTTATCTATAAAACTGACGCTTGTTTCATTAGATCGTTTAACAAAAGATGCCAAATTAAAGAGAGGCTGGTGACAAACAGCTGACTGAATATTCGTGGCGTCATCTGTTTTTGCTATTCCCGTCTTCTTACAGAAGCTACAAGATAGCTAAATAATCAATCGAGAGAACAGACTTGGCTACCTAAAAAATAAATCAAATAATTGATTTATGGAGTACCATTACTTTTAATTCAGAGCCATCAGCGATTACCTTTCTGGAATTTTTCTTAAAAATCGACAAGCCGAAGAGCGATTAACATCGATTACACAACCAGTGATTTTATAGCGTGTAGAGTGATCTATTTTGCCGGCTAGTAATTATAAACGAATACGGTTTTCGAAATTTAAATTTGAAAAGTTGTTGTTATAATTCTGTAATATTCTGATTTTCACACTCAAATTCAGTAGAAAATTGGTATCTGAAAAAATTCCCTCACATCACAATTTTTTGATATAGGTTGAAATTTTTCATTTTTTTTTTTTTTTTCATTTATTTCAAACCCTTTCAAAACTTACTCAAAAATTAATATTTTTTTTTATTCAATGCAGGGACTATAGATATGATTTAAATTAAACATCTTAAAAAAAAAGTAGAATTTTTACAGCCCAAAATAGAGGGAACACAATTTCTACTTGTTTTTTGATTTTAAGTTAAAATCCCATAACTTTACTCAAAAATTAAGTATTTTTTTTATTTTCCAATTTACCGTTATGTAGATATAATTTAAAAAATAATTCATTAATAAAATATATAGAAGTAATTTTATAGGCCAAAATAGCATGAGTTCACTTACGAGTATATACACATATTACACATTTAATGATTTAATTAATTCTTGTTTTATGAAAATGTGGCGAGATACCAAAAAATAAATTTATTTTAGGTATAGCAGCCGAAAATCTATATGAATCATATAAAATTATTCAAAAACTTTTCATGACAGACCTGTGTAATTAGCAGAACTTATCTATAATCGAAATACCACTCATTTATTGATTAATCATAATTTCTTTGGAGCTTTTTGAGCTAGTACCTTGAAGTTTGTCATGAACGTTGCTTTAAAACGTAGATGGTCGCTAAGGAAGAAAGGCAAGAGAGTAAATTTGCCATCTAGAAGCTAGTAAAGTTGAAGGGCTTTCAACTTTTCACGCCACCGAGTAAACTTGACAGCTAGTTTGCGAGCCACTCCAACTATCCGAAGTTCATTTGTCGGTCGCCAGTAAGCTAGCTAGTTAGCAGTGAGTAAACTAGCTTCCTGTAATCGACACTAAACAGATTCTAAACTTAATTCTGCAAAGCAAACAAATAAAGATAAAAACAAAATACTTGATCTTCCCAACAATTATTGAACTTATGTTTCAGAAGTTTGAGCGTTAGACATAAATTGAAGAAAAAATGGATGTTTTTTTTTTTCAAAATTCTATACCCTTTGAGCAACTTTTTCGTCATCGAACTACGTTAACCAGAAAGCCAAAATTTGGCACACAATTTAAGTTCTCTATTAACAACTCCCCAATATCTCTTAATATAAAAATTTGTTATTTTTTTCTAATTTTTTGCATTTTTTATTCGCATGTTCTAAAGCTAGAAAGCTCAAATCTAATCAGTTCTTGATTTGTAATTTCAAACATTCTGGCATTTTTCTTCACGTTTTAGAAATGCTAAACACGAATAAACGTCACAAGACAAGCCAAATGTGAGATTTGATTCGGCACGCCGAGGGTTCTGTACCTATTATAATTTAAATGTATTACTAGCTGAATGACTCGAAGCTCCGTGAATCCCACTCAGAAGGCAGAAAGTAGAAAAATGTTTATATCTCCGAAAATACTTGAGAAATTAAATTCTCCATTTGCCGACCATAAGGAAAGAATGAAAGAATTTTGAGAATTTTTTCAGAATTTTAATTGAAGTATTTTATTGAAATTGGACTTAAAGAAAGATCGTGAAAAATAGGTATTATGACGCTTTCCTACAGTCATTTTAAGGTGAATTAAGTTTTTAAAAATTTACGCTAATTCCATTTAAGGGGATCTTTACATGTGGATAGTACTTTACACCCATGATAAAAAATAGTATTTTATATTTTGGATTGTGACTCTTCTCAAAATAATCATGGCACACAATTTTTGCATTCTATCGGCATTAATATGGAATAAAAAATTTAAAAGGCTTGGTGCGTCCTGGATATGTAAATTTTTAAAGGATGATGAATGACAAAGAGAAATCAAAGAGGTTGTCCTCTGCTTGATGCAAATAAACATACACACATAAATATCATCTCGATATATATGTGTGTATGTTTATTTGCATCAAGCCGAGGACAACCTCTCTTGTTTCTCTTTGTGAATCAACAACTCTGCTACTCTCGGCAAAACAAAAACTTTCCAATTAGAGGATGAATGAAATTCAATTGCTTCCTTCAGTAATTTTTATTTTTACAATTAGATAAACCACTTGTTAAAATTACTGGAAAAAAGCAATACTGAATTTCATTCATCCTCCTTTAAAAATTAATATGGAAACCTTAATTTTTGATTAATTCAATACTCTAGTCGCTCGGCGAATCGCGCTCACCTAGCGTTCCAGCGTTGGGATTGTGCTTCTCTATATTCGTTCGACACCTGCGATTTCGGGCTTACTACCTAGAATGATAGATGATATTTGGGGATGATTAATGTACTGTGCGACCTATTGGCCTATTGTCTAATACTCCTCATTTATGTATAATACTAGAATGGTCTACTAAAGCTCCTTCCCTAGTCTTGCTTGGATCCTTTAAGCTTTAAGGCAACGGTTCTTGAACGGTGGTACTCGTACCACAGCTGGCTCGTAAGAGATCTCTATTGATTTATAGTATCAATTATATGAGAATATAGTTTCGAAATACTTGGTTTCTTCTTCAGTTTAAATATGATTTCAATTCTGACTAAAGCATCTTTAAGGAATATTTATTATTTATTTATTTGCTTTTGACGTGATAACGTCTTATAAATCGATGAACACCGGCTGCACGCACGAAAAACTGTCACGTTCCGGTGGGCGGAGCTTATTGTAGAAGTTCTCGAAGAAGCTCGCGTGGCGGCGTTCCAGTAGCAGAACTAATTAGTAAAGATTGTGGTGTTGGTGCAAGGTGAAACATCTTTAATAAAGATAAGAGTAAATAAATATTATATGTAATATTCATTTACTATGAGTTAAGGATTCTTGGTCACGTGTTTCACATTAAAAAATTAAATTAAAAGATGTAAATTTTTTGAGAAGTTCATTGACTTTTGTCTATAAACTGGGAATCTATTTTTTTGGGCTTTTTATTACAAAATAATTCAGTGATAATAATTCAATTCAATTCATTAAAGTATGCAATTTTTCATCAATGTTTCTTTATGGCGTTATCACGTAAAACTATCGTCAGTAAACCGACTTTACAGACAACAATATTTTTTGTTTATTTATTAATTTTGTTGTAAATAAGACGAGATAGTCTTTTTAAAATGGTATTCAAAATTTTTCGATATACATATGGCTAATAATTGATTAACACGTGAACTGTTTTGCCTTAAAATTTAATTAAAATGAATCCCCTATATTTTGCACTAATCCGACGAAACGGGGCAAGATATTATAATCGTGCTTGAAAAAATATGTTGTTGTTTTTTTGCTTCATTTTTTTCGAAAACAGCTAAAGCTATTATGATAAAAAAAAAATTGAGCGAAATCCCAATACTAAGAACTACTAAAATGTTGTATATAATGAAAATTTATAAATTAAATTTGAAGAGTTATTAATTAAATTATTTTGTCAAAATGTCACCCCTGGGATATATATTTCCAAATATTTTGTACACTAGCTCAAAAACCAATAAGAGTATCCGAATTAAATTTCATATTTAGATGATTTTTCATATTGAGATTAAGAGCTCTTTAGATTTTGATTGGAGTCAGACTCAAAATTAGAGAAAAAAAAAATTATAAAATTTTCGAAACAAAAACCAAAAAAACTGATATGCACAATGTGCGAGTCCTGTATTTTAAAAGACATGTGAATATTTCTTAGGGATGGTTCTGAAAAAATAAAATCATTGCTATAAACCTAAGCCCTTTAGTCGATATATGCCAAATTTTGCATAAATGCTCTTTAAGATCTTACAGAAATGACTATCCACGCGAAATAGATAGTGATTCAAAATTGGGGGAGGGGGGGCAATACATAGACTTACCATTTGTATGCTCTAGCTCAGTGTTCCGCAAACTTTTTATGTTCAAGGTACACCTACAAAATCAAGAAATTTTAAATGTACACCAAAGTAAAAAACAATGTTTATTTAATATTTATTTATTATTAAAATCAATATAATATGAAAAGATGTTTAATGAGAAATGTGAGCCTGCTTTACTGAGCACAGGCGATCAAAATTTGGAGCAATCGTTGATAAGACTGCTCGCATAGCTGTTATGCTATGTGTATGTGCATTATATTCATAAAACTTGACATTTTTCCCCGGCACACCAACTAATGACAACGGTACACCAGTGTGACGCGGCACACACTTTGAGGAACACTGCTCTAGCTCATAAACATGTAAGAGAGATCAAAACGAGATTTCACATATATATTTTTCACGTATATTACGTATATTAAGATTAAGAATTGATTAGATTTTGGTTGAGATGTGAATATTTATTTCAGGAGACGAGGTACAAAAAATTAAAGTCCTAGCTGCTCGATCTCTGTCAAATTTCACACATAAACCCGTTAAGTTAATGATCTTAATTGAGAAAGGAATATTAAAAAAAAAATAATAATAAATAAAATAATATCTCCAATGTCAGAAAAAATCATTTCATATTTTACTTTACCATATATGAAATAGTTAAATTGAAAGTTTCTTTTTGCTGAGAGTAGCAGCATATTTTCATAAATTGAAGGAGACAATAAAAGAGTATGTCTTCTGCTGGAATTATTAATTTTTAATTAAATAAATTAAACATTTATAATTCCAGTAGAAGACATACTCTTTTATTGTCTTTTTCAATTTATGAAATAGTTATATGGATGTCAACATGACATTATTGCTATTAATATTTTTAGATAGAATAAATCTATTTTCAAAATTAAAAAGAGGCTAGAAAAATTATAAAGAGCTTAGAGATATATTTTTATTTATTTAATTATTATTATTATTATTAAATTAGGGAACGAAGCAAAGATTTTTATAAGGTAGACAAAAGGATCAGCCGGGATTCGAACCCGGGATCTTCGCATGTGCGCTGCGATGCCTTTATAAGAGCCTTAGCTCTTATCCTCTCGGCAACTGATCCCCGAACCCAAGCTGATAACTAATGTCTATATGAATTTGGAATTTCATTTTTATTTAATCTTTTAATCTATATATATAGTTTAATTAGTCAAGCCAACTACAGAGCTGTGAAAAATGAACGAGGAAGATATTAAAAGATTAAATAAAAAAAGAAATTTCAAATTCATATAGACATTAGGTATCAGTTTGGGTTCGGGGATCAGTGGCCGAGAGGATAAGAGCTAAGGCTCTTATAAAGGCATCGCAGCGCACATGCGAAGATCCCGGGTTCAAATCTCGGCTGATCCTTTTGTCTATAATATAAAAATATTTTCTTCGTTCCCTAATTTAATTTAATTTATAATTGTCTTTCGACGTGGCCTCATTGTGGTTGCGCCCTGGAGTGAAGTAGAAAATTATTTTCGACCTTTGGGTTCGCGATCGAGTGGGAGGCGTTTGGATATTATTATTATTATTTTCTAAATTGGTGATTTAAATCATAAGAAGTTGAGAATCGCTCCTTAAGGGAATTGAGTAGTTGATTTAAGTGTAATGAAGGAAATATGCACTTAGACACTAGTATGCACTCAAAGGATCTCTCCTTGTGCAAATGAGAACATCTGAATTTTTTTAGAAATCTTTTAATTACAAACCATCCATTATTTCTAAAATACATATATTTTCTATCAGTTTTAAGTAGTCTGTGTGATTTTTTATATAAACTAAAAGATTGGAGAGAATTGGGATTTGAATACATAATCTTTGATCTTATATTCAGGATAAAACTAATAAGATCTCGCCAAGGGGAGCGGTGTGGATATTGAACCCTTTCTTTCTTCTATCCAATATAGGAGACAATCTCGAAACAGTGAACCAATAAGTAGAGACGTTGGAGGCAAAGTGAGTGAGCCCAGCTCATAAAAGGTGCCCGGCTTGGGTAATGAATACTCGAGGGATTGAATTTCAAATAGAGCCAATGGCTTTTGTTGCAATGCCTCAAAGAAGCTACGGTTGAGGATAATTGCACAAACAGGACAAAGTGGGCGTTTTGGGGTGGGAGTGTGACGGTGCAGTTTCATCCTTTCTATCCACTCTTTGCCCTAGAAAATTAACGTTTTTACATCAAATAAACAACAAAGACCCTAAGGAAAGACCTCTCTAACTTGAAAGAGTAGATTAAATTACTATTAAATTAAAACTAAAATAAGAGGATTTGTCTTTATTTTAAATAATGAATTAATGTTGAGAGAAAGAGTAAGATCAAAATGGAATTATTTCTTTTAAATTAAATATAAAACTCTAAATAGATTACACTGCGCAACAATGAAAATGTCTCGAGCTCAAAAATAACTGATTCTAATGTATTTCCACCTGCTGAATTCAAAAATCACCATAAAAATTACCGATTATCTCTTGTTTTGGAGATATTATCAGTCAAAACGACGAAAAAGGCCATTTGACATATTTTCGAGTCCCCTTAGACATTAAAACAGCAATATTTGAGATCACAATATTTTGTTGAAGTAATAGAAAATAGCTTCCTCTTTGATTTTCAAATTTTCAAATTTTTAGCTCAATTAGAATTCGAGTTATAACAAAAACTAAAACTACGTGATTATAAACGATAATAAACATATATAAAAATATATGGCCTTACTTTTTAGTTATAACTCGAGTTCTAATTTAGTTACAAACAAGTGGTAATTTGAAAATCAAAGAGGAAGCTGTTTTCTATTACGTCAACAAAATATTTTTATTTCAAATATTGCTTAAAATTATTGGATAAAAAATACTTGGTAGGTTTCACATTAAGATATAAAAAAATAAAACGAATTTATTTTTGGAGAATCTTTAATCTCGATATATATATTTCGGGTGACTAACCCATCTTCAGGAGAAACAGAAAGTAACTGACCTGGATAAGTCGAAATTGAATACAAGTCAATGGTAAAATTTATTTTTAAGATAACAAAAGGGTAAATATTTAAAATTAGTGGAGGGAGAAAGGTAGGAAGTCTATTTTGTTTAATTTTGAATGGTCTTCTGAGAAATGAGGATTTCCAATAATTTTAAAAAATGTTTCTCAAGTACCAACACCAAATTCCTTAAAAACTATCAAATATTGCTGTTTAATGTCTAATGGGACTCGAAAATAGGTCAAAATGGACTTTTTCGTCGTTTATTATTATTATAACAACTACAAAAGCAAACTTTATACGGATGTTTTGTAATGAAGATTAAATATTTTAGTAAACAATTTATATATATATAGTAGGTATATGCCATATCGGTTTGTCTAGAAAAGGAGTACCTCAGGCCACTTAGTGGTTTAATATCTGGCTGTGGGTCACAAAAAAATTAAAAAGTATTCTTGTTAAGAACAAAATGGTTCTTTTTTCACTTATTAACTCATATTGCTAGATTCCGATAGAAAAAAACTCGGATTTTATGGTGTAATTGAGTTAAGTGATTTTATTAAAAAACTTGAGATTTAATAAAATTTTACATTCTATCCTTTTAGGATTTGCTTGTGATGGATAAATAAGGGTGAATCTACGCTTAATTTTTTATTCAAGTTTTTATAAATTTACTTAAATTATTACACTGCGACAAGGCTTAAATTTGACCCACGCTTGTAGAGAAGAGCTTTCAAACATTCTCTTCCCATCCTAGATAGAATTAAGAATAACTAATAAAATTAATCGTGGATTCACCCTTCTTTATCTATTACTTTTTTTATCAACACTACCTTGTCGTTCGTTCTGATGACAAAATGTTATTTATACGAAACCAAATATCTCTAAATATTCAAAAACCCTTTGAAACAAAGCTAGTTGGATTCGCTAGCTCATTTTTATACTGATTTCTCAGCTAGGGAAACCTTTTAAATTATTTCAACTGTTTAGTTAGAAAAAAATACCCCCGAAAACATGTGGTTTGATATTTTTATCGAAAAATCCTCATTAGGAATACTATATTGTGACCCCTAATTTTGCACTCGTTTTCAAGTGCTCAAGAAGCTTGTCTTTGAAACTGACTAGAATGTCACTATTCTGATGAGAATAATCCATTAAAAAATGTTTAATTTAAATGGTTTCTTCTCAAACTTTTCTACTGATTCGACTTTGAGTTTAAATCACTAAGAATTTTAGAAAACCAATGAAGTTTGTTTTAAAGAAATTGTCCAAATTGTACATAAATTATAAACGACTTTGAAGATTAATCGTTTGAAAGGAAAATTAATTGAAATTTTCTAAATGAATTTAATAAAGTCTAAATGTTTGCTTATCATTTTTACTGCGGACCTGACACAAAGTTTACAGTTGGCATACAGGGAATTTTTTCGCTAAATCTCATTGTTTAATTTGAGGTAATATTGATCCAAGTAAACAACATTAACAAAATAATTTCAGTCAATGCTCAATAAATAAAAACAGTTCAAAATATGATTCTGAACGATTCATTGATTTAAACAGAGTTATTTGTATGTCAAATAAAGAATATGAATTCATATTATACATATTTCATTATATTCATACATTAGGATCTATAATATAATAATAATATTTTTCTTCAAATTTTTATTTTTTATGTTTTAATTAAGGAATAAATTACGATGAAGGAATGCATAAATGATTCATCATTTTCTTTTTTAATGAAATTTATAATATTTTACACAATCTGTAATCGAAAGCTGTCTTTAGAGTACTTTATTCCAGTTGAGACGACTTGTATCTTGTATTAAGCGGGAGAAGCAATTTAAAAAATACACTGCCCGTTATGAAAAATGCAATTCACAAATAACGCATTGCTATAATTTTAATTGATTGAATTTTCGGAACGATCTTAAAATTAATGAATATGTTAAAGTAGTACCATTGAGATTTTCAGTAAAAAATCACACCTTAATTGTTTATTTCCAAGCCTTCGATCTCTTATTTGATCATCATCTAGTTTTTTATCCTCAGTGTAATCCATTAAATCAGGGGTCGACTAACTTTTGACTCTAGAAACCCTAACACCTGTTCTTCAGAGCAATTCAAAAATTATTCGAAAGCTATTAATATAATTTATTTTTTATTTTTTATTTAGTTAATGTCACCTGGAACAAAGCCCATTTAGACAGCACATAAGTAGAGTGTTAGTAGAGTTAGAGAGAGGCCGAGTTTTCAGCCGGTGGAAATGTTTATTTGCTAGCCATGATCGAACCATGGACCTCCACTCCAACATCGTCATAATCGATCGATGCCGAAGTGAGGCCAGCGCGTTAGGTGACTGAGCTACCCGACTCCCCATTAATATAATTTTACAATTAGAGAAAATTTTAAAATAATAATAAAACAACTTGAAATAGTATATCTTTTTTAAACTAAGAAAAACCACATATAAAATTACTATCATGGCTTAAATCAGTGTGAGCACAAAGCTTGAATTTTCTTAAGAAGTTTCTTTAGTCCAGTTTGTAACTAAATTTTTAAAGTGAAACTTTTTTTAAATTGATGCACGATTCCAAACTGGGATAAGTAATTTAGCTCCTAATTTAATTTCTCACAAAAATATGTAGACCCTAAGATAATGAGAACACTGACTGCAAAATTTAAACTAATAGTCTTTTTCATTTTCAATGTTACTTGAGAGCTACATGCAAGTACCCAAAGAGCCTCATGTGGCTCGAGACCCACAGTTTGCCAACCACTGCAATTACGAAAACGATAAACACTTGAAAATAAACAATTAAGTGTAATTTTTGACTAAAAACAAGATACTTCCGAAACATCTATGATTTTAGATAGACGAATTATTTAAATTATCTTCTTTAATTATGAGTTTGCAGTAAAATTAGAAATTACAAATCATTAATCTCAATATTTTCTTCTTATCCATGCATTTTGTATTTTACTTCTTTAATACATTTTCATTGCTGACATTTAAATTATAATGTCTATTTTTACTTTATTTATTTTCCGATAAACTTAAATATTTGCAGTGTTGTGCTTTTTTTGATGGGCAGTATATTTGTAAGATCCCATTTTCACGTCATTTTTTTTTATTAAAACCGACTTCGGCTTCTCTTTGTTGTACGTAACGAAATTAAAGATTAAATTTAATTGAAATAAAAAAATTAAGTTTAAATGATGTCGTTTCACGCTAATTTTTTTGAGGAAAGACTCAGTAAAATATTATTTAAATATGACACGCCCCAATAAATAAATAATTTCGAGTATATTGAAAAGAGTGAATCCAGTTGTATAAAATACTATTGACCCGGTTCATTGCAATTTTTAGGAATGAAGTGAAAATACAATCATTTTCCTTTTGAAACCATCCGCTTCGGTTTCGCTCCCTTTACGCAAAGAGAGATATACATACATATATACACTAGGACACTTGAATACATAAACACAGGACACAGATGTGACAAAGGGTCAGAAGGTCTCAACCTCGAAGCGGGTAAATAAAAGGGTAGCAAGCAAAGCTGGGGATGTTGGAAGGTGGGTGGATAATCCTAGAAAATATCCAGAAGAAATGCACGCCGCATACAAATATAGCCATTCCGCCAATCGGGATGGGATAAATGACCTGAAGGTAAAACCGCTTGATTAAAGGAACAATATCCTAGTTTATTATTATTAGAACAAATGCAGATATAAATGTCAAAAGCGCCAAGACCGCTTGGGACAGTGAAGTCAAAATAGTAAATATGATATTTAATTCCGAAAATGATATAGTTTAAAATGTAGTTTTAGTCATGTTGTTTTAATTAATCCAATGAACTTCTATATATTCTGTGATGGGTTTGGCTTAGATGGATGCTCAAAGTGGGCTAACATTTTTGGAAAATTGTCAAAAACGATTTAAATTTCTCATCTTTTTAGAATAAATTGCGCGAAATATACATTTTAATTTCAAATTTTTTATTTCCAATATATAAATTTCAAAACAAAAAGGTTGCGTCCCAGATACATCAATTAAATATAATTAATTATAATACGTTTTTCACCTTGAGCCATAACTCTCTTACAATATCCAATTTATTTAAAGAAATATTTGGCAAGTCAATTTTTACATTTCTACAGAGAAAATTAAAAAAATGTAAATTATGTACCTTCTACATACATAAATAGATAGATAAATAGATACAGATATATATCATATCTGAGACAAGTATTTCTCTCAGAAAAAATAATGTTTACGCTATTTATCAGGTCTCCGATCAAAAGTACAACATGACTCTATTGACGTATTACACTACCTATATGTCTGACATTCAGTTTGACAGAGCAATCTAACTCGTAAACTAAATAATATAAAAACAAAAAGATATAAAATAATTATATATAGGTACCTATATTGGAAATATGAAATTATTTTTGAAATATAGCAGTATGATCATTCTTATTATTTTTATTTTTTTTATTTTTCACTGTTCTTATTTTTATCTTTCAATGTAAATTTTGTATGTAAATATGAAAAGTAATAATACTAAAAGAGATCAACAGATCTCAGAGCAAAAATAAATCATCATAACATGACTTTAACTACATTTTAAACTATAATATTTTTTAAAGTAAAAATATACTATTTTGAGCTCCCCTGGTTCTCCAGCCATAAACCTGGAAATATAGCAAGAGCAATCTCAGTACCGGCACCCGGCTTAAATTAATTTCAATTAATTTCAATAAAAGGTTTTTACTGAAAACGAATTGGGAATTTCAAGGCGATTAATCGCACCAGCAACGGTGGATAGAATAAAGGGAGAAGTTGTACTGAATAGAAAATTTCTAATATAATCAAATTGATAAAAGGGTTATTATCCACGAAAGCGACATGAATGATGATTAATAGGTCAGAAGGAAGTCAGCTCACGGAATATATTAGCTAAATCAATTCATGCCTGAAAGGCCGCCGCATTTCATTCATCGGCTTTTTAGTTATTTTAGACACCACTTTTCGTTCAGAAGCCTATATGCTTTTTTTTGCAATATGCCTTTTATATAGATAAAACGTAGTATGATCAAAAATGGAATTGATTTTTTTGAAAGCTCGTGTATTCATCCCAAAAAAATGTTTCATCCAATCCATTGAATTACAATTACCCTCTTTCACTTTGTGGTATGATAAGAGAAATTTAGAAAAAAATCATTCCAAAAACTCTGGCAACTATCATTTTTGATTATTGAATATCATCATCATCAGAGAGTAATCAGTACTAAGACTAGTTTGATGCAATCTCTCCCATCTCTTTGACTCAATCCCATGGCAATTGAATGAAATCACTTTTCTAAAAGTCGCACATCCCATTTATTTCATTATCTTGGGAAAATATTCTTATATAGGTCTTTCCGGTTCCTTTTTATATCTCATGTCACCCTTGAAAATATCGCTAAGTAATCTCCCGTGGCTCACTAAGTATATCATCTAAGCTCTTCTCTTCCACAAATTTTTCCACACTGTTCTCTTTTCTTAAAGAGAAATCAATGAAGTTGTCCTCTACTTGATTCAAATGAACATACGCCTATATATAATTTATTTGTTGAGGCTATAGTTTCGAAATTTTGAACTTCAACACCATTCTTTTTATTAAGAAATATTCTATCTCATGTGTTCAAATGTCCAAATACCCGAAATGATGAAATTATTCTTTTTGTTAGTAAGTAAACTGGTCACTTTCCAAACATTTATTTGCATCCAACAGAGCTCAAGATCTTTGATTTCTCCTTAAGAATCAACAGCTCTGTTACTCTCGGCAATTTTATCTCTCTTTACTCTAATCCTATTGAGAACTTCTTTTTTTGTTATTATTAATCTTTAAAAACATTATCCTATCATGACATTTCAAAGACGTTTAGTTTCATTTTCACTGTCTCTCTTAAATTTTATATCCATACAATTCATACATATGTCCCCAACAATATCTTCCAGAGGTAATATTATAGAAGTTGTTCGCACCGTTAAAAATTGTTTACTCTATAAATATTTGTTAAATAAAACTGTGACCAATATCTCGATCCAATATAATTTTATTAAGCCTTCCTCCGACATTTCTGATCCACAACGTTTTACTTCTTCGGGTCCGAGGCTATAGTAAATAAATATTAATCATTTATGTTTCGAATAATACTGAATTTTAGCATGGGCAATTCTCAACTTGAAATGTTTATGAGTTCTTTCGTCCTAAGTTTTTTCCTTCGTAGAATTCTGCTATGAATTTCTTAACTCATATGATCTCTTCGCTCATCCTACTGGACTCCTTTGTTCTTTCTTCGTACAGAATAAAACGTTGGTCTTACTTGGTCACTTTCAAAGCTTCCTTTACGTAATTTCTATTCATTACCAAAAACCAATGTATAACCATTTTTTAGATTTCATTTCCTAATTTCTATTTCATTTTTGAACTCTTTTATCACTTAGGTATATATATATATATAAATTACAATCATGTATGACAGAACACATCTTTGTTTTATTCCTTTTTACTGCTGGCACTTCGAAATTTATATGATTATACGATATTATATATGCCTATGTGGAGGTATTGCATTCTTGCACTTAGGTCTTTAAAAGATTCTGTCACCAAGCTTTTAATTTTATTTTAGCCTATATAAGTCTTCTACATTTTGATTTACTTTTAATATAAAATATTTCTTTCTATAAATTTTAACACCATGTTTTAGGATTTCGAGCATTTGATGTTACCGAAAGCTAATTATACATAATAAAGAACCCTTCATAAAACTTCCCCGGTACAATAATATTATATAGGATTTGTTCAGAAGTTTCCACACGTCAAATGTTGATACCACTAGAGTCTAGAAGTCTCTAAATAAATAACCAAAATATTTGTTCTAAATTAACTATTTTTTCTACCTCTTAATTTGTTATCGAATGTGAAATTTAAAGAAAAGTTTTAATATCTTTCTACCCGAGACCTAAATAATCGGGTGACCGTAGCGGGGTTCCTTTAAGAAATACACAAAGACAAAATCTTTTATATACTTATGTATATAGAATTTAGAATAGATAAAACGGAATATAGCAGGACATATCTGGAACGAAAAAGATATTAACATAGAACAGAGCTGGGTTTTTTTTTATTAAATTCTTCGTAACTGACAGCGACGAGAATAAGAGAACGAGTGACGGTGTGTTTGTGTGTGTGAATATTATATGAATGTATGGAAGAAGAGTGAGTTGAAATACACACAGACAGCTATCGTTATTTTTTTTCAAATTTATAAATGTGAAATAAGTGTCATTTGTTTGCACATGTTAAATGCATTATGGAAAATAATGCTAATTTCTTTTTTATTTAAACAGACTCCTCACTTCTCTCCTTTTTGTTTTAAATAATATGGAAAATATATTTTATAGAATGTACACTCGCTTGTATTTGTCACATAAAGTTCGATAAAAGAAAGTGACAAATTGGGCTTCAAAGTAAGATAAAATCATTATATGGTACCTACCTGGGAACAAAAATCTATGTTAAATAAAATTTACCTGGTGGTATTGGTTAAGTTTATCTATATCTATAGTTTATTTAAAGAACTTATAAACATGACGGATCTCAGCTTCGTGAGCCCAAACACTACCGGTAATTCCCGACAGGTGAACCGCGACCTAATATGCTGTACACCTACTTCCACTTGTACTTCCAAATATTTCCAAGTACTTCCAAATATTTCCAAGTACTTCCAAAATACTTCCAATGAGGTGTACACCTACTTCCAATCGCGGATCACCCCTCGGTAATTCCCAAAGATATTTAAATAAGTTGTTCGTAGGACTCAGGTAGTAATATTTTGATAGTCATTGCTTATTTAAAATATTTCTAAAATCTTTAATTTTTCTACTTCACTTAAAGCTCAGATATTACAGTAATCGAGCTATTCAACTAAATTCAGAGAAAATCTGAACGCTTTTTTAAGTCTCAGTACCCTATCTAAAAATTTTAGTTATTTATCAATTTTTTATCAGAGAAAGAAAATTAAAGCTTGGTACAAAGATTAATATTACTTACAAACTTGTTTAATGAATTTCAGCTCATTAGTTACATACTTCCTCTTTTAAAAATTCGATTTTCTACATTGTAGCATTTGTAGCTTTGATTAAAATCTTTTTACTTTCACTTACTGTTAGAGATGTAGCTTAAAGTGTTGCATTTACCTCTTCATTACCGTCTGATATTGACATTGGTATGGTAATTTCCTACAATTTAGTTCAATATCAAATAGCATATCATCAGCTAAATATTCGAGATGTGTAAACCGAACTTATATACGAGGACATGTTTTTGATCAAGCGCAGGAATAATAAATTTTATAGTTCTATAGATATATTATACTATCATTATTATTCAAAAATTCTCATTTTCACCCAACTTGAAATAATTTACCCAGGTTTTTAGACCACTCTATTGTTGTTCTATACAATAGATTTTTTTTTGGCTTTTCGGCCTTTCTAGCCATAAGCCAATTTACGACACTAATTATTTAATTTTTTAAATTTGTCTCTGCCCCCCGGGGTCAGGTTTTAGTCGGATGCCTCGAGTCGGATTCGAGCCCGGGTCCACTTGGTTAGCAGGCTCTCATGCTAACCTCTAGCCTACCCGACCCCCCACTACAATAGATATAAAGCAATAATATGCTCGTCCGAGAGAGGCCGAATACTAGCGAGAATGTCCGAAGACATTTTAACACGCAGGTGCCAGGTGCCTTCGGTGATATTTTACATAACATAAAAATAAATGAATATTCCACAAAGAGTTCTCTAGTGTAAATGTTCTCTTGCTGGGCAGTTACATTTCTCTATACTGGCGGATGAAGAAGTTGTTGAATAAATTAAATTAATAGATTCTTAAAAACTAATATAGAAAAATTCTAATCCATATTAGATTATCCATATAATATATTGTCATATTTTTGTATTAAACATTAAAGTAGGAAATTAAAAAACAGATCATGCACAGCATATCTATATCTATATAAATACATTATATAGGCAAAATGTTAAGGTCTGAAGGGATGAAGGGGGAAACGAAAGGGGTGTAAGGGAGTCGGACGAGAGCAGAATGAGGGCAAATCGACACGTACCAAGCTTTGTCCCCTTTATCCACCAGCCAGGCCTGGAAGGAAGATGCCGCCCCGAGAATATCTAATGTTTTTGCATGATTAAGTCTTTCAGTTGCCGATTGCGTTCTCCAACTAATCGCAATCACAGCCTCCTTTGCTTTTCAACTTAATGTTTTTCTCTTTCCTTTTATCAAGGTGGTTGTGGTGAAAATGAGAAAATTAAAAATTCCTCACTCAAAGCAATTCTAATCATAGTATGATAACCACCTGGGAAAAAAAGAAATAAAAAAATGTTTTTTTTTATTTGATTTTTCATTAAAATCCGATCTTATTTAAATGTGCTTAGAGGTAATGAAAGTGACCTGAAGTATTTATTTAATGAATTATTATTCAAGATTTGAGATTTTTATTTATAAAGAAATGTTATAAGTCATTGAAAGAAATGAAAAATATTTACTTTGCCGAGAGTAGCAGAGTTGATGATTTATAAGGAGAAATTAATGATCTTGTCCTCTGCTTGATGCAAATAAACATAATTATACTTATATATACTGAATATGTATACATAATTTATTTCTTAGAGACACTAGTTTCGTAGATTTGACCTTCAACATAATTCCTTTAATTAGAAATAATTTATCTGTTTTTTTTCATCGGTAAAAATACTCGATTCTTTGTAGATAAATTCATTTTGTTGTAATAATAAATCTGGTAACTTCACAAACAAATCCTTCACAAAAGAGTTTTTCATTTTAAGGAAAATTAATTTAATATACTTTTAATATTCACTGGTCGGTGTGTGTGCACTGTTATTTCACAGCATCAGTAAGTCACATACTATAAACGAAATATGAAACTTAAGCTAGGTACATTTTGGTTCAAATCTACATACTCCTTGTACTTACTTCTTTACTTAAAGGTTGGGGTGTTTCTTATTTTTTTCTCAAAAAGGATTTCTACAATTTTGTTGTTCTTAACAAGTTATCCTATGTTCAGTGGACTGTATTTTTTATCTGGATTGAAACACTGTGAGAAGACTTATGATTAGTCGTGTAGTTGAAAATCCCAACAGTATAATTAGTATCAAAGCAAATTAGGTAACTGCCAATTTATTGATCAAGCTTTTATCTTATAATACTTATTTTAAGAGCTATAATACTCTGACAGTAAGATATTATATCGAAAATAATAAGGTCTCGTTTTACTTTTGAATGGAACCTAAAAAAAACTAAAGATTTTCTAAAAACTTTTTATTTTTCAAAAATTTCACTTCTAAGAGATTTAAAAAAATATTTTTATTTATATACCTTAGTTATTTATATAATACTGTTAAAGATTAAATAGAATAGTCTATATTTTATCTGGAATTCTCTTCTAAGGGTATCCTAAATTCTCCCTCAATGCATTGTTCTTTTTTTTGAATAATTTTACATCCCCTAGAGAGAATAATAATCCTTATCGTCATCCGCCAGTATAATATATAACATTGACGGCCACGAGATCCAATCGGAAATATTCGATATTTATTTCTCACTCACCTTCATAATAAAAGTGATAAAAGTTTTAACCCCTTAAAATTAAACTCATCTAGTAAAAAAAATCTTTAAATCGCTATTGATGGTTGATAAAAAATAATAAATAAATAGAAGAGGTGTATATATAGACCTATAAAATTAAATACAAATTCGAAAATGGAGTTGCGCGATAATGCTTTTATTTATCATAGATCGGATTTCATTTGTTTGATTTTTATCACCGGATTTATAAAGTGTTCACTCTGATATATATATTTGGGGTGGTAAACGGGCCAATGGGGATGAACGAACAAGCCTGGGTGGGTTTACACGGGCAGAGGGGACTATTTATTAAAGTATCTATAATATTCCAGTGATAAACGAAAACCATTTATTATTATCATACTAATCTCTTCCTCTATAAAATTTTAGTTAATTTTATTGAGTTACACTGCTCAACATGAAGCAAATAATACTAGATTTTTTTTTCATTATCTAAAAATATATATTATTTCTTTTTTTGAAAAATGCTACAATCATATTAATAAATACAATAAAAGTGTACAAATTTTCCAAATGATTCTATTTTGCATACAATTGAAATGTGTATAAAATGATTTTGTTTTGTTTTTTCGAACAAAATATAATTGGAAACAGATAAGCGAAAACAAAAGAGTGGATTATACTCGTTTCATTTGGACTCTAAAAAAATATTAAAATTGGATTTTTCTGCTCATTGTACAGGCAAGTGCATAGTAGTTAGTTGTCCGAGGGATTTAGGTATTTAGATGACGCCCTGGTACAAACTGAAATTTGGCTCTCCATTTACGTAGTTACTAGAGTAGCCTGTTTGTGTTTCTGGATTAAAAATGAAAAATATAATTCGGTTAAAATATTCCAAATACTCCTGTGAAAATTTTTTCGAATTTGATAGCAAATTAAAAATTCACTTTAAACACTATATTTTTATTTTTTTAAATTAGAGTATTTTATATAGTAGAAGTATAATTTGGGGGAAAAAATCACTGATTTACCTTCCCTTAAAAGAGAAAAGCATAATATACAAGTAAGGATATTAAATTTTTTTCGATTTTATTAGAAATTATAGGGAGTTGCAAAAAATATATTTCTGTTAAAATATTCCGAAAAGTCGCTCTTCATGAAAAAGAAATTTTTTTTCAAAATTCCCCATAGAAATTTTTTTTTATTTATTTATTTTATTTATTTATTTATTTTTTATTTTGATAGCAAAATTAAATTTCATTTATTTGAGAATTATATATTCCTATATATATTTTTAATATTACAAGATACAAGAATCGAAAGTCGAAAATAATCTTGCTAGTTCCTAAATATTTTAATTTCATAAATTACATCTTTTATTATTATTATTAATTTTAATAGAGGATGTAATTGTGAAAAAATCAAATTAGTTCAAAATTTGAGAAACTCTTTTGTTCCTTATCGTCCATTCAGCAAAGATTTAATATTTTTATATTTAAATTTTTATCTACCATAAATTTCCTATTTCTTCCTTATAGTACTCTAATTTTCTTCTCAATTTGATCCAATGAATCCAATATATCTTGCCTTTAAAGGCTTGTATTAGAAATAAATCGGAGTTTTTCTTCTGATTCATGTAAATATATAATAATATATATTTCAATTTTATTTAAATATAAACACGACAAAAAACGTTCTGTTTAAAATTAAACACCATACTTTTATTTATTTTAGATTTGGTTCTTTCTATTTCTAAAGAACCTCTCGTTATATATGTAAAATCAAATCGTCACATGTCGCCGCTGCTTTCGCTTCGTCTACATATAAAATCATCTAATTCTAAAAATATATCGAGATATTTTTATATTCATAATAAATCATGTAGATATAAATTTGTATTCTATCATTGGTATCGACCTCCCTCTCAATGCACACTTTCACATAGAGAAGTATATTTTTTTATGGTCGTCTGTGAAGTATCTCTGTAAAGATCTTAAGTAGAATTAGGCAAAGAATTTTAAATTCATCTTAAAATCACGCTGTGAGAGATCCACGAAGTACCATTTTTACTTTACCATACAGAGTATTGTCATGTATTGTAATCATGCATTAAAAAAGTGTTTTTCCCTTCTTTTTTTTCGAAATATCTCAAAAACGGCTGAAACTATTTTCATTAAAAAAATTGAACGAAACCATGGCATTTCGGTCTACAAAAAAGCCCTAATAAATGAACATCGAAAAAATTATATTTTTCGAGATAATAATTAATTTGTCAAAATGTCTGTTATTTAGTCTGGTTGTCTGGTTGTTAGTTAGTTAGTCTGTGCGTTACCAAATTTTTGTGGACGAGCTAGCTCAAAAACTAGTGTGAATATCAAACCAAAAGGTCATGGAACCCGTGATTCCCCTCATGTTGATATCACTAAATGCAAATGTAATTCTACGAGAATATAATATTAAATTTTTTTATATTTTATTCAATATAACCATTAATTCCAATATTTTTATATTAATAAATACTTTCATTATATTATTTTCTATTTAATTTTGTTTCTCTTCTTCTGGGTATTTGCGTTATCAAACGGTGGTGGCTATTGAGTTGAAATTCGGTCACATTATTTCCATCGTAATTTAACTTATTTTATTTTTATTTTATCTAAATAATTTCAGCCTCTTTTGAGAAAAACATCATTTTTTGGCAAAACTAAAATAATCTATTTTTATTTGTAATGAAAATCAAGAGATTGTCCTTTACTGAATCCAAGTTGTTTTGAATAATTTTTATTACACGTCAGAAAGTTTACTTTGGCCCCTTGGGAATAGAACTCAAATGCCAAAAATCAATCTTGACCAATGACCAGTGTCCACCCTTCGAAGTAAAACACATTTTTACCTGCTTTATATACTAGTAAACGTCAGATTGGTTTCACTTCGAAAGACAACCATTAGCTTTTGCTGCTTTTTGACACTTTGATTCACTTCCCTAAGGGTGAATACAACCCTTCTGACGGGTAATAAAAATTATCCATATAAACTCGGATTCAGTAGATGACAATCTCTCGTGATTTTTTCTAAAACTCTTAAAAATTTTAACTTTTAAATTATGATTGACATTTATTAATAATTTGTGAATAGTCATTTTTTCCAATTTAGTTAATATTTTACGAGATATATTAAAAAAACTTTAAAATGAGCCTTGATCGACTTGATTCAAATTGTCCGGATAAAAATTAAATAAACATTTTTTTAACAGTAAGCTATACACCTTCAATCTAAAAATAAACTTTTTAGATCGAACCATTCGCTGCTTTTCAATTTTTTTCTTAATTCTTTTATATTTCCATCTAAAAATTAAAATAGGACCCTCTATTAGATTCGCTACAATGCCTTTCAATGCCTTTCAGAGCATTGTTGTTCGTAAACTAAATAATATAAAAACTTCGAATTTACAATATCTATAATATATTCATTTTCCCATAAATCTAAAATCATATTAAAGTTTTAATCGAATTATTATTTTGGGGAAGGTCAAAAATAAAAAAAATAAAATTTTATCATAAAGTGTGAGCTACCCCTGTAAAGATCTCTTTCAAAATAATTAGATTTAATTTATTCCGGTTTAAAATAAGGGTGCGATAAGGGTCTAAAGTGGCCGTTTTTAGGTGATTTAGTTGGCGTTTAGAAATGGCTTAACTTAACATTATGAAAAAATTACACAACATCATGCATCTTCGTAGAGATTGTGGTGTTGGTGCAAGGTGAAACATCTTTAATAAAGATAAGAGTAAATAAATACTATATGTAATATTCATTTACTACGAGTTAAGGATTCTTGGTCACTTGTTTCATATTAAAATTAAAAAATTAAAAGATGTAAAAATTTTTCCAATATATATATTTCGAGCAGTAAGCTCATTTTCAGGAAAAGTACATAATTATAACTGATTATAAGTTATTATTTTGTACTTTCCTGAAGATAAGCTTACTGCTCGAAATATACATATTGAAACAATTTTTTACATCTTTTAATTTTTTAATTTTAATGTGAAACAAGTGACCAAGAATCCTTAACTCATAGTAAATGAACATTACATATAGTATTTATTTACTCTTCTTATCTTCATGCATGTTCTCCTTATCAATGACAAATAAGAATAAATTTGATATTTCAGGTATTTTGCGAGATATAACCCTAGATGTCCAATCCGACTCGCAATTGACCGAAGTATTTATCATTGAAATTAAAAAAAATATATTTTTTCCAAATATGATTTGTTATTGGATTTGCTAAAGATAAATATTAATTTATTAAAAGTTTTTCTTTGGAGATGAACCGTTAGATTTATAAATGAGGATTTAATGGATGGCAGTCCAGGAATAAACTAAAAGATTAATTCAAATAAAAGATTATTTATTGGTAGGTTTTCTCTTTACTTTAAACCGACGTTTCGTAGAATCTTCCCTCCTTCATTAAAAGGATTAAAAGGCTCAATGAAGGAAGTATCTAATGGTTTTCCTTCGTATCTCCTTTTTCAGTGATCGTTCCTGGTTTCTATTGATAATGAAAAGACTAAAAATATTAAATATCCCAGCGCCTCCCTTTAATTGTTTAATTAAAGAATCAAGGCCAAAGCTGCTAAAAATGAACGAGGAAGAGATTAAAGAAATTCTATAATTCATATAGACATAAGGTATTAGTTTGAGTTTGACGATCAAATGCTAAGAGGATATAGGAACTTAAGCTCTTATAACAAAGGATTGCAGTACATATGCGAAAATTCCGGGTTCAAACCCCGGCTGATTCTTTTGTCTATAATAAAAATAATATTTTCTTCGTTCCCAAAATTTAACTAAAAATATTTTTTCAACACCAACGAGCACTGAAAAAAGAGACAAGGAAGCAAATTATTACCTACTTCCTCATTGGCCCTTTGAATCCTGAAGAACGATGGAAGATCCTCCGAAACATCTGTTCAAAAACTGCAAAGAGAAAATCCTCTAATTGGAAATAATCATTTTATTTATTCCTGTACTGCCTTCCATTGAATTCTCAAATATAAATAATCAAAAATCATTAATTTAAATTTTTTTCTTTTGATGAAGATTTGAATATGTATGTATTATACATTTGTTGTTTTTCTGTAATATATGAGTTTGAAATGCACAAGGCGTTTTCGACTATCCTCTCAGTGGATATTGAACGATAAAGGAAATGGCGCTTCCTCTTTAACTCAATTCTCTTTTCACTTTCTTTCGAATGCCTGTACATTTATTGAACTATTTAAATTTGTTTCCCAGAATAGATTTTAAACTCTCATTTCTAATAGTATTTGAATAGATGATTTATGGGTGCCTGGAAAGCTGTAGAAAGATTTTCACTCCCTTTGACCAATGTCCTTAAAATATTCCATCCATGAAGATCCACTCGGGTCTCCGCCTTTGGGGAATCAAATTACACTATTGAAAATTTCGATAGTACTAGCTTAGAGGAGATAGAGACAGCCCAGCCGAGTGTCCCATGATGAAATTAATGAAACGTTCTATTCAAGATGTCTCTCAGACTAAAGCTTTGACGGAAAATATTAAAACGAAATTACGATCGCGACTGAATTGAATTTTCTCCATGCTTAAGGGATTCCAACGGGGCAATTTTCATCGTGACTGGAACATCAATGGCCGTTAATTAAATGTTTAATTAATTTGAAAATAACAGCAGAAAGCAGAATAAAATTCTTCAGAGGGGCTAGGGGGTGAGGGGGATAAAAAAGAAAGAAAAAATACAATAGAAGTCCTCCGTGTGTTTTTTGACTTTTTATTTTTTTATTTCTTTATTTTACAAAACTCACTAAGTGGATTGAAACTGTTAGAATGGAATTCTTTGTAAGAAAATTCAATTCAAAAAAAAAAAAAAAAAAAAAAAAAAAAAATGAGAATCAAAAGCGTTTTAAACAATTTTAAATTCTTTTATATTATAAATATTTGAGTCCTACCCGTTTGAACAATTTCTTTTTTAAACACAAAATTAAAATTCATAATCGATTGATCTTCCAGACATAGGTAATAAGATGGTTTTCTGGTGGATAGCTCAAATTTTGTTAAACAATCAAAATTTCTTTCGAAAATATAGGTAGTAGTATAATTGAATCGGTCATTTTGAAAAGGGGTCATCTCCTTTTTTGTCACAAAATCATTTTTTTTTTTATTTTTCGCCTCTTAGTATGTTCATTCATGTATTACATTTGAAAACGAGTCATTTCTAGCCACCTAAACAGCTAAACAAGGTCAGTGTTTTGACATTTAGTTTGAAAAGTGAAGCAACTCCGAGAAATAGCCCGTTTTCAAAAAAAAAAATGATTTTGTGAAGAAAATGGAGATGACCCCTTTTCAAAATGACCTATTCAATTATTATAGCTACCCTAGTAGCACAATGTTTCAAACTAAATAGTAACTATATAGAGCCTATATAGATTTCGAGAATGTATATAGGCACTATATAGTTTGAAACATTTTGCTACTAGGGTATCAGACTAATTTAACTATGCATCCACAAGTACCTTAACACCGACCCCATCTCTGAAATTTCGTTTTATGTTTAGTCTATGTTACAAAATTTTGTTGAACTCTTTAGCTCAAAAACCATTGGAGGTATTGAAATGAAATTTTGTATTTAGATATTTTATATTGAGATTAAGAGCTGATTAGATTTATGTTGAATTTATGTTGAAATTAGGAATGAAGGTTTTTAAAAATGTGAAACCTTTGTCTGATATGGACCTAATTTCACATATGGTAGTTACTCTTTAGGACCCTGTAGATTGTAGAACTATTAGGTAACAAATTAATCAATTAGACGTTTTATTTAATTTTAACATACGAGAGGGGAAGGTTTATAGTAAAGTCAAGATATGGCCACATCAACATATTTTAGGTTTAGTTTGCTATATTTGCGGTTCGATTATATTAATATCCATGCTTTAGAGCTCTAATCTTAAATTGAAAACGAATCTCTTGTTAGTTATAAGTAGCTATAGAAGTACACTAGAGTCTCACTAATCCGACACTTAAATAGACCGGCACGTCCAATAATCCGGCACCCTTCACCCGCGATTTGGTATCCGTTAGTTACCCATATCGGGTGAAATTTATTTTATTTTATTTATTATGAATTATTCTATACATTCCAGTAATCCGAACATTCCAATAATCCGGCACCCCTAGTTTTCAATAGTGCCGGATTAGTGAGACTCTACTGTAATAGAGTCTTTTTTGGACCCCAGTGCGCCCTAAAGGAGTATGATAACGTCTCAGCTTCTATAGCTTCATTTAAATTTCCATTGAAACTATTTCACTAGGTGCAGTAAATTGTATACCTACTATTGGATAAAAATATTAAGTTTCTCTATCATATATATTTATCTATATATCAAAATATTTAAACAAATTATAAAAATTCTTTTTTACTACATAAACTAACCCTTTCAATAGTTATTAGAATAAAATATGTCCTTTCCATTTATTTCACCTGAATACAGATTGATCAATAGGTATATCTCCAGTTGGGATACCACCTACCTACCCGCTGCGCCCGTCGTTTGTTCGCTTTCTCTATTCATGCCGGAGGGAAGCAAATGCCTTGATTTATTGTCACAAGTTTTATGATAGAATCCAACATAATAAAACCTCGTGCAACTTTTCTCAATAATTCATAATTTTATATTCCCCCGTTTAATCTTCAATGATGATTTGTAGAATTTATTATAAATGGTATTTATTCAGATTTTTTTAAGCAATGCCGTTAAAATTTTTATTCCATTGTTTTATTAAAAAGCAAATAGTTGCAATTGCTGATTTTGGCACTCTAGATACCTCAAAAAAATATGAAAAGAATACAAATACCTAAATTTAAGTTAATGGTGGATTTTTTTGTTTAAGAAAATATATTAGTAAAAGGGTGGTCACTAACAAGAGATGAATTTCCATTACAGAATATATTTTGATTGTATTTGATATTCATCCCAAGTTAGAGTCTACCACGAGGGGTGAACCGAGATTGAAATTAGGTGTTACTTTGGAATTCATTAAATAATCTATTGTCATTTATTGTCTTCTACGTGGAAATGAAAGTGGAAGTGGAAGTAGGTGTGCACAATTTTAGGTCGCGGTTCACCCCTCCATATATATGTAATAAATTTCTTTACACAACAATTCTGCAATTCATTTAAATCTACATAGATTTTAGCAGGTAAAGATAAATAATTGGATTAAAAGTTTTTTCACCGAAAGTAGCAGATATGTTTAATTTATAAGAATTTACCGAATTAATGACTTGACGATAAGTTGGCTATCAAAAGACACCTTTCATCTGAAAACAACCAATTTAGTCACTTTTTGGGTACCTTTCAAAAGTAAGACAGGTCCGTCTGTCAGAGTATTGTAGCCCGTACATTAAATAGGATAAAATTGGTACAGAACCTTCCGTATGCGAGTCAAACTCTCACTTGGCCGTCTTATTAATGAGAACTTACTTATTTACTTACAAGCTTAATTCATTAAAACTATCCAATTCAGATAGGTAGTCCCAGGCGAAACTCTCTATTAATATAAAAAACTCAACTATCAAAGTATCAAATTTGCAACTCTTTGATTTATTTTTATAAATATAACATTTCTGCTGTTTTATCATAAAAACATCTTAATTCTTGCAAATTCGATGCTTTGGAGGTTGAGTTGTTCATCGAAAGGAAAGTTACTGCTGAAATCATCTAGATCAGTGATGGCGAACCTATGACACGCGTGTCAAAGGTGACACTTTAAGACATTTTAAGTGACACGCATCGTTTTACGGAAGGTCTTCGCTCAAGAAGTCAACGGAAGTTGCCCTTAAGTCCCTAATGTAAAGAATAGTAATTAGGTTTTATTTTTGAATAAATAAATATATCAAAAGTATGTTTGTTTGTTTTGTTTTTTACTAGGGGTGCTACTATCACCAAATTATGAATATTTCTTGATGTGACACGACATCAGAGTTAAGTCAGGTTTTTTACGAATTTTGACACACCAAACACATAAGGTTCGCCATCACTGATCTAGATTGTATATTTTTATGAGACAATTTCATCATAATGCATGACATATCGACATCTATATTTGAAGTCTCTTCAAGGGCTAATTTTTCAATGTTGAAATCGATTATTCATTATTTGAATTAAATTATTCCTATATTGAAAACGCTTAATCCCTCTTAGACCAGCCCTCGAAATATCCTTGCATCTAAAGGTATCTTCTATGATTGTAATGTTTTGAAGCTTATGTGCAGGCTTACCTTCTAGCACCCTGGATATAATTATAAAAGCAAAAACAAGGCTTTTAGCTATATGATGTACCCAGTGACAGAATATTAAAAATAGAAGTCTTTAAATTTAATACCCATTGGTTTAATTTTTCCTTTAGAATATAATATTTTTCCTTGAAAATTAAAACCCCAACCTGTAGGATAAAGCAACAACACATTACTCAAATATGCCACATGATAAATTATACTTGGTGTCAAATTCACAAGGCCAAAATATTATTTTCACGAAATACAGAAAAATGGATCTAAAATATGTTACCGTCCGAGATGAAATTTTAAAATTGCTCGATTTATCTTCGTTTCATTATTGAGTTATCGTGGCCACATAATTTTCTGCAATAGCTATACGGGCTTATACACCAAATAAATTAAGAAGGAAGGTTAAAGAGTGTAGACCATCTAGATTAGATTTCTTTAGATGATAAATCCTCATCAGAATATATAAAGTCTTTGAGTTCTTCCATAATTCCTTTTTTACTTTATTATCTTTTATAGCAAATTCGAACAAGAGAAAATAACAAAAATAACACAACTCTACAAAAATTTTTTTTTCCTTGTCCTAAAGTTTATTTCATGATTTTTCTATTCATTGAGCACCAAAATAAAGGAGAAGTACCTATATTCCGTATAAAGTTTGCTTTTCTAGTGGTTATAATAATAATAATAAAATACGTAAAAGGCCATTTTGACCCATTTTCGAGTCCCATTAGATATTAAACAGAAATATTTGAAATAAAAATATTTTGTTGACGTAATAGAAAACAGCTTCCTCTTTGATTTTCAAATTACCACTCAATTGGAACTCTAGTTATAACTAAAAAAGTAAGACCATATGTTTTAATATATGTTTATTATCCTTTATAATCACGTAGTTTTAGTTTTTTAGTTATAACTCGAGTTCTAATTGAGCTAAAAACAAGGCGTAATTTGAAAATCAAAGATGAAGCTGTTTTCTATTACTTCAACAAAATATTGTGATTTCAAATATTGCTGTTTAATATCTAATGGAACTCGAAAATATGTCAATATGACCTTTTTTGACCGATTATATATCCAAAATTAGAGCTAATCAGTAATTTTTATGGTAATTTTTGAATCAGCAGATGGAAATCCATAAGAATCAGCTATTTTTGAGCCCGAGGCATTTTCAATGTTAGGCATTGTAATTCCACAAGCCTTAAATTTCTGTACGGATTTTAATTTAGACTTAGTAATGATTGCATTAAAATGTAGTAACAAATTCAAAGGTGAGCTTTTGCTGCCACAATGAAAAATAATAAATCTACGTGTTTGTTTTTGAATAAGTATCTTGAGAATATGGATTTTAATGAAAAAACAGTAATGATGGAAATGAGGGATTATTAAGATTTTATTTTCCAGCTGTAGCTTTCGGCTATGAGGGATTCTAAATCAAGGAAGCTATTAGAAATTTGTTTTATGGTATCAAATGAATGCAAGAAGTGGCGCACCAAAATAACGCACATCTTCTAGAGATCTTGAAAGGCCCTTGAATTAGCGAAGAGAAGATTTCGTTATTTTCCCCAAAATAAAAATTCGTATTATTTTAATTTTAATCCGATAATTACTTTGGGAGGAAGGGTCAAGTTTTTATGGGGCCGAAAATAAAACATATTTTTTATCATGACCCTCTCTATTGATTAGAATTAATATGAGTTTTTTTAATTTAATTCATGATGGTATGAAAGTACACGATTATTGTACCCGAGGGGTGAACCTCGATTGGAATTAGGTGTACACCGTCTTTGGAGTTATTTGGAATTACTTTGGAATTCATTAGATAATCTATTGTCATCTATTGTCTTCTACTTGGAAATGAAAGTGGAAGTGGAAGTAGGTGTACACGATTTTAGATCGCGGTTCACCCCTCGATTGTATCTAACGGGATTTCCAAACGACTAAATTATGGAAAAATTCGACAAATACGACAATTCTTTCCTTACGAACTATAAATAACAATTAGTTTAGTATCTTGCTTATTTTGGATTTGAGGTACAAAAGCATTTTTTAAGAAAGCAGTTTTTAGAGTTATCTCCAAAAAACTTGAAAAACATGACATTTTTTCTGCTAAATTTAACTAACTCGTTATTAGGGCGTATTATTATGAGTAAACTTTAATAGTTTTATATTTAAATAGTTTTAATTTATCATGACATTATTTTATTAAATATCTAATCACTTATTTCTAGTAAATAAAAATATTTTTTTCTAATGAAAAAGAGTTGAACATTGATGATATATTTTACTTTATAAAACAAATAAACTGACGTGTTCTGATGTGGCCATCCACTTGACTTTACCATACAACCTGGCCCCTCACTTATATTTAACTTAATATTTAATAAAATTATTTATAATCATGTAGGGGGTGGGGGTTAGTTTTTGCATTTTTAGACTCCTGGGGGCCCACTGATTATGTATACAAAATTTGGTTGAGTTTGTTAAATGCCCAAGATTTTTATTTTTTCCATTTTGGGCGGTTAGTTTTTGCATTTTTAGACTTCTGGTGTCCCACTGATTATGTATACAACATTTGGTTGAGTTTGGTACAAAAGGGCCTATTTTTCATTTTTTGCCCCCCCCCCCCATTTTTGGCGGTTAGTTTTTGCATTTTTAGACTTCTGGGGTCCCACTGATTTTGTATACAAAATTTGGTTGAGTTTGCTCAAATGGCCTAGATTTTTAATTTTTAACCCTCCTGTGTGTTAAAAGTAAAAATTTGTATTTTCATTTTTTTTAAATTATTTGAATACGAGTTTCTTCTTATCGTAAAATATAAAATAAATAACTATTTATTTTTAAAATATTTTGCATATTTAATATTTTAGTTCAAAAGTAGTACGATTATTTAAATTCATGATCGGATCGATGAGGGGCTCGAGCCCCTGAGGCTCCCATCCTTTCACTCTTGTATTTTTAGTTTACATTTCAATATAATCTCACATTTGGATATTTTTTTCAATAAAGTTATCTAATATTTTAGTAACTAAAAAAAAAATCGTAAAACGACTCATGGTTGACTGAATTCAAATTTTTGGTATCGAAATGAAGTATAGATTTCCTGTCGCCGGATGCGTTGCTTTTTTTTGGAACATCTTTTCATTTTCCAATATTATTCTGCGCTCTATGAATATAATGAAGATTTTAATTTCAATATCCGATATGATTTTTAAGTACCCTTTACATATTCCATCAAATATTAGCTATCAGGTGTATATATACGGGATAGGAAACTCCCTGTTCTCTTGAATAATTGATGAATGTGGAAGATGAATGGATATTCGCACAAAATGAAAACGTATACCTGTGAATAATGTTTTATAAACTTTTACTTTGTAGTCTATATTATCTATGTATATCTATATAAATAACTCAGCTGCTTCTTTAATTAAGCAACGAGTTTGAAAATCAGTAAAACTCTTTCTGGAACTTTCTAAAATAAAGAAAATAAATTACAAGCAAGTTGGCTCTCTTTTCTCGGCTTAATAATTTTATTTAACTTTTAAGACCTAGTTTCATTTCAGGATGAGCTGCTGTATGAAAGGAGATAGAGGTTTCAAAAAGAAAACGAGTGTGTAATCCTAATTAATTTCACAGTTTATGTTTATATGCAACGTTTAATAATCCAAGCCATTAATTTGAGAATAGTTTAAGAACATTAAAATATTATTAAAGTGAAAGATAAAGTGAAAACTTTTTAAATACTCAGTACGCTGTCCAAAATTTTTAGTGATATGAGAATTTTATTGTCAAAGAACGGTGTGTGCTAAAATATAGAAACATAACAGAAAGGTGCAGTTTATTCATACAAACGTGTGTGCCAAATTTCTGCTCATATCTTAATAGCTTCACATTCGATTGTTTCTGATTTCCTCATTTCCTGCATTTTTCATTTGGAAGCTTTGAAGCTAGAAAACTAAAAATCCATTAATTCTTCGTTTTAGAAATATAAGCTTTTGTAACCAGAACACATTTTCTTCATTCTTGAGCTGTCGTAAAAATTAAATGAATGCAGACAGTACAAAAATAATGCTTGAAACTCCAATGCGGCTCGTAAAGCGGGCTTCGCCTACTAAACGTATTGTAGTACATATTTTCATCATATCATATCTGTCTTGGCAATGTCCTGCATACTATTGAGATACATAGCCGTGACATTTTAAACATTAAGGCTCACCGAATTCGCTCCAAAATATATAGAAGTATAATTTTCTGTTTGAATTTTCATATACCCATAACAACTAAAAAAGTAAAGTTTGTAGAAAGTTCGTTCTGGGAGGAAAATGTTTGTAATTATAAATCGATTTGATTAGATTTCTGGCTTTCTGGCTTCAGAATATCCGAATTAAAAATTCCAGAAAATCAGAAAGAAATCAAAAACTTTTGAATGCTTATAGGTATAGCTAATGGATGCTATTATGACAAGTACAAGTTTGTAATAATAAGTTGTACTTTTGTGCCAAGTTTCAGCTCTTATCTTGAACTATTTGCAAATTAAAATTGTCGAATAATCGACATTTGCAGTGAGCTTATCGAGTACTAGAATTTATTTTCTCTCACATTATATAAATATCAGTCTGTATAGTTATATTTATTTTTCTTATCAAAAAATGTTTCGATCTTTGACCTTTTAAGTTTTACAGAAAAACGTTATTACTTTTAAAAAATGGATGATCTATTAGATCTGAACACGGGATTACCATCTATCTTTTATGATACTTTACTTTACTTATTAAAATTTCGTATCCATTCAGACAGCTTGCCCTCTCGCTCTTTTAAATCTATCTATCTCTCTGTATATATTCTCCGTTTGATATAAATAAGATATATATTCTAACTTTTCGAAAAAAAATGAAGTTTGCATTATTCATGGAATGTCTGAGAAAGTCAAACGATAATAATATTTCCTTTTATAATAAATGATTGTCTTGAGAGTGCAAATAAGTCTTAAGCCCCTCTAGAAAAGAAACGGCGGAGGTTTTTTGGGGGTAAACGGAGGTGGGAAAAAAAAGATAAGAGAGAAGGAAATGGACATTCCATCCCATTCTCAGGTTCTTTTTACGTTTTCCTTTTTTCATTATCTACTATCCTTTATGTATTTCCTTTTGGTGGTTGTTCACGCCGAATAAACCCTCTTAAAATTAATTGACTTCAAAGCACGAGTTTTTAAATCTCGCGCGCTGCAAATTCCAATTTCCTTCATAGCGAAATGAGTTGCTACTTTCCGACCTCGGTGGCTTGCATCTCAAGACCAAAGCGTCACTCGCCATCTTGGATCAGTATTCCTCCATTTTTCAAAGACACTTTTCGTTGTCCAAAAATTTACCTCTTTGTTTTTTCATTAAGCACATTTATTATATTCACCGGTTTTTCATTCGCTCTTGATTTTCAGACGATTGAAATATTGGAATAGATTTATATCTGGTTCCAATTAATTTAAAAATATCTATTAATTCTCTTAGAGAGCTGATATTTTTCCATCGCCATTTGTTTTCGGAAATTTTGCATACTGCAAAAAACTTGCTTTGTGAATTTTAACATTGAGTTATCTTAATAACTTCAGATATTTTACATCTGGAAAGGTTCTATTTCAGATAAAGGCCACTGTCTGAAATATTTTTTGAAAAACTGGATTTTCGAAATCCACATTAATCCATGTAACAAAAGATCATTATTATACATTTATCCAGAGGAAACAATCAGAATTGATGGTAAAATCTTTGTAAAACTCAAGTAAGGAGATTTTGAACTATTATCAAACAGAGCCATATAAAAAAGGTATTATTTTTTTTAATTTAATGTTAAAGCACTAAATATTTTAATATACTGTTTAACTCAATTCAAGAGAGTACATAAATATTTTCTTATAGGAATTCAATATTCCAAAGGTTCCAATTATTTCTGTTCATTTAAAATTAGTTTTAACCCTAGAACTATATTTCTGTTTATTTACAAAGTTAAATAATCGTTTAATCTAACCATTTAGGAAGGTTATTTTTTATTTCCTCTAAATAAAAAATAGTTTTTCTAAAATTTATATTTCTAAATATACTTTATTATATTTAAAATAGATTTATTTTCTTTCAAAGCTCATTCTGTTTTTTGCATTTTGTTTCATTTTTTTTACTTTATCTAATTTTCAATCATAATATTGTTATAACTAACTATTTTGTTGTTCTGAATCATTGTTGAGTTTTTTGTCCTTTCTGTTAATAAATCAGTTTGATGATCTCATCAACTTGTTAAAATATATAAATTAGCACCTTCATTTGTTTTTAAAAACCAACCCCAAGTTCCTTTTAACTAGCGGTAAGTCTAAAATATTTAACCAAGTCAGAATAAGGCATTCGTGGATGGGATCCTTGCCTGCAGATTATATATATTAATTCTAAATAATTCCTTCAAAGTGGAAGGGGATTGAGACTCGTGCATAATAAAAAACCGAGAGGAGATTAATTCGCTTCATCCAGGTTAATTAATTAACCAAAGGAATTAAGATCCCCCCCTTCTCTTTTTATGTTAAGCGGGAGTTATTTGGTGGCGACATACACGGTCATTTCAAATCTCTAGATTTGATCTAAAGGAGTCTAAGAGAAATCTTAGTCTCGAAGCGTTAACATAAAATTTGGCGATACGTGACAGGACGCCTGAATTGGTTAAATACGATAGCTTGCAACCCAAAGATTCAGATCAACAAATAGCATTTTCATATTTTAAATAGAATCAATTTTCTAAAAACAATCGCAGAATGGCTGATGTAAAGAAAATAAAGAAAATAAAAGATGATTGGACTTCGTCCCACATCAGGCTACAAAGCCTAAACAAAATGTTAGAAAAAGTAAGTACTTTTCCACCTCATGCAATTAGTCAATTAAAACTAAAAATAGGAGATTTATTATCTTGTCTCAGTAAATTAATAGATTATATCATACGTGAAACCCTCACAGATCACGTAGAAATTAAAGATATCTACGAGTTGATTATAAATGCAACTCAAGATTTAGAGGAGAAGTCTATTATTCTCCCAATAGAACAAACAAATCCTAATAATGATGTAAATAACACTTTAGATCCAAAAACGAGCAACTTGTCTAGTCATATAAACTTGCCTAATATAAAGTTACCGACTTTTGAAGGACAGATAGAGCTCTGGCCCGCATTCCTAGCACTCTTCAGGTCAACAATCATGGACAACAACAGCATCGGGGATGCACACAAGTTCAAGTACCTCCTTTCGGCACTTCACGGAGAACCAGCCACGGCGGTAGCCCACTTATCCTGCATTGGAACAAACTTGCAAGTAGCTCTAGACATTTTGGATCAAAAGTATTATAAACATAGACAAATTGTTTTTAATTTAGTTGATAGGATTTTAAATTTAGAAATTATTTCGAAACCTTCCAGTGCAAGTTATCATAACTTAGCAAAAGTTGTAAAGGAAGTCATCTTACAATTAAATAATTTTAAAATCGATACCAAAACATGGGACGCCATTTTGGTAAGAATTGTCACTAGTAAACTAGACAAGACAGCTTACCAAAGATGGGCATTTGACCTAAAAAGTGACGAGATCCCTCCTATCGATAAAGTTTTAGATTTTATATTTAAGTTAGCGGACTCTCTATCAGAGCATGATAATTTTAAAAATAATAATAATAAAATTGTAAATGAAAGGTCTAGTTTTTCCAGAAATTCGCAAAACAGTGCCAAGCCTTTTATCAACCATTCAAGAAGTAGCTTCCACGTTTCTGCTAACAACAGGAACAATTCATTTTGCAGATATTGTAATGGAAGAAATCACAAAATAAGTTTTTGCAAGCAGTTTTTGGAGCTTTCACCGAGGCAGAGATCAGATTTTATAAAGAAAGAGAAAAAATGTCTAAAATGTTTTGGTTCTCACCGAGGCGAATGTCGGCTTCCAAATTGTCCCACTTGTGACAGGTTTCATCACAAATTATTATGTTTTTCTAGAAACCCAAATACTCAAACAAACAGCCAGTCGGAGAAACGTCATTCCAGACAAAGATCTTCTGAGAGCCAGGCATCTTCACCAGGGCGTCAAAAGTATCCGTCTTCTTCGGCCAATACAGATTCCAGCGACAAAAAGCTTACGGCACATTGCTCCACGACCACAAGTTCTTCATTGTTGGGTAGAGGAGTATTAATAGGATATGATTCCCAAGAAAAAGGTATTCCCTTAAAATTCTTTGTCGACTCCGGTAGTGAAGTCTCTCTTATCTCTTCAAGGCTAGTTCATCAACTGGGCCTTAAAACATTTAGCTCTCAAGTGCAAATTAGCGGTATCCAGAATACTAAAGTAGCGCAGGTCAGTAAATCGGTAGTCTTAAAGTTCGGCTCGAAAGTAGATCCAAAGTTTAATACAGGTTCTGAATTCCTTGTAGTAGACAACCTAAGCTTCACCCTCCCTGCCGCACCATTTCAAAGAAAGCAATTCGATTTTGTCAAAAATCTCCCCTTATCTGACCATTCATTTGTGCACCCGGATAAAATTGAAATCTTGATAGGAGTAAAATTATTCACCAAGTTAATTATTTCAGAAATAGTTAAAGACCCTTCAAATAATTTGGTCGCCCAAAACACCTTTTTAGGATGGATTTTGTTCGGCGAGGCCAAATCATTAAATGTTCTTTGCTCACACTTGTCAGTGGATAATTCTACAATAAATAAAAATTTAATCAGGTTGTGGGAATTAGATCAAGTATCGCCCCCCCTTAGCACTGAGGTATCTTCCGCAGAAATACAATTTACAAACAGCATTAATCAGCTTAGCACAGGGCAGCTGCAAGTAGCACTTCCTCTCAAATCCGAATTAAAACCCCTAGGAGACTCATTTACCAAGGCAAAAAACATATTACAATCCCAACTAAAATCTTTTAGCAAGAAACCCGAATTAGAAAAAGAATATGTAAGATATTTTAAGGAGCTTGAAGCTAATAATTTTATAGAATTAGTCGGAGGTCTGGACGCCCACGACACTAAAAATAATAATAACCAGTTTTATCTACCCCATTTTGGAGTATTTAAAAAAGATTCTAATAGTTTGAGAGTAGTTCTAGACGGATCCTCCAAATCCACGTCAGGTTTTTCCCTTAACGATTTGCTAGAAGTAGGAGACCCACTACAGAATGACCTCAGACTGATCTTAAATAAATTTAGAACCTATAATTTTGTTTTATCAACTGATATTGTAAAGATGTATTTACAAATCTCAGTTATCCCAGAACATAGAGATTTTCTTCGTATAATATGGAAATACCCAGACCAAGATACACAGATTTACCATTTTAATTCGGTCCCCTTCGGGCTAAACTGTTCAGCTTTCCTAGCCATCCGAAGCATTAAATGGCTTGCGGATAAACACAAGTCAAAATTTCCATTAGCTTACCAAGCGATCAACTTTAATACATATCTAGACGACTTTCTAATAGGTGCAAGCACTATGGAACAGCTTCAGAAAATAATTCTAGAAGTCTGTCAAGTCTTAAAATTAGGAAATTTTTCCCTAAATAAATGGTCATCCAACTCTTCAGAAATAATCGAGTTCCTAAAAGAAAACCACATTTTAACTTCAGAATCAAAATATGTAAAATTAGGTGACCAGACCTCAATTTTAGGAATCCAGTGGGATCCAGTGTCTGATCAGTTTTACTATAATTCGGCTCAATTTAAAACTAAAACTCTTACAAAGAGATCAATTCTTTCAGATCTCGCAAAGGTGTACGATCCCTTGGGCTGGATCGCACCTTGCATCATTAGATTCAAGATAATCTTTCAAGAATTATGGAAACTAAAATTAGATTGGGATGATCCAGTCCCAAAGGAGTTTCAAGATAGGTGGGATGAGTTTCAAATACAAATTCCCCTAATCAGAAATTTTAGATTAAATAGAGTTTTAATTCACCCACAAGCAGATTCATACAAACTATTTTGTTACGCAGATTCTAGCCAGACTGCCTACGGATTTGTATGTTATGTAGTTAGTTATCTTAAAGATGAAATTGTTTATTCTAATTTAATATGTTCTAAATTCAAAGTGGCACCTCTAAAGGTAATGTCTATGCCAAGGTTGGAGCTCTTAGCAGCTCATTTAATGGTCACTTCACTAAATTCAATAATCCCGTCTTTTAATTTACAAATAACTCACATTCATTTGTTCTCTGATTCTACAGTCGCACTAAGTTGGATAAACACACCAGCTTACACATTTAAAATCTTTGTGGCAAACCGAGTACAGGAGATTAGATCCTTTTCCTATCCTCACACTTGGTCCTATATCAATACGTCCGACAATCCCGCCGATCACGGAACGCGAGGTTTATCCATCTCCGATTTCATGGAGTTAAAAATTTGGAAAACTGGTCCCAGTGAGCTCTTTTCCCAACCCTATACATCCTTCGAAAAATCCGCTGAAATAGAGATAACAGAATCAGAAAACAAACCAATGTTCAGAAAAGTTCTTTTTATTCAAAATGAGTCGTTTCTTAAAGAATATGTTCACAAATATTCAGATTATAGCAAATTACTTAGACATGGGGCAATACTCAGAAAGTTTATCGCATTTCTTGAATGTAAATATTTGAGAAAGCGAGACCCGAAAAAAGACCCGTTAATAAATAGCTCAATAAAATCTTCAGATTTAGAATTGATTAATTTCATCTTAATTAAGAATATACAGTTAGAATATTTCCCTAATGAAGTTCGGGCACTACAGAAAAATAATTTTATAAGTCCAAAAAGTAATATTTTATCTTTAAGCCCTTTTTTAGACAAAGAGAAAGCCTTAAGAGTGAAAGGACGTTTAGTAAATTCCGATTTAAATTCAAATGCGAAGCACCCTATCATTTTGCCCAGACAGTCCCACTTCACCAAAATTTTAGTCGAAAATTTTCATAAACAATATCTACATTGCGGTCCAAAACAACTAGCCGGTCTAGTAGCGTCCAAATATTGGGTGGTGCAGGGTAGGTTGTTGTTTAGGTCAGTGTATCGTTCGTGCATAACCTGCGCAAAATACAACCGAAAGGGTTACACACCTCTGATGGGAAATTTACCCGCAGAAAGAGTAACGCCGAGTAGAGTTTTCTTCACTACAGGTATAGATTTTTTCGGCCCTTTTTTCATACATTATAAATTACAGCGTGGCTCACGCCCACAAAAAGTCTATTGTCTCGTCTTCGTTTGTTTCGCTACCAAAGCATGCCATTTTGAGGTATGTAATGACATGTCTACTGAGACCTTCTTGCAAGCATTAAAGAGATTTATTGCACGAAGAGGGGTCCCCAGTAGAATATTTTCCGACAATGGCACCACCTTCGTGGCAGCCAACAAAGTTTTAAAAAGTGAATTAAACATTATTCAAAATAATTTATCGAGTGAAGCAGCAAAGCGATATTACGCCAACAATGGCATCGAGTGGTCATTCATTCCACCTTACAGCCCTAACCAAGGGGGACTTTGGGAGTCTGGAGTCAAGGCCTGTAAAACATTGTTAAAAAAGGTGATTGGCAGTCAAATATTAACTTTATTAGAATTTCAAACCTTATTGTGTCAGGTAGAAGCAGTACTGAATTCCAGGCCGCTTAACCCACTCTCCTCAGACGTTGACGATTTGAATTACTTGACACCGGGACATTTCCTGATAGGCAATGCTCTTGTGGACACAACTTCTTCGTCCGACTCTGTATCTCACTTAAAATTATCTTCTAGGTATAAGTTACAATGTGAGTTATACCAACAATTCTGGAGGAAATGGTCTTCTGATTACCTCCACACTCTTCAGCAAAGGCACCGTTTTAAACGAGATGTTAAAAACATAGAATTAGGACAGTTAGTCATGATTCATGATAAGAAGCTATTTCCCACTCAATGGTTAATGGGTAGAGTAACGCACTTACACACCGGTCAAGATGGAGTAGTGAGAATAGTTTCACTTAAAACCAAGTTAGGCGAAATGAAAAGACCAGTAGTTAAGCTTACACCTCTCCCCATAGAAACCAATAGTGAAACAGTTTAATTGCTAATAGCTTCCTTTACTATAGTTTTATTTTGTCATCTTTCATATTTATCCTTTACATTTTTAGTAACAAGTGTTGGAAAGCCCCAGACTTTCCAAGAAGAGGGGTTATGTTCACGCCGAATAAACCCTCTTAAAATTAATTGATTTTAAAGCACGAGTTTTAAATCTCGCGCGCTGCGAATTCATTTTCCTTCATAGCGAAATGAGTTGCTACTTTCCGACCTCGGTGGCTTGCATCTCAAGACCAAAGCGTCAGCTCGCCATCTTGGATCAGTATTCCTCCATTTTTCAAAGACACTTTTCGTTGTCCAAAAATTTTCCTCTTTGTTTTTTTCATTAAGCACATTTATTATATTCACCGGTTTTTCATTCGCTCTTGATTTTCAGACGATTGAAATATTGGAATAGATTTATATCTGGTTCCAATTAATTTAAAAATATCTATTAATTCTCTTAGAGAGCTGATATTTTTCCATCGCCATTTGTTTTCGGATATTTTGCATACTGCAAAAAACTTGCTTTGTGAATTTTAACATTGAGTTATCTTAATAACTTCAGATATTTTACATCTGGAAAGGTTCTATTTCAGATAAAGGCCACTGTCTGAAATATTTTTTGAAAAACTGGATTTTCGAAATCCACATTAATCCATGTAACAAAAGATCATTATTATACATTTATCCAGAGGAAACAATCAGAATTGATGGTAAAATCTTTGTAAAACTCAAGTAAGGAGATTTTGAACTATTATCAAACAGAGCCATATAAAAAGGTATTATTTTTTTTTTAATTTAATGTTAAAGCACTAAATATTTTAATATACTGTTTAACTCAATTCAAGAGAGTACATAAATATTTTCTTATAGGAATTCAATATTCCAAAGGTTCCAATTATTTCTGTTCATTTAAAATTAGTTTTAACCCTAGAACTATATTTCTGTTTATTTACAAAGTTAAATAATCGTTTAATCTAACCATTTAGGAAGGTTATTTTTTATTTCCTCTAAATAAAAAATAGTTTTTCTAAAATTTATATTTCTAAATATACTTTATTATATTTAAAATAGATTTATTTTCTTTCAAAGCTCATTCTGTTTTTTGCATTTTGTTTTATTTTTTTACTTTATCTAATTTTCAATCATAATATTATTTTAACTAACTATTTTGTTGTTCTGAATCATTGTTGAGTTTTTTGTCCTTTCTGTTAATAAATCAGTTTGATGATCTCATCAACTTGTTAAAATATATAAATTAGCACCTTCATTTGTTTTTTGAAAACCAACCCCAAGCTCCTTTTAACTAGCGATAAGTCTAAAATATTTAACCAAGTCAGAATAAGGCATTCGTGGATGGGATCCTTGCCTGCAGATTATATATATTAATTCTAAATAATTCCTTCAAAGTGGAAGGGGATTGAGACTCGTGCATAATAAAAAACCGAGAGGAGATTAATTCGCTTCATCCAGGTTAATTAATTAACCAAAGGAATTAAGATCCCCCCCTTCTCTTTTTATGTTAAGCGGGAGTTATTTGGTGGCGACATACACGGTCATTTCAAATCTCTAGATTTGATCTAAAGGAGTCTAGAGAAATCTTAGTCTCGAAGCGTTAACAGTGGTCTTATTTTACTTTCTCCCCCTCATTGCCCTTTCCCCTGCTTTTTACGGTAGTATTGTCTTTTCAATCTTGAATAGAAATTTACTTTCAAATAGAAGGATTCTCATAGGAGACTTGTCATAGTAAAGGTTTTAAAAAAATTGTAGCGTTTTAAAAGCAAAATAATATTAATATCATCCTTACAATACGGATCTTATACGTTCAATCCAATAGTTACAGTACCAGTATTGTATTTATATTGCTAACTTTTTCCATTTTGGGAAAATTGTTAAAATTCAGTACCTTGGTACTGAATATTTTAACATTGATAATGTTTTTGATACGTATGAACAAACTAAAAATAATACCTTATATTTATATAATTTATAACATACATTATTAACTAGCGGATCCTGAAGGATCTGGCTTCTGTGTGGAGTACCTAATGTTTTCGAGTTCAAATATTCAGTACCAAGGTACTGAATTTTAACAATTTTCCCAAAGTGGATTTCGGCGGACTCTCTGATCTGCATACATACTGTATAGATTATATATATACGAGCTGCTATATATATGGTATATTCCACCTGACCAAAAATGTGTCAGGTTTTCATTACGCTTTTTCATGACGATTTTATATGTCAATTTTTTTTTTAGTAACCTCGCTATAAAAATTTCCATTGTTAAAAATTACATTAATATAAATTTTATTTTTTAGTAGCGACAAGCTTACTATTACAACAAACCGAATTCACCTGTGGGGTATTTGAACTTACCTCTAAAGAAAGCGGTATAGATTTTAAGTGAAATATTATTAATAAATGAATAGTAAATACGAAGATAAGTCAAAAATTACTTACACTTTGCGTTCTACAACTTATATAACTAATATAGGTGTACAACAGATATATTATTTTTCGATATGACTATATCCTCCTTTAGCAATGCACTTGGTCCAGCGAGGCACAAGCTTCCGGATGCCTTCCTGTTAGAAGGTTTTCGGTTGGTCATGAAGCCACTTTTGCACAGCATCCCGAACGTCCATGTCTGAGGCAAATCGACGACCTCTCAAAGCTTCCTTGAGCGGTCCAAGGAGATGAAAGTCTGAGGGAGCGAGGTCTGGGCTCAAGGGAGGGTGTTCCAGGGTCTCAAAGCGTCTCAAAGTTGACGATCGCCTAGCTCCCTCTTTTTGTGTTACGCTCGTTCGGGCCCTTTTAAACATTTCGATCCATAAAAAACGCTTTTACGAAATAAAGCACTTTCCCCGTATTGTGACAAAAGTCTCCGGTGAATTTCAGCACCTTTCACACCTTCTGACCACTCCTCGTTGCTCCTCTTTGGTGCAATCGGATAGCGGAGCTGACATTCTTATACTGTTGTATCTAGACGACAACTGACGCGATCGTGATTAAATTCCGCACACGTGACCACAGACCCGACAACTCAACGCATGCGCAAGCGGCCGCCTCCTATCTTAGTTTACTAGTAATAAAGTTGTAGAACGAAAAGTGTAGGTAATTTTTGACTTATCCTCGTATATAAAAATTATATTTTAATAATGTGGGGTTTCATAGGATTTTGAATAAGAAATAACAGAATATTTTTAATTTAAAAACTAATTTAATTAAAACTTCAATCTTTCGAAGCTATCGTTTCGAAGAAATCTACATATAAATTATATATATGTATTTATATCTTTCTCAAGCAGAGGAAAACCTCATTGATTTCTCGTTATGAATCATCAAAGTCTATTAATCAGCCAATTAAATATTTCCAACTAGTCATTTTCGGTTCCTCAGTGTACGACGGTGTACCAAAACAAGAGTAACTCATTTATATTCTACACATATAATTATTAATATAATAATATGCCTATTATCAAAAAAAAAAGAAAGAAAAATGTAAAACAAACAAAAAAAACAATTCAATGTTTTTTAGAGTTCGCGGTGATAAATTTTCAACAAACCTGCCAGCCCCCGTCCTACTACATCCTTCAGCGCTCTCTCTTTTGTCTTTATTTCTATGCAAATGAAGCATTTTATTGCTCTTGCTTTATTATATTTATTGTCGTAATGCACATTGCACATTCCAGCACAATTCATCCACCCACTCTCACCCTTCAATTCCTAGACATGTTCTTATATGTGTATTTGATCTTCTTTTATTTTACATTTCAAATAGTTTCACAAAAAAAAATTATATTCCTATATTTATTATGGACATTATTTTTATTACCATGTTTAATTTTCAATTGCCATGGAATTTGGCGCATCTTTTGTCTTTCGAGAGAGCGGATATATACAAATCATTGATTAGGTTTATCCTAGCAAATAAGATCAAGCTATAGTACAATTGACAGCTACATATATAGTTATACCTAATTTATATTTGGCTGTGAAAATTTTATTATTTGTGACATTTTTTTTAATATTTATTTATTTTTTATTGTTCTATTTATTTATTATTCATTTATTATTTATTATTTATTTATTATTTTATTGTTTTATTTATTTATTTATTATTTTATTGTTTTATTTATTTATTTATTATTTTTATTGTCTGTGATACTATTTGATTGTTTGTAATTAACTACTTATTTATTGTATATTTAATTGTACACAATTTTATAATTGTTATGCATAATTTATATTTGGCTGTAAAAATTTTAGACTCTTGGTAGACTGGCTACAATGGAATTCATTCCGAGGCCATTAAGAGGAGAACAAAAAAAAATTCAATTGTATTATTCAATGCTAAAAGGCCCTATCTAATTTTTTTGTAAAAATTAGAATTTTATGATTTCAAAATCATTATATTTGGACACAGATTCGGACCTATTCTGAATCTTCCAGCCATCGAGTTTAATCCATTCAAATAAGCTTATTTCGGCCAAGGGATGTTAAATTTATACATACAGCCAAACGCTATAATTTAAACAGAAATCAGTGATGATTTCAAATTTCGAAAATTTTCAAAATTTCAAGGGTAATGTAAAGACCGAAGGGTGAACCGCGACCTAATATGCTGTACACCTACTTCCACTTGTACTTCCAAATATTTCCAAGTACTTCCAAATATTTCCAACTACTTCCAAATATTTCCAAGTACTTTCAAAACTTCAAGAGTAATGTAAAGACCGAGGTGTGAACCGCGACCTAATATGCTGTACACCTACTTCCACTTGTACTTCCAAATATTTCCAAGTACTTCCAAATATTTCCAAGTACTTCCAAAATACTTCCAAAGAGGTACACCTACTTCCAATCGCGGATTACCCCTCGACTAAGTATTCAAGAAATGTATGTAAAAGTTCATTTTACTGATAATGTACTATATTATATTCATTTCGGAACTAGTGATTCCATTGCCCTTGATAAATTTAAAATGATCACCGATTCTATTTAAACTACCTATATCTTTTGATAAGTAAATTATTAAAGCTTAAAATCACTTTGGCATTAGGTATATATATATATATATATATATATATATATATATATATATATATATATATAAACGACATAGAAGTACATTTACAGCCAAAAATAGAGAGAACACCATTATTCACTCTTCAAACCCATATAACTTATTCAAAAATTAAGACTTTAGTGTTTTATTTGATTTATTCTTCAATGCGCCAATAGATATTATAAAAAGAAAGAAAAAAAACAATATATAATATTTAAAAGGATCATAGGGAATTGGACAAGAATTTAAATCAAACGCATAGTTTCTTAATTAAATGGGCCAAACGTTTCGTCACCGATTAGCGACTTCCTCAGTTGCTGAAATAGTGAAAATAAGACAAGTAGACACCTTTTATTAATAACCTTGCGTTTGATTTAAATTCTTGTCCAACTCCCTACGACCTTTTTAAAGATTTGATTATGGATGCGAACAATGAAATATTACAATATATAATATCTACTAAAGATTTGAGCATTTTTTTTTTTTAAATAGTTGGATTGTTTTTCAAAAAATCACAATTTAGTAATATTTCTACTAAAATCTTAAGAATTTGTCCTCAAGAATGAATTTTTTCTCTTTTAAAATAATATCTACTATTTTTATCATCCAATACGGTGGGCGCATTTATATCTTATCGTCATTAATTCTTGCTTTGTGAAAAATTTGATGAGATATGCCAAAATCAAATTCACAAAGAGAAACAAAGAGGTTGTCCTCTTCTTGATGCAAATAAACATACACATATATATATATATATATTATTTATTATTTGTTTGAGACTAGTTTCGAAGTCTTGGCCCTCATCATCAGTCTTTTTAATTATAAATATTATTTTTCATTAGATCAGCATCGCGTGGATAATGAAAAAATTTGAAAAAATTTCTTTCCTTCTAATCTGAATAGCCAGGTAGAATTCAGGTAGTATTCAGCTTAGAAGGAAATAAATTTTTTTTTCAAATTTTTTCAATATTCACGCGATGCTGATTTAATGAGAAATAATATTTATAATTAAAAAGACTGATGATGAGGGCCAAGCCTTCGAAACTATAGTCTCAAACAAATAAATAATATATATATACAGATATATCATTTCGATATATATATATATATGTGTGTATGTTTATTTGCATCAAGCAAAGGACAACCCCTTTGTTTGTTTTTTTGTGAATCAACAACTCTGCTACTCTCGGCAAAACAAAAAGTTTTCAATTAAAATTAAATTCATTTTCGGTTTCAGCAGCCAAAACCCTAGTAGAATATCAAAAAATTATTCAAACAACTTTTTCATCGTAGACCTGTGTAATATTTATATTCTAAAAGAATTATTATTTCCTTAAAATCCACTTATGTTACTGCAAGCTATTTATCAGCTAATCAAATATTGTTTATGATACAACAAAATGAAAATGTTCGGTCTTTTCAATCCAGATCATTCTATATACCGGGTGAGTTTTTTTTATCTTGAGACAGTCTTATAACTTAGAAACATTGCATTATATGAAAAAAAGTTTGAAATAAAAGTTTATTTATATCAAGGGGAAACTAAACTACACTATTGTTTGTCGACCTAGAACAAGCTTTCAAGGATATTTCGAGGTCAAGTTCTGTTTTTTTAAATTGAAACCTTATGTTTCTGAACATATATAATAATGATCAAATAATTAATTATTAAATAAATAATTTAATCATTTTGCGACACTGTTCTGAGACATTCCAGAGTGTATGAGTGTATCGCAAGTTTTCTGGATTAATTCCAGTTCCAATCTCGTTATTTTGGCCTTTTAAGTTTCTTCGTAGCCTTTACATTTCTTGTTTTTTTTTTTTTTAATAGATTTACAACACGATAAAATGAAGCTCCTGAGGGCAAAATTATTAAATTATTAATTATTATTAAATTATTTATTTAATAATTAAATATTTAAATTGAAAGTTTTTGCCGAGAGTAGCAGAATTTTTATATATTGAAGGAGACAATAAAAGAGTGTGTCTTGATTGTTAAAAATAATTATTAGGATTTTTTGAGATTTAATTGATTTAATATTATTTTATTTGATGTCGTATTAAAAAAATTGTTCTAATGAAAATTGTTCAGTTTTTGTTTCTAAATTAAGATTATGTACAGAAACATAAGAGTTTCTATTTCAAAAACAGAACTTGACATTGAAATACCTTTGAAAGCTTGTTCTAGGTTGATAAACAATAGCGTAGTTTAGTTTCCCCTTGATATAAATAAACTTTTATTTGGAACTTTTTTTCATATAATGGATTGTTTTTGAGTTATAAGATTGTCTCAAGATAAAAATCTCACCCGGTATATGTGATCGGGGGTTCATGGTGCTTAATCCCTATCTGATTTTGACTTTAAAAATCAACCCTTTAAATCTATCAATTAGCATAAAATATTGCTACATATTTCCTTAGGAGCATTCCTCTCGAATGATGGCGTTTTGTGTTATACTGGTTTCATGAGAAATTAACTCATTACGATGAGTATGAGGGAGAATGAAATTTTATCGATAAAACATTTTTTTTTTACTTTATTTATAATAGCAAAAAGTTTTTACCTTTCTCTCTTCCTCTCTATTTGTCTCTTTTCTTTCCTTCCGATATAGAAATATAGAGATTGATTGATAGATTGATGTTGGCTTTTCTAAAGCTCATTCATTCCCCTACTTGGCTTCTTTATTTCACGTTTTCTCGTCCCTATGATGGGAGATGATATTTTTTTGCCAGTATTATTCCTAAATGATATGAGATATTTCAAATATTTTGTACCTTTGGATCAATATTTTCTTTTTTGAATAAAACTCATTTTGCTATCTCAATAGGAATATATATAAATACAACAGGAAGAGAGGTAAAAAAATGGCTAACTTGTGAATGGATATTTTTGATGGTTTTTTTTTATCCGGCGTCACCCACCCAGCCCTTGAGTAGTGGAGGGTGTGACATGTCTCGATGGGTGGGTGTCTTGACTATTTATTACTTCAAGCCTTTTTATTGATAGCACGGAAAATTATTTAGTGAATGTATGTTCTATTTTCCGTATGGAAAGATAGAGGTGAAAATTTCCATAAATCATCATATATGCTGGAGGGTGGGCGATAAGGAAGTGAGAACAGGGTGTGTTTGAAAGGAAAACGAAGAGCTCGCTGGCAGGGCTGGGGTTGCCTGGGGGCTGGGGCGTTAACGCCCAACTAACACCGAGGTTAAGTGCCACGCCACGCCACTCCAAGAGCTTCCTTCACTTCACACAACAAAATGCAATATTTAATAAGCTAATGATGAATTAATATATATTTAATAGTTGAAATATCACGAATAATTTTTATCATAATTTATAGTCATGTAGGATTATACATGAAGAAATTCTTGATGTAATTTCTTTGTTTTTTTAATGATATTGATGTGAGAAGGAGATACACCAAAAAGGTGCATCCCCTAAAGGCCTGGGTTGGCCCCTCCATCGTAAAAAGAAAAAGAAGAGGGGATTTTATAGACTGGGTAGGAGTTGAAGGTATCTGTGGACGCGGGTCTTAAACAGTTGAAGGTTAAAAGTTGCGGGGAAGACGCTGGCTGGAAGTGAGTTCCAGTCCCTGGAGATCATAGGGGATAAAAGAGTTGGCGAAAGCTTTTATTCAATTTGACAGCGAAGGGGTGCTGAGCTTGCGAAAACCCCGTGTTTCTAGCTCTAGGGGAGAAAATTGATTTCAGCTCTACTGAACAGACACCATGATAGTATCTGTATTACAGGGAAAGGGCAGAAACGGTTCTTCGGTGAGCCAGGGAGTCGAGTGGGTTTGTTAGGGCCGGGTCTGCTATTAGTTTAATTCCTCGTTTCTGAATTGCATTCAGTGTGGCAAGGGAATGCTTGGAGGCCCCTCTCCACAGATGAGAGCGATATTCGAGAGAGGCACAAATTTGAGCTTTATACAGTCTAAGAAATTGACTGGGTGTATAATAGCGTCTAGACCAGTGGTGCCCAACCCTTTTTTGTCTGCGGGCCGGATTCAACATGACATAGGATCTCGCGGGCCGGATTCTTTATAATTGTATATCTTAGCGGCACCTTTAATTAAAAAAACGCAACATTTTCAATGAATTCATGAATATTTTTGTGCTGATTCATTTTTTTCACAATATTTGTAAATTTAATGAAAATATTACGTTTTTAAATTAATGGTGCGGCTAAAATATACAATCCTTTTTATTAGGATATTATTAAGATATCTAGTTGTTTTTTAATCAACTTGTAATTTGAATACATTTAAAAGATTGCTGATACCTGAATTAAACGAAATCATAAATTTAGGTTAAGATTAAAAAAAAAGACAAAATCTGTAGTCACGATTTATTAATGTGAAGTCTGATGTTGCTTTTCAGAAACTAATTTTTGAATATTTGGTTTAAGTTGGGTAACGTTTCTCCTTAATATGGAATGAAGGTGATCATCTGAAAGCCGAGCGCGAGACGCTGGTTTAGCTCTTTTTAAAGTAGAACATGTTTGTTCACAAATATATAGTATGTACTTGCAAACGCCGTCGTCATTTTCATTTCAAATTTCCTCAAATTAGGATAAGAGTATAACGCTGCATAAAAATCTGGTAAAGATTTCTCGCGAAAAAGATCTTGTAATGGCTATAAAATAAATTTTTTTAGAGACAAATAACTTTTCATAAATATTTATATTTTTAATTAAAGGTAATTTGGTCGCCAAGACAATTTGTGGAATTGTCTATATGAAAATATTTAATATCTTAGTATTGCTTTTCTTAAATTTCCCCATTGAAAAAGGGAGAAATTCTCCCGAAACGTTTAGTTTTAAAATAAACGTATTCAAGATTGTTTTATAAAAGATTTGTATTTTTTTAGAGACTAAGAGGGCAAAGTGAGAAAGAAAAAGAAACATATTAGACGTAGATTCAAGTAAGGAGGTCCACCATGCATTATTTCTTGACAACCTGGATGCAATTCACAAGAGATCTATAAAACTAAAAAGAGTCAGGTTTAATCTATCTTCTTCGATATCCTGGTTCTCCCTAGTAATAACAATAACATAAGCACTTGTCTTCTACTATAGTGTTTGTTTTAACGAATTTAAGTCAATTACTCTCCCCCCCCATGAAAGCTTCATTTGTAAGAAATAGGCGATTTTCGAAAGCTCAACACTCTTTCGTTATCCATTTGGATAAGAATCTAACTACTGAGTTCGCTAATTCGCTCATCCCTATGACTCAGGGAGACTGGAATTATCTTCCTGCTACCCTCTTTCCTTAGAAATACAACCGTCATCCACGGTACTTTCGCATCTTAACCAACCCCTAAAATTTATTTTTCTATCCTTCTTCTTGCTAAGGATAATCCTGAACTATAGTTCTTGCATCTTTCACTCTTACCCGCATTAATATCAGTATCTGGCCACCGAGCGATAATCGGTAACTTTTTGCTTCAGTTAAATGCTATATATTAATCCCCGGACCCCCCCCACTTCACCCCCACCCTTGCACCCCCTGCAGCCCCCCAGATCCACCCCCCCCCTCCACCCCAAATCCATCCCCCTACACCCCCAGCCCCCCAATCCCCCCCGTACCCCTCCATCACTGCACCCCCCAGTTTTTGCATTTCAAGCCTTGTAGTAGCCCACGGATTATGAGTACATATGTATAGCTATATAAATAAATACCGTGAAATATTTTTTTTTAATTAAATAACAATTTTTGAGTTCATCAAATTGCCAAATTCTAATATAGAAAAAATACGTTTGTGGGATTTAAAACTCGTTTTTTAATGAATTTATTTTTTTATTTTTTTTATTTTATTGAACCAATTATTTTACATGAATTAATGTATACATTGTATTTGAGCTTCGACTTCGGAGATTACTTCCCCACCATCGACTGTCCTTGATTCTTGAACTTGCCAACATCGTTTTAGTCCTTGTTTTTAATAAGAGGAAAAAACTAATTAAATAAAGAAGCCTCTTTTCCGATTTCAATTCCATTCCATCTCTATCAATCAATTTAATTGGGCAACTTTTAATTTATATAATAATATTTGTAATGATCTATTAGTGGAATTTAAAAACCAATTAATAATTAAAAGGAAATTGAATAAAAATGTAAATATACATTTTTATCGAGACAACCACCTGTGAATAATTATTTCAATTAACAAAAACCCATCAAAAACAACTTAGCCGAAGATGAGACCGTGACAGATCGAATGTCCAACACAAAACCCTCCTAACCAGTGAATTTCATTCAAATCGTTAGAGCCGTTTTCGAGAACCCGATCGGATATATATATACAATTTATGCTCGTTTAATAAGAGTAGATTTTTAAAAAATATTAATATTTATATTAAACAGAAGATACAATCTTTTAAAAAAATTACATGGTCTCGGGAACAAAGCCCATTTAGCCAGATTCTTTATAAGGGAAGTATTTGTATATTTTCATATGTAGGTGTTTATGTGTATATGTGTGTAAATTGGTTTAAAGGCCAGATTATAATCGGGCCAACTTTTGAGGTGCTTGAACCCGTGCTTGTTGATTCATAGTCAAGGATTCTAACCGCTCTGCTAACCTGGCCTTCTACAATCTTTAATTTATTTCTTACAAATTATTTTCTTTCTTTTTTTTGAGAATCGTTACAAATTTCTTTTTGATAGAAACTATTCTCAATTATTTCTTTTCTTGCTCCTTCTGTTTCTTAGTCTTAACATTTGAATAGACTTTATTTCTAAACCAGCCTTGGATTTTTATTAGTAACATTTCTCTTAAGTTGACTGATTGTAATCTAAATAATTGGTTTTTTAGCTTTTTGCCTTTAAGCTAAAAATCTTATTCCACTTCAGCCCCTCGTCCTCCATTTCCGCCTGCCCTCTTTGTCGGTCTTAACGTCATTCATATTGATCTGAGGAAATTTCGGTCTCTTATTCGTCTTAGTATTATTCTATAAATATCGAAGCTATATACATATCTGGATGGTTAACCATGATAAATGAGATCCATCCTAAGAACAGAGTGCGAGGAGATTTATTAAGAGACAAGCTTTAAATATACACAGTTAATAGATCATCTTCTTTAATTGATCCCTTTTATATAGATTAGATTAGGTTTAGCAAGTTTCCAGAAAAAAAAGTAATTGAAGAGAGTGTAGGCACGAACTTCAATTTAATTTTCTATATTAATAAGTTTTAAGGAATTCTCTGCTTGCTGCTAAAAATTTAAATTGAAGAAAAAAGGGAAAACTTATTTAAGACTTGGTACAGTTAGAGACGCCATAGAAATATATATAAATATAATAAAATAATAAAAATTTATTTTTTTATTCTTAATTAACTTGATCAATTTCTTAATTAAATATAAAATATATAAGTAGTTAGATATTTCCAATAAACTATAAGTAGGGTTTAAATAAATTGATTAATTAAAAAAAATACAACCTATTTTATATGCCTTTATGATGCATGACACCTAAATATAATAATTCCATTTTTCAAAAGAGGATAGATTATGTCTTCCATATTTGAACCGAAGGTTCTGAACTTTACATAGTTAAAAACCTAATCAGATGGTATTGGATATATAGTGTAGGTATAAACACTTTTGCACCAGAACAAATTTTCTACCACTTTTAATTCTTGAGCTACCGTTGGTGTGCAATCGGAGAAATTATTAGATTTTCTGGATCAGAACCTTCGATTAAAAAAAATGTGACTTTTTAAATTTAGAATTGTTATTTAATAGATATACATAATCTAATAAATTTGCAGAGAGCGTACCGAGTCTTTAAAAAGTTTTTTATTTTTTCTCAATTCAAATTAAACGACTGTATGCGATGTCGAAAAATTTGATAATTTCCTTGCTATTTGTAGTTTCTCAAAATAAAAGAACGTTCCTTTTAACAAGCTGTGCTTTTGCGATAACTTTCAGCTTTCTTTCTATCTCAAACCATTCGATGAGATAAAATTGCCTTGTCAATTTGAGAAAATCGTGCCGGGTTTTGAATTAGTATTCCCCAATTTCAATTGATAGTATTCTTATTGGAAAAATAACGAGTGGGCCATTTTTATTCATATTATAAAAATGTCAAAACTTTGATGATGACAGGAATGTGTCAAAACGTTGAAAAAAAATTAAATTTTATTTCAGTTTTATTCAATTCTGGCTGCAAATAAAATTCGATCTTTTTACCTGAATTCAAAGTCTAAAATAATATTAATATATTATTTTTAACTAAAGCCAGGTACCTACTACGTAAAGAATAGTGCTAACCGCCTGTATCTATGCAACCGATAAGACGCCTCTGGATCGTACTAGCCTACCCTACAGGCGTCCTTGTTAAATGAACAATTTTTATAATGTTTAAAATTTGACTGCCATCTCTTATGAGCTCATTTCCTATTTTTCTAATTAGCAGGGGCGGGCACGGTTGGGCGAACGCCCAACGTGATTTGTTCTCGGCCAACCTGCTAAATTAAGCATTTAAGCAAAAACTATTGAAAAACTGAGTTGATAAAATATAAAAAAAGTAAACGATGGCTTCCAATATTATAGACTTTATACGAGGAATGTTTTTAAATTAAGTACCGTTTTGAATTAAAAAAAAAAACTTTGATAACAATTTTATTTTCACATTAATGCCTTTACCTTAATCAACATTTCGACATATTTTCCACCAATATTAAGGCATTTATTTTATCTTTCTCTTTGAGCTTTTATATTCCTTCCTCAAAGAAATCTGCCGCCAGATTGGAGATCCACTGCAACTTTCGATAATTTAGTCGTTCAGTCACAATTGCATAAAGAACACTTCTTGGCATTAGAGGAAACAAATCAGATGGTATTCAAATAGGTTAGAAGATTTAAAGATGGGCACACGGAAATTAATGTCGAGGAACGAAGTGGGCGACCTTCTGTCATTACTGAAGATTTGGTGCATAAAGTTGACGAAAAAGTGAGAGAGAACAGACGGTTTACGATTTCGTCATTGATTTGTTTCCTCAAATGTCAAGAGGTGTTCTTTATGCAATTGTGACTGAACGACTAAATTATCGAAAGTTGCAGTTGATATCCAATCAGGCGGCAGACTTCTTAGAGGATGGAATACAAAAACTCGTGGAAAAATAAAATAAATGCCTTAATATTGGTGGAAGCTTATGTCGAAATGTTGATTAAGGTACATGCGTTCATGTGAAAATAAAATTGTTATAAAAAATATACTTGTTTTTTTTTTTTTATTTCAAAACGGTACTTACTTTAAAAACATTCCTCGTATAATAAAAATATAATAATCATATACATTATATTAACTATTAAAAAAATAAGTATCTAAATTACCCGAAATAATGCACATTTTTGCTGCCCACCTCAGAATTCACCCTCCAAATTTTTCTGCCAAGAGTCGCCCAACAGAAAATAAAAAGCTGGCGCCGCCACTGGATGGGTTCAAATGAACATATACAAATATATAATAAATACTATCGGCAAATGTTATTTTTAATTAAAATAATATATTCATTTGGTTTTCTTAAAATAATTATGAATGATGTGTTTGATATCAGCCGAAACGATTAGATACTCATTTAATTCTCTCTCTAAAACATGTATAATATTTTACCTCAAAGTAAAAAAAAGAGAGTTTCTTCTTAAAATTAGCTAGATTAATGAGTTATCCTTCGTATCTGCCCCACCTGTGCCGTCACCGTGATCTCTAGCGTCGATTCTTTTTATTTTTATCTCATACTTTATTTCACCCTGAAGCGAAGTATTTTCTGATTAAAATGCGAGAAGAAACATTTTTCAAGTAAAGTCAGCCTGAAGAGATTGCAAGAGTGGGAAGATACGAGAGAGAGAGAAGGTGGATTTACTAAGGCTAAAAAGACGGATTTTACTTTAACTTGAAGTCTACGACAAGACTCTTTTCTGATTAAAATAACGGAATTATATATTTTAATTTGAATATTAAAGTTAGCTTAAGTAATGGAAAATTAAAGGAAAAACTTTGACTCAAAAAGAAAAAGAAAAAAAATTGAAAATGAAGAAAAGCCAACCAATATTTTGCTTACTAATGGAATTAATAATAAAATTCATCATAGAAAAGGAGAATATACCTAGAAAGCTTTGCAAAAGTTTAGGCATTACCTCGCCCAAGCACATTAGAGATAGTCCATTAAGCGTACGAAGCCCAATAGTTCTAATTCAGTTAGCATTTCAAGTAGAAAAATACCAGCTTATAATATAATAAGAAACTCCCTAATTGAAAAGATTTAATAAAGATAAGAGTAAATAAATATTATATGTAATATTCATTTACTATGAGTTAAGGATTCTTAGTCACTTGTTTCACATTAAAATTAAAAAAATTAAAAGATGTAAATTTTTCAATAATATATATTTCGGGCTATCAACACATCTCCAGGAAGTACAATACCAGTTATTTTCTGTACTTCCTGAAGATGGGTTGATAGCCCGAAATATATATATTGAAAAAATTTACATCTTTTAATTTTTTAATTTTAATGTGAAACAAGTGACCAAGAATCCTTAACTCATAGTAAATGAATATTACATATAATATTTATTTACTCTTATCTTTATTAAAGATGTGTCACCTTGCACCAACACCACAATCTCTACTAATTATGAAAAGATTTAGTTTCCCTTGAGAAACTCCTCTCCCTATAAAAGTATCCAATAATCTACAAAGGATAATATACCTAATATTAATTGGTAAATCAGACGATTTGAATCCATTCGAAAATTTTACTTTACCATATAGTAAAGTATTGTAATCGTGCTTGAAAAAGTGTTTTTGCTTGCTTGGTGTTTTCGAAATATCTCAAAAACGGCTGAAACTATTTTGATAAAAAAAATTGAGCGAATTCACAGCTTGTCGGTCTACTAATAGAACAGTATATATGAACATCGAAATATTTATGTTTTAAGAGATATTAATTATTTTGTCTGTTAGTGAGAGTGCACGTTTGTTACCAATTTTTTTTTTAGATATTTTATATTGAGATTAAGAGCTGATTTTGGTTGAAATCGCATCAAAAATTAGTCGGGACAGGGTTTTTAAAGATTTGAATTCATTGCTCGATTTGGATCAACTTTTGCAGAGTTAGACTTTAAAACATTTAGGAGCTACCAATGCGAAAACCAACATTCTGAAATGTCCAGGAGAGTAAGGGGGAGATGTATGGAAAAGTCATCATTTTTTATTTTATTATTATTTGTTTTTGTAAATATCTGCAACATGAAGAAAAAAATATTTCCAACTATGATTTTTTGTAGAACTGCTTCTAGAAATTCGTACTTTAGATAAAATGGTTTTATTTCCAAAATGAAATCGTTATAGCAAGTAGGTACTTGGACGGATAGCTAATGAGATAAAATTTGATTATGAAAATAATCTGCATCTTTATTTCAAGTTTCAAGAAATTCTCTAATGGGAAAATCATCTAATTCTCAAAATTTACAATGATCATTTTGAGTCTTTGCTCAGTCACATTATATGGAATTGGGAAAGGATCCAAACTCCATCAACTCGTTGTCAAAACGAAGACCATTTCCATGCTTTCCCCATATTATAAAGAAACTATGCTCTTACCAGATAAAATCATTACCCCCCATTACATTTTCTTTCTAATATCCTTGCTTTATACTTTTGTGGCATAGTAATTTCATTTTTAATTGAAAAGATTTTGTTTTGCCGAGAGTATGGCAATGGGGTTGATTCTTCTTATCCAAACCTTTTGTCTAGCTCTTCTCTCAGGTTTGGTTTCTCAAACTTTCTGGTTGAGATACGTGTTGTTTTTAGTACTTTTAGGAAGTATATTGGTCCTCTTTCTATATGTTACAAGTTTAGCAAGAAACGAAATATTTTCTTTTTACATTGTCCTTTTAATTACTTCATTATTAGTATTTAGACTTGTTTTTGGAGGGTTGTCCTGACCAACCCACCATTTACTTAAAAGATCCTTTTCTTGACAACAGTTTCCCCTTTCAAGCCTTTCAGGAGTCTCGGATACCTAGACTATCTAATTCATTTTCAATTAAAAGAGATTAGGTAGTTATCATTTTCATCCCAATGGATATTCATAGATCTCTAGCTAGTATTTTCCGGATGTTCATATATTTTTTTTGGGTTCACAGGAGTGAGTGGGCAGGATCCGCTTTCCAAATTATTTGATGACAAGTTCGTTGAATTTATAGTAATAATAATCTTGCTGTCAACTTTATTTAAATATTTACTTTATAATGTCAACTGCAAGCGACATGCTTTTTGAATGAAGTGATCCAGTTTCGGGGTTTCGGGGGAGGGGATGCTGCAGCCTCTGAATACGGCCTACACAAGGATGGTTACAAATTGGATGAATTAATCATATATCTTCATAATTGTTAAATTTAGGCTTCGATGGTTATATTTTTTTTAAGTTAATTCAACTGAATTGATGTTGTTGTTTTATATTCCCATGAATATCATAGCTTTTCAGGTTTATAGTCTCAAGTGGTATTGAAATTTTTTATATAACTGAAAATTAATGCTTGCAAAAACTAGGAATCCAGGTTAGAGAATTTATATGAAAAGATTGTCACGTCTTATTCTGAGTTACTTAATGTTCAAATCAATTCAGAGATAACTTGAAAACAACTATAGGATTCGAAACGTTGTGCATTTATATGAAACTATTTCATAAAAAATTACCAATCTAGGTGATTTCAGCCTAAATTTTTTCCATAAGTTTCCTGTATTTGATTCGATCGCGAATCGAATGCAGGTGATTTTGGTCAAATATTAAGTGAAAATAATATTCGAATTTATATATTTCAAACTTGAAATAATGAAGTTAAATAAATTTATAATTTTCTCATTAATATATCAAAGAATAATTAACATATTAACGAGAATTGTTTTTGATCGCGCTTTTTAAACAAGATATATATCGCGAGACTACTGCTGGATGAGGCTATTGGAGTCTGCTGAGTCTTAAGTCTGGACCAAGAGAGAATGAAAAATATGTGATCCATTTAGCTATAATCCAGCACGGGCTAATCGCGAAATGATGCTAGATTATAGCTAAATGGATCATATCTTTTCATTCTCTTGGTCAGACTTAAGATCAGCGAACTCCAACGCTCATGCAGCAGTAGTCTCACGATATGTGACCGCGCGATCAAAAACAATTCTCGTTAATATGTTTATTATTCTTTGATATATTAGTGAGAAAATTATAAATTTATTAAAAAATTTCCACTAAATTAATAAAAATAGATATTGGTTTTCTTATTTCTTAGCCCTTCTTAAAAAATGTTTAACTTTTCCTTAGTTATTAAAAACTATTAAAATTTTCTATCCCTCACAGTGTCAGTTCGTACAATTTATTATCTATCCCAATATGCCATTTCAGCAATAGCATAATATCTTCATATGTGTTATCATGAAATATTAAATATGACATCTTAGAAGTATAAGTATAGCTATAAAAAATAACTTTAAAAGGCACTTCGTCGAAAAGAGTGTTATTTATTTAATTTCAAATTATATAGCCTAGATGTTATCTATTCCCACGCTGAGAGAGTTACAGACTCAGCAGTTATCTAGTATATAAAGACGGATGTCCAGTGGGAACATTAAGGCTTGTCTTGATCACGTTCGACTTGAGACCTCCAATCTCCAAGTATAACCTGTTGTAATTTAAACTTTAATTAATAAAACCAATTTATTCAAAATTCATATCGTTTTTTTTTGAAAACTACGATACCGAAGAATAAAATTGGCGCAGTCGGTAGGATAACACCCAAAAACCCTGAAATTTCGGTAGGACAAAACCCAAAAACCCCGGATTTCGGTAGGCCAAAACCTAAATTTCGGAAGCCACTTTGGGAATCGCACGACGTTCGTGTCGCAGTGCCAACGAACGGTCAGCTTTTTAGCTGTTTGCCAGCGAAAAACCTATCGTCGCCTTGCCACGACAACCCGTTGACAACCGTCAGCCAATCGCCAACCAATTCGGAGCGATAGGAAGCCACCAGCCTTAACGAGGAGTGGACTTCGAGCTACGGGACATCACACAAATACTGAGGAAGATACAGCCGAAACTTCCCAAGGGCGCAGTCAGCATCGTCAGCGGAGAATACAACACAAAGGTTAGAAACGAACAGACATCCTTCCGGTCAACCGTACCGTTACACGGCCCATAAATTAAACGTTAAAAATAAATAAATAATTGTTAAAAATATTGAAAAATTGTGAAAATAATTAAATAGAATAAATAATTGTAAAGGAGATTAATGCATGAGATAAATAAATAAATAAATGTTAAATAAAGAAATAAATAAAGGTTAATGCATGAAATAAGTGAATAATTGTTAAATAAATAAATAAAATAATGAAATAATTGTGACAGTTAAGCAAAGTAATAATACAAATAAATAAATAAAGGTTAATGCACAAAATAAAATAATAAAATAATTGTGAAAGTCAAACAAAGTAATAATACAAGTAAATGAATAAAGTTAATGCATGAATTGAAATAAATAATATTATAAATAAAATAATACTAATATAAAATAAATAGTAATTGTTTGAGGAAGACTTGACAGATTTAAATAATAATAAATAATTAAAAAGAATAAACAATGGCTACATTATCCCATTCCGAACTTTTAAAATTGATTCCTAAATATAACGGTTCCCCTGAATTATTGGAGGAATTTATTGAAAATACAGAGGCAATTGTAAGAAATTTTAGCGAAGTCCCCATTGATCAACAGAATTTAATTTTATTACATATAAAAAATCAAATAATAGGTGACGCAAGGCATAAGATATTAGGCCACCATGTCAGAAATTGGGACGAATTAGTAATTTTATTAAGAAACTTATTCAAATCGCCAAAGAACGAAAATACAATTAAAGTAGAATTATTTTCCTTAACGAATAAAAATCTAGGAATCGAGAAAAATTATGTAGAAATAAATAAATTAATGACCCAGTATAATTCCCGAATAAACGCCAGAAATATTGAAGCAGATATTAAAACCGAATTAATTAAAGAATTTTCTAAAGATGCCACACAAATTTTTATAAAAACATTAAAGGAACCCACAGCAAGCCAGGTTTTAGCACAAAATCTAGGTTCAGTATACGAGGTTTATGAGTACATTCTCAATAGAACGAATGCACTAACAAATGAGGGCAGACCAAAAATAAATAATAATAATTATAATAATACAAGTTACAGAAATTTTCAACCTAGGAACTTTCAACCTAGACAGAATTTTCAACCCAGACCCCATTTCCAAAATTATCAAAATGGTTATCAAAACTCTAATAATTATAGAAATCATAATAATTACAGGCCCCCACGTCCACAATATTTTAATCAAACCCCAATGTCCACACAAACAATTCAGAATCATTCAGGTCAGGAAAGAAGAGAAAATCATTTTTTAGGAATAGGCCCCCGAGAGAACGAACTTACATAACATCCCAAATTAATTATAATAATTTTGAATATAGGGACAGTATAAACGAAAAATCATTATTACCATATTTAGAGTGGAGGAATTTAAAAGTATTAATAGATACAGGATCTACTGTAAATCTAATAAAACCAAATATTGCTAATTTATATACAAAGTTTAAAGAGGATAATTTTATAAAATCTATTAATGGGTCCAGAAAAATAACTGAATACACATATGTAAAATTTTTAGGAAAAGAATATATAAAAACACTAATAATTGATTTTCATAAGGATTTTGATATTTTAATAGGGTTAGACGCAATCAAAAAGTTAGAATTTGAGTGGGATTTTAAGAACGACATAATTACATACGAGAATACGAAATATAAACTCAGATATCATATTAGCGAGATAGATAAAAAATTTTCCCACAAAAGTGATGATACAAACAGTGATTCACTTAGTAGCCTAGACAAAGAGGAAATAGTAGATGATAAATTAGAGCCCACAGACGTTAAAAAGAAACATGAACCCGTAGATAAACAAATAAAGTTTAGCGAGGATAAAACTAATGATAAGGTCAATGAACCTGAGATAAATAATAAAATAATTAATAAAAAATACGTAGGTAATGTAAAGAATGTTAGCCAGTTAGTGAAAGCAAGAAATCAGATGTTAAGGGATGAAAAACTAATTCATCAACCCACACACCAAAGAGTAAAAATTAAAAATAGGAAAGACATTAAAAATACCCCAAAGATAGGTAATTTATGTCAGTATTCACATAGGGTAAAAGATGGAAAAAATTCAGAGGGTAAGGTGTCATTGAACGATCAATCAATAAATAATTTAAAGTCGGATTTAAAATATGAAGTACACATAAACGAAATGGAAATCGATGAAATCATAAATAATGAGTTAGAATCTATTTTAGCGACAGCTGGTGATGATAATGAAGGTTTAGAGACAGTACATTCCGCGGAAGAATCCCTGTAGCAGGAATAAAAATTCTCGAAAATGTAGCAGTAAATATTTTCAAAAACCAAATTATTTTAGATTCACATGATAATGACACAAAAGTAGAAAAATTAAAATTATTCAATAATAAAAATAGATTAATGATTACAATAAATAAACAAGAAATAGATTTCGAACTGACGAAAATATTACTAGAATATATACATAGCAAGGAAAAATTTTATATCTATTTTAAAGATGAAACATTATTTATTCCCTTAAATAATTTAATTCAGCAAACATTCAATAGTTTAAATATTTACAAGTGTAGTAAGATTTTAGAAGATATTGAGGATTTAGAACACAGGCTAAAAATATTGAAAGATATTCATGAAGGTATAACTAATCACAGAGGTATAGCCGAAAATTATTTAGAAATAAAAAGAAAATATTATTGGCCCGCAATAAAGAAAGATATTCAGAAATATATAAATAATTGTGAAATTTGTTTAAAGGCAAAATACGAGAGAAACCCAATTAAAAATATTAATAAAACTGAAACCCCGAGTAAACCATTTCAAATAGTGAATATAGATGTATTTGAGATATATAAAACTAAGTTCATAACAATGGTAGACCAATTTTCGAAATTTGTAGAAGTAATACATATAAAGAATTTAACAGCAGTTGAGATTGTTAGGAAAATAGAAAGAATATTTAGTAGATTTCCGTTACCCCAAAAAGTAATTACCGATGCCGGAAATGAATTCAATAATGAATTACTTAAAAGCTTTTGTAGAACAAATAATATAGAAATCCACTATACATGCATCGAAAACCCAAAATCGAATTCCCCGATAGAGAGGGTACACTCTACAATTTTAGAACATTTACAAATAATTAATCAAAATACTGAATGTAAGAATTATAACATAAAAAGAAAAATGAATTTAATAGTGAAAGCGTATAATAATACTATTCATTCAACAATAGGAAAAAGTCCGTTTGAAGTTTTATATGGGAGAGATAATTTACAAATAAATAACGAAATAATAGATTCGGAAGTAATAAATCAATATAGTCAGGAAAAAGACTTAATGTTTAAATTAATTAAAACAAATATTGAAAATAAGAAAAAGAGGTCAGGAGAGGAAAACCCCTCTAAGTTACCTAATACTTTATTTTTGAAAAGAAAGAAAAGAAAGCCTAAGGGAACACCAAATTTTTCGGAAATTAAACTTAAAGAATATGATCAAATTTTAGGAAAAGTAATAGATAGGAGTGATAATAAATATCGCATTGATAGATTAAAGAGACCACGTTTATTTCAGAAGAGAGAACAAATAATATTACTGACCCAGTTGATAACGCGATGAGGTAATGAAATCTAAGATTTAAGTCAAGGATAATCAAAGCGAGAGATGCAAAGCGTAGGAATATATTTAATAATAGCTACTATAGATTAATCAAGTATGAATAATTTAATTAGTTAGCAATATAGCAATTTAAATAAATAACTAGCACAAATAATTATCTAGGAGTAAACAATTTAAGGAAATAGATTGATAAACAGTTATATTTTATAGGTATAAATGAAAAGATTTTTGGGATACCAAGGATGAATTTTAATAGAGATTTGAAAAAACCTAATTGATAATTATAAAATAAAAATAAAATAGTAATCAAATTCGAGAATTTTGGGAAGCCACACAGTTCGTGAAACCCATTTGTGAAATTGAGAATGAACTCGTAGACGTAATTTTAAAAAATACCCGAAATGTAAACAATGTAAACATGAACGCATCAGTGATTCAATTTATTCCTTTACCAATATTTCATAATAAATAAAAAATTAAATAATGAATTAAGAAACTGTAGAAATTGTTTATTCTCGAAATAAAAAGATTTACTATTGTAAAATAAAATAATTATTCTTTTTAAGAAAATAAAAAGAAATTTTGTCAGAATAACTAATACCAAGTGAAATAATATAATTATTTTATAAAAATATAAAAAAATATCCATGTTATGTGTATTAAATGAATAAATATGATTAATGAAATTTATTAAAATATCCATATTGTGTATTGAATAAAATAAAATAATTATTTGTTAAGATATCTATATCAAATAAAATAGTAAATGTTTGTTAAAATATTATATATATATTGTAAAGTGAAAAATAAAGTGAAAAGTGAAATGTCAGTGATTAATTTTAATGATTTGAAAATAAAGCAAATAGACGAAGTAGATTTAAATTTATGGCCTAGCCATCAAAATCAATATATAATAATAATAATCATAATTATAATAATATTGTTAATTATATTATACTTATTAAATAAATATAAAATGAAAATTGCTGATATAATAAAATGTAATAAATTAAGAAATAATATGGATATTAATGATTGAAATTTAAATGATTGTAATGAATGATAATTCAAATGATTGTAATATAATTGATATAAATGTAATGATTCAAATGTAAACTCGATATTTTAAAATTGTGAAGAAATTTCATAAAATAATGAAATTTCTCCCCGGAGGAAGGAGGAGTCACGTCAGGATATATTGTTATCTATTCCCACGCTGAGAGAGTTACAGACTCAGCAGTTATCTAGTATATAAAGACGGATGTCCAGTGGGAACATTAAGGCTTGTCTTGATCACGTTCGACTTGAGACCTCCAATCTCCAAGTATAACCTATTGTAATTTAAACTTTAATTAATAAAACCAATTTATTCAAAATTCATATCGTTTTTTTTTGAAAACTACGATACCGAAGAATAAAATTAGTGTTTATTTATTTAATTTCAAATTATATAGCCTGGAACGAGTATAGCTCATTTTGGTCATAAAATCTATTTTATTTTCTTCATAAAATTATTTTAGTTCCTATAAAATAATTAGTTTGGAAAAAAACTACAAAAACACAGAGCGCACTCGAACGCTTATATAGAGGTAAGTATTTATAGAAATAGCTCATCATTAAAATAAAATCAATAATTTATTCTCTCTAAAGCATCATTTAAATTTAAAAGGAGATTTTCGCAAACATTCCACATTTCGACATTCCTTCCCGGTCAGATTGGAATCTACTAATCTCGTTTTCTTTAATATGACTTGAATTGGTGAATTCTTTTGAGTTGGACGACTCGTGGGGAAATTAGAAAATTCATTAATATTTTCTTATCTATTCATATTTCTGCTTCTGATTCTGAACCCATTTTCAAGTGACAATAGATAGAGAAATATCAAGGCAACTCAGCTAACGTTAATATTTTGAAATTGATGTTGTTAATATATTTTTTGAATAATTACATAGGTCTGCTATGAAAATGTTTTTTGAACACCTTATTATATACAGGGTGGTGACTTGGCAGACGCAGCATAGCGAATACAATGTTAATTTTTGAATGTGCATTTATTTGCTCCCCTAATTATTTTAGAGTTAAAGTTCTTATAGGTTTTTTGTAGAGAAAAAAATACTGAATCCGAACATATTTTTGTTTTCAAATTTTGAAATTTCAGAACCGTAATAATCAACATTATAAATACATAATTGTATTTTTACAAAAATCACTGAGGCCATGGAATTGTTAAAACAAACAAGGCATTTTCATTTGTTGTTTCTAATGTGACGTTTGTTATATTTGAACTTTTTAAAATCAGTTCTTATTAGAATTTATTGATTACCATAATGAGAAACTCGTTAAATTTGAATGGGCTGAGTATGTACCAGCTGGAATTGGCCGATTCGGATATTTAACGCTAAACAAGGAACTCACTTGCCGAGCACTATTTCCAGCATAAAAATACTTAATTATTTCAACTTTTTCTTGTAATGAATACATTGTAATAAGAACTGACTTTAAAAAGTTAAGTTTTGTTTTATAATCATAGATTTGTTCACCAATATGAATCCATTTTGAGACTAGTATAAACAATAAAACTTAAACAATCGACAACAATAAAAGTTTTGAATTTAAATTTTTTAAATAAATATCTACATTTTTAAAATCGTTTTTTTGGACTTTTAAATTATGAATTAGACAAAATCTGATGTAATTATCTTTTAGAATTTTAATTCTGCTCAGTTTTTTGTATTCTAATTATGCTCTAAAATAATCACTAAAGACATCACTATTAAACGTCAAATAGAAACAACAAATGAAAATGCCTTGTTTGTTTTAATAATTCCATGGCCTCAGTGATTTTTGTAAAAATACAATTATTTATAATGTTGATTATTACGGTTCTGAAATTTCAAAATTTGAAAACAAAAATATGTTCGGATTCAGTATTTTTCTCTACAAAAAACCTATAAGAACTTTAACTCTAAAATAATTAGGGGAGCAAATAAATGCACATTCAAAAATTAACATTGTAATCGCTATGCTGCGTCGGCCAAGTCACCACCCTGTATAGTAGTGGCTCTGGTCTTGCTCGTTGGAATCGTTGGAGGGGCTGTCATTTGAACATATTTTGTGTAATATATGCCTCATATTGCTATGTGTATTGTATGTTATATGATTTATTATATTCTAAATTGTACTCCAAATATGTCAGGGTTGTATTTTTAGTTGTACTCTATCTTTTATGTTACTTTTGTTATCTGCTCTATGAGGCGAATCGCCTCAGAGCATCATATAAATAAATAAATTTATTAATATCACATTACATTTTTTCACAATTAATTAGAGTAAAAGTAAATGATTGAGCTCACCCATTTTGGCCGAGTATAGCTATAAAAATACACCTATGTGATTTTTTTTAAATCATATTACTTATTGACGTAGTGAAGAAAAAAAAAGAAAATATTATTAATTAATTTTTTAAAATACCTTATGGAAGATCGAAATGTATAATAAAATTTCAATCTTGTACCAAAAGATTGTGATGCAATAGAATTTTTATAGATATCAATTTCTACTATATTTTAGAGTAGGAATCAAAATATTGCTAAATAATACCAACAACTTTCCAATAGATAAATTTCGTAGACTCGAGTTTTCAAGTATCAAAACTATTTTAATAAAAGAGAAATACGCAAAATTACAATATTTCAGATAACAATAAAACATTGAACTTTGAAAAAATTATATTTTAAGAGATATTAATTATTTTGTCAAAATGCCTGTTGTTGTGTGTGTGTTTGTGACTGAGGTACCAAACTATGTGTACGTTCTAGCATGAAAACCAATAAAAGTATCAAAAGAAAAATTTTATATTTAGAAACGTTACATTGGGATTAAGAGCTGATTCAAATCGGATCAAAAATTAGGGAGGCCAAAAATTTGAACCCTCTTTGTTCTATGTGTTGCAGAATTACCCTTTGGCTAGGCATACACAGTCGATTTTCAGTCGACCCAACAATTTAGTTGGGTTGGTTTGAAATCGTGATGAATTATCAATTTATAACCAACTCTAATTAACTAACTAAGCTCGATTTTTTTATCATAAGTGCTCATCGATCGATTTTGATTAAATAATCGAGTTGATCTGCAGTTGTGTTGTGTATGCACCTACATTAAACTTAATATATTTATGTCCATCAACTAAAGTATCGCTCGACTGAAAATCGACTGTGGGCCTAGCCTTTGTGAAATTAATGAGTAAAAAAAAGTGAATTTTATTTTTTATAAACGAAGTGGGTGCAGGTATATAGAAAAGTCACGAGATGGCTATATCAAATTTTTTGTGTGAATTCAACACTCTCTAGGGCCGCCCGGCAGGCAGGCTTCTTTCTCCTGTCCTCCGGGAGTACCGAGTAATTAGTTCCCGAATTCTCTTTTGACAAGGTGAATAACCATCCATGATGAATTCGAATGCGTGTTTCATTTTCTCTTTGTAGGCAACTGTTTACTTTAACCTGATACTGTATATGTTAACTAACGTCTTGTAGCCATTGAATAACGTGAACCATTTGGCCCTCACAAACGCAGAGATCACTGATGCAGACAAACTGACAGAAGCCTCCGCGTCATGTTAGCGTACAAAACAGCCCTTAATGCTTTTCTAATTGGATAAATATTTCTCATCCATACGGTTTAGACCAAGTGAAACTGGAGAGAGAGTGTGGAAAGAGTGAGATATTTTTAATTAAATCAAACTTTTTTCTGCATGCTTGAAAATTTTTTTAAACGAACTCATGCGATTCTTAATTTATGCAATACACTCAACCATTGTACTGAGAAAAAAATATTTATTTTTTCTCTTTCTCTTTCATTTTCCGAATTTAATTTCGGAGAAGATTAATTGAAGAGAAATGATACTTCCGAGATTAACTAATTGGAAATAACTTTTCTAATTCATCAACAATCTAAATCCTTTCTAATCACCCTTTCCGATGCCTCTTTAACCGTGAAATCCATCATGATTACTAAGAAAACTTTTAACTACATTACTTTCTAAAACAAACATAGGTGGATAATTTCTTTAAAAAAATATTCTAATTATTATAATGCAAAAAAATGCAATTCTTTTAAGACATGAAATCCTCTTGTATTTCTGTAAAGATTAAAATATTCCAGTCATATTCTGACATACTTACTGTCCAAAGTAATTGCAAATAACTTCAAATGTACTTGAAAAACACCTCTAGAATTTGAATTCCATTCGTGTATCCTTATAAGGAGAAATCACTGAGGTTGTCCTCTCCTTGATAAAAATAAGCATATACCTATAAACGAGGGGTGAACCGCGATTGGAATAAGGTGTACACCGTCTTTGGAATTATTTGGAATTACTTTATTATAATCTATTGTTATCTATTGTCTTCTACTTGGAAATGAAAGTGGAAGTGGAAGTAGGTGTACACGATTTTAGGTCGCGGTTCACCCCTCGCCTATAAATAATGAATATATTATAATATATTTATTTGTTAGAGACTCAATGTTTGACCGTCATCATCAGTCATTTTAATTAGAAATATTCTATCTGGTATTTCTCATGGCTTCTAATATCCGATTGAATGTTTTGTACAATTTTTTTATTGTTATAGTAAGCTGGTCTCTTTGCAAATGAATGCATATATAGGTATATGTTATATAGCTACCATATATGTTTATTTTCAACCTCTTGATTTCTTAGAGAGAAACAAAGAGGTTGTCCTCTGCTTGATTTCTCCATATGAATCAACACCTCTGTTACTCTTTGCAATCCACAATAAATATTTTTTTTCACTTGTGTATTTATTTGAAAATTTTTACTCAGAAATTACTAATCTAGGTGGTTTCAGATGAAATTTTTATACTGGACATTGACTAATATTGGCCCATCTTAATTCTTTCCTTTTGAATATATATATAATAATTATTTTAATAGTAACTATAGTTATTCTAATCCTTAACTTTATCTATTATCCCTCTTTAATGTCAATTTTAGTTTAGTTACTAGTTTGTCGTACCAAATAATATTATACCTGGTAATTCTCATAATTAATTATATTATATCTCAAATTGAAAGTTTTTGCCGAGAGTAGCAGAAATTTTTATATATTGAAGGAGACAATAAAGAGTGTGTCTTCTGCTGGAATTATAAATTTTATTTATTTATAACGAGACTATAGTTTCGTTATATAATAAAATTTATAATTCCAGCAGAAGACATACTCTTTATTGTCTCCTTCGATATATTATATCTGTTCATATTTTGTTTTTCTGTTTTTCGATTATATTTTGATGGACTTATTAATTAATAGTGGATGTAGTAGCTCTACTCCGAGAATTAAAAATGCTAGAAACATATAACTCTATTCGATTTCATTAATATTAATTGCTAATCTTGGTGTATCGTTATTAATTCGAAAATTCTGTTTATATTTTGCAGGTGCATATCAATGTCGGCGCAGGCGAAACTGAGGTAGCCTCCGCGAAAGGTCTACGACTTGATGACCTCCTCTGGCACGATGTGGTCATCTCAAGGAAAGAGGCGGCTTTTATGCTCCAAGTCGACTCCATACACACAGTCAAGTATGCTCCCTAAGCACATTTCTATAGAGATAAAAATGTTTTTATATTATGATAATAGCACTTGGATGATAGTAAAAAATTAAACTACTGAATAGTAAATAATATTAATTATGAAATTAAGCTCTTGAAAAAACAGAGTGAACCAGAGTGGTGTAGACAATAAATGGTAACATTTATTTGGAAATTACACTTACAATTATATTTACTAGTACAATTTAATTTTGATTAATAATTTTTACATTTCGAATTAAATTTTATTGTATACAATAATAGAATACAAAAGCACTGAGGCTCTTCTTGTGGACTTATTGAACCTGTAAACAAATGCTTCGTCTATAATGCGCTTTGATCCTCTGTGCAAACTGTTTTGGTTCGACCAGTTTTTGGGGCATTAAGAATTGAGCCAGGGGTATCAAAATTTTCATGAATACTGAAAATAGTTTGTCTCTTTGAGGCTTGAGTACCAAATGTTTCAGCCCATTTTTAACCGACGAGGTTCTCTATTCGACTGATTTTTTTTTTTTTTTTTTTTTTTGTGCCTATGTTACCTCATATCTCCGCCAATTGTCAACCGATTTTTAAATTTTTTTTTGCATTGGGTCCAGTCTAGCTTCCGATTGGTTCCATTTTTTTTCGATTTTTTTCATAGGTATTAGACCTTTTTTATTAGGTTTGTTTAGACCTAACCTCTTTGTTTATGAACCGATTTCGATGGTTCTTTTTTTATCCGAAAGGGGGTGTCTTAGGATGGTGTCATATTAATTTGGTCAAGTTCTGATGATATGATCACTATTAATAACATCACTAAAAAGAGAAAAATAAAAATTTTTAAGAAAAAATAAAAACCGACTTCAAAAATTAAATGCAACAAATAAAATACACTAAAAGGTATAAAATAATTATTATCTTATTTAGTTACAACTAAACGACGAAATATTAACATGAAATTACTTTTTGAATTCGGTACCAAACAAACTATACCTATAAGCGAGCATATCCTCCAAACGTACTAAGTAAGATCCGTCGAGTGCGATTCATAAAAGGTATATGTTTGGCACCGACTTCAAAAATGTAATTTCGTGTTAATATTTCGTCGTTTAGTTGTAACTAAATAATATAATAATTATTTTATACCTTTTAGTGTATTTTATTTGTTGCATTTAATTTTTTGAAGTCGGTTTTTATTTTTTTCTTAAAAATTTTTATCTTATAACGGTTTCGGTATCTTGGGATAATTCACTCATTCCTTTACAAAGTAATTTTTTTATTTCTAATAAAATTATCCTTTCCATGAATTGAATGAATATTTTAAAATTATCTGTTTTTAAGTATATATAACCCAAAATATCATATTTAATTAAAATTAACTTATTTTTGGGGTCTCTAATTATTTTTAAAGTTCTCGATTATGTTGAAATAATTAAGCCAGCCAGCCTGACTAGAAAGACGCAGCGTCTCCTGCATTGGGGGTCGCGAAGCCTCTATAAGGGGGTCGCGAAGCCTCAGTAAAAAAGAAAAAAACAAATTTTAAAAATATATTTTCATTGAGAAAATATTAATTAAAGGACATTTGTAGGTTAACACAAGGCGAGGCGTTTGGCGATGAAATCGATGTAAAAATATGTCTGTTATAGGTACTTAATTGTGTATTTAGCAGATACCTAATTATAAAAATTAATAGAAAATGTAGGGATTTGATATTTGTAACATAATAAAATACAGGTTACAAACAGCGAGGGGTAGGGTGTCGCAAAATTTGTTTTCATACTAAGGGGTTCGCGTCATGAAAAAGGTTGAAAAATACTTCTTTAGGGTATGCATTCGAATAGAACGCTCTGTGCTTGAAGTTGAATCGCCAGGCGACGTTCAATATTCATTAATTTCGGAGCTCATAGAAAAAACATGTTTTTATTTTAAACGTTCATATCTGGTCTTCGATAAGTATAATAGCAGAGCATTGGAATTTGAAACTTAAGCTATCTAGAGGCACCAAGCAGAGCACAACCTCATTGATTTCTCTTTATGAAAAAAACTTTGGAAATCTCATTATTTGAGTTCCAGTCACGCTAGGAGATTTTAGTTAAATAATATTTTTACCTGCATACTTTCTCAATATTTCTAAATTGAGTATATACTTAAAAAGTGAATTGATTAAATTTTTATCTAGATTTGAAACGGAATTGTATTCAATCAATTTGACTAGAAAATCAACTCCGGTCAATCTATTTTACTAGATTCTTCGCAAGATTGTTTGATATTTTATACTTTTCAATTCAGATGAATGGATATTTTTCCCCCTGTTTTCTCTCTCAGGAATTTTTTTTATTTTTTTCTGAATGACGTAATAAACAAACCGATTTTAAAGAAACTACTTGAAAATGTTTATAACTTTTGATGATGAAATTGAGTAAAAAGATTGTGTATATGTGGGTGTATATATATGTATACTATATGTATATGGAAAAGAGGAAGGGCCAGAAAAGGAAGGGAATAAATGGAAAGGAACGGAATATAGGGATAACTTGTTGGAAGTTAAGTTTGAGTATTTAATGGAATATAAATTACTCTAAGTGCTACATAAGTAATTTATTAGTAACCACTTTAAGCAGCACTTTGACTCTCATCTATCTCCCTGTCCCAGTTACAATCCCCACTACTTCTTTTAACCTTTTCGTCTCTTCCACTTCAAGATTAAATTGTATTAAAAAAAAAATAAACTTAAAAAAAACTGTTAATGAGCGAAGAGCGGAAAAAACAACAAAGATGGTTAAGACAAAGGACCCTTTTGCTGTTACTAATACTTATGAAATGAATGTGTGTTTCACACAAGCTCGTCAATTGTACGTTTTCGATCCTGCTTTGTGTGTTCCATTTAATCTTCCATTTCCCCATCTCGTTATCATTTAACGTGTAATGCCTGTTTGTAAGCAAATTATGTTACAAATTAAATCAAGAGTAGAGATTTATCTTCGAGATTGACTTGAACTAATTAGAGTAGTCGGGTTCTTTATAAAAGCCCACACTCTGGAACTAATAATGCTCATTTTACCCATTGGTCTATCTACATACTAAACATATAGGTATGTTTATATAGCCGTGATAAAGTTTATAAATCTCAGGGAAACAAACATTCAAACCTGGGTATTGAAAGTGCATAGAATCGATAATACAACAAATATATATTCTTGCAATTTATTTTTTAATTGTTTTACCAATAATTAACATCGGAAGAAAAGTGGTAAAGTTTACAAAGAGTGGCTATTGTATGATTTCTATTTTTTTATTCGCAACGATATTCATGCAAGAAGTTGTCGCACCAAAAAGGTGCAACCTCTATATTCCGGGGTGAACCCTTACATCGTGAAAATAAGAAGAAGAATTTAATGGATTTGGTCGAAGTAGAAGTTATTTAAGGCGCTGAATCGAAGTATTCTGGTTATAGACTGAGTCTAATTGACGATTCTACCCTCACCGACCCCCTCGACTCGCTGGCTCATCGAAGAGATGTCTCTGCCCTTTCCCTTTTCTATAGATACTATCACGGCAGGTGCTCTGATGAGATAAAATCAATAATTCCCCCCAAAGCATACTTTGCACGCAGCACACGTTTTGCCGACTCCCAACACTCTTTTGCGGTCAAATTGGAAAAGTGCCGGACCACTTCATTCGCGAATACATATATCCCCATGACTTCAAGGAACTGGAACTCTCTCCCAGCCTCTATCTTTCCCAGCACCTATGATCTTCAAACCTTCAAAACCAAGGTGCATAGACACCTACGTCTACACCCTCTCACTTAATCAACTTTCCCTTCTCTTCGGTAATGCAAGGGTCTTTCGAGATCCATAGGGGCTACACCTTTACTGGTGCACCCCTTCTTGCATTCGATTGCATTAAAAAAAAAAAAAAAAAAAAAAAGTCTCGGCAGATCAGATATTTCCAGCCGCCTCCTCTTGGAAACCAATGACAACCTACCAAGAGTATAATTGCCTAGTAACCTCTCCAAACTAGGAGTTCGGAACCGGCGTTAAAAAGTAGGTCCCGCATATCTGTGTAAAAACAGCTAAATATACTCAGCACAGGTATATGTGGAGAGGAGCGGAAACGTCAGGGAGACCTGATATGGCACTTAAAAGAAGAAGAAGTTATTTGTGGATACGGGCCCTGAAAGACTGAATGTTATATGCCGTTGGAAAGACACACGGGGAAAAATAGTTCCAGTCTCAAGATGTTAGAGAGAGATAAACGAATTGATGAATGCGTTTGTTCAGTTAGTATCTGATTTAATTAAAAATTATTTAACTAAAAAAATAACCATATAATCAACATCATGTTTGAAAGCTATAGAAACCCCAAAATATAAACAGTACTTTGTTCTGGAAATTGAACATTTGGGTTCCAGAATGAACTTTCCACGGCTTTTGGTTTTGGAGTTATTGTAGGTATCAAAATCCAAAGAGAGGCACATAGTCTATAATTATGTTAATGGCTATAACAAATTCTACTCCCATAAAAGTAGAAACTTTATTATAAGAGGTAAGAAGGAGATTATTGCTTCTTTTATTGAAGTCTTATTTTCATTATCTTAAAATCTGACGTTCCGAAAGATCGTCAGATTTTAAGATAATGAGAAATAAGACTTCAATAAAAAAATGATTTGAAATTTGTAATTTTCTTTATTCTTGAATGGCTTTTCCATCGAAATCTACCAGTCCGTTTCCAAAAGAAAATATTTATTAATATAAAATTTAAATGGCTTGGTGTGTACTGGGTATGTTAATTTTTTAAAAGGAGGATGAATGAAATTCAATTGCTTCTTTCCAGTAATTTTTTTCTCCAGTAATTTATTAAATTACTGGAAAGAAGCAATTGAATTTCATTCATCCTCCTATAAAAAAGTATTTATATTTTATTAGACAAAATATAAAGTGTTTACAAAGAGGTTCCTAACAAGGGACGAATTTCCATTACAGCCAAAATGCCTTCTGTAATAGAAATTCGACTCTTTTTGGGGACCACCTTTTTATATTTAAAATAAAACCTCTAAAAATTAGATTTTTGACACAAATCAATCGAATGCCAAAGGATTGGAGTTTTGTCAATTTTTCCCCAATTTTAACTATAGAATTTTCCTTTCTAAAAAAATTGCCTTGACCCCAAAATAGATGAATGAGTAGGATGAGACAAGGAACCCTGCTGCTACTAGTAGTAGATACTTTTGAAATGAATGTCTGTTCTATACAGGCTCTTTAATTGTTCGTTTTTGATTCCGGTTTGTGTGTCTCATTTAGTCCTCTATTTCCTCTACTCGTTATCATTTTACGTGTAATGCCTGTTTGTATACAAATTATGTTGCAAATGAAATCAAGAGTGGAGATTTATCTATGAGATTAACTTGAGCTAATTAGAGTGCTCAGGATCTTTATAAAAGCCCACCCACTCTTGCAACCTGAATCCCTTGCTAGTACGATATAGGATGACAACTTTATAAGCCCCTCTAAATTCCAACTGAAACTAGTACTAAGTCAAGCCAATCAATAGAGAATAAATGAGGCCGCCAACCACAAGGTGAAGGGAAGAGGAAAACAGCCGTTGGAGGAGACAAATGAAAAAAGAAAAAAAACAGCAGGGACAAACAAATGACGCCTTTCTTATCAGAAAAAGTGGGCGGGTTCGAAATGAGAAAAAGATTCGGTCGAGCTGTTGATCAACTGATGATAGAATTGGAGAAAGAAAAACCTCAACTGAGATAATTTAAATGAAATTGAACCGAGAGATATTCTATTTTCAAATTTTATTGATTCAGTTAGGATTATTATTATTGAAGGAGACAATAAAAGAGTGTGTCTTCTGCTGGAAAAATAAATTTTGAATTTATTTATAACGAGAATGTAGTTTCAAAGGCTTTGCCCTCTTCATCAGTCTATTACAATTGATTCACATGAATTGTTGTGTGAAAGTATAGCTCTCGTTATAAATAAATTAAAAATAAATAGTGAAGTCAGATAGGCTAGGAGGTAGCATGACAGCGAGCTAACCAGGGGACGAATCCGACTCGAGGCATCCAGCTAAAATCTGACCCCGGGGGTAGAGACAAATTAAAAAAAAAAAAAAAAAAAAAAATATAACTAGTATCGTAATTAGGCTTATGGCTAGAAAGGCCGAAAAGCCAAAAAAAAAAAAAAAAAAAAAGTAGTCGATAAATTATTTAAATTTTAATTCAAATTCCGACGCTTCTGAGACCTTTTCTCTCCTTCTTCAAGGTATTGAATAGTTATTGATGAGTGAGTATACTCCTCTCCCATTTGTCTCTACTACTCTATACTCACCCATCAATTACTATTCAATACTCTGAAGAAGGAGATAAAAGGTCTCCGAAACGTCGGAATTTGAATAAAAATTGAAATAATTTATGGACTGTCTTTCATTATAACCTACTTATTTCGCTTACCAGTCCGTCTTTCTAAGAAAATAAATCAAATTAAATTAAAAAATTTATTTTTCCAGCAGAAGAAACTCTTTTATTGTCTCCTTTAAATGTATTATATATAAATTAAAAGTTTCTTTTTGTCGCGAGTAGCAGAGTTTTTAAATTACAGTGTAAATGGTGATTCATGATTTACCCAGACCACACGTGTAAAACTCACTTTCACACATCAATTCCTGTGAATCAATTGTAATAGACTTATGAAAAGGGCAAAGCTCTCGAAAATATAGTCTCATTATAAATAAATTAACAATTTATTTTTCCAGCAGAAGACACACTCTTTTATTGTCTCCTTCAATTTATAAAAATTCTTCTACTCTCGACAAAAATAAACTTTCAATTTAATTATTTTTATTATTATTATTATCACCACATTGAAACGGAGATGGAAAAACATCTCTGGGCGTCCGGAAGTCAGAAATGAAATTCTCTCACAAATTTCGATTCATTTATATTTTTCGACAATTGACTTAAAGATTGGTAATATGGTTGTAGCGGCTCGCTGTTGCTTTGGCTACGAGCTTTTAGACACGGCCGCTAGATGACTCAGTCAGATCGTTGCGACACTTTTGCATGACTGATAATATTTCAGTCATGTTATAAGTGAAGCAATTCGATCTCGACTAAGTATTCGAAGGAGGGGCCATCCACCAACTAGTAGCCCCTCGCCCGCTAACTAAGCGGGTGGCGCCCAGCCCGGCTTTCCACCAGGGCACAAACATCGCCCTTCATAAATCATTGTTAGGACCCCACCAACTAGGTGGGGGGCGCGGACACGCACCACAACGCACTCAACCGAGGCCCTAACAATCTGGTGACCCTGACGTGATCACTAAGCAAGCAGCTCTTGACCCACCAGCTAGGTGGATAGAGCCCTGCCCGGCTAACTAAGTCGGTAAAGCAATCACCAAAAAAAGGAAAGCAAGGGTGTGATGTAGCGACTCGCTGTTGCTTTGGCTACGAGCTTTTAGACACGGCCGCTTTTACAGACCTGCTACATAGTAAGAAGAGTCCTAACGATTAAATGAACTGAAACAAAAGAAGAGTAACTGTGGGCCAGGGTGAATTCCCTTCTCTCAGGGCCCGAGCCTAACCCCATAAGAACAAGGGGTAGGTGAAAGTTTACCAGCACTTGTACTGAGTAAGGACCGGTTGTATGTCGCAAAGTAAATGATTTTTACCACTAGCAAACGGTAGATGGTAAATGGAGGTACTGAGATGGCCAATCAGATGACAGGCACTGATTGGCCATCCCAGTGTCAGATGACAGGCACTGATTGGCCATCCCAGTGCCTCCATTTACCATCTACCGTTTGCTAGTGGTAAAAAGCATTTACTTTGCGACATACAACAGGCCCTAAGTGTCATAATTCAAATAATAATGTTGATAGTTAAAAATATTTTAAATTATGGTTATTATCAAACAAATACGTACGTTTTGTTGTTGAGTCATTCAATGCATGTTTTCCTTTCGTATCTGGTAGTAGTATTGTTTTTTAACATTTATACTGATTGAACACTTTCAGTATATCTATGCATTCACTTACAATAAAAATCACTAAATACGAAAGCCGTTCTAAAGCCAGATCTAGAAACAAATATTAAACAAATTAAAAATATTCCTATTTGTGTGCGGCCCTTGGAGATTTTTAGGTCGTGAATGCGGCCCGTGGTGCGATTTAGGTTGGTCAGGCCTGACCTAAATTATGTTCAAGTTCACCCTTGTCTCAAATATACCTCTCATATCTAAATAAGTATTCTCTTGTTACCTTGGATGCGATTCATGACATAGCAATAAAATGATAGGTCTGGTCTTAGTTCTAGCTTCCCTCGCTCACTGTAGAACTCCGCTCTTTCCTTATGCTACAGATACTACCATGATGTTTGTTCCGAAGTTTAAAGTCAATAAGTCCTTCTAAGGGTTTATTTGTGAGAAACATGCTATTTTCAAACGCCCAACACTTCTTCGCTGTCACAATGATGTGAATCGAATTAAAAGCATTCGTCAATTCATTTATATCTATGGCCTCTAGAGACTAGATCTCGCTTCTTGCATCCTGCTTTCTCACATACAGCTATCAGTTGATTAAGACTCTCTATTTAGGGCCAGTTGTATGTCGTTTGGTAAAGTCTTTGTAAAAGTTGACAAAGGGTAAAAACTTATAATTCACCTTGTGTGCCGCCGGGATGGCCACTCAGATGAAAGTGCGTATCATCTGATTGAGCCATCCGGCTGGGCACAAGGTGAATTGAAGGTTTTACCCTTTGTCAACTTTTATAAAGACTTTACGAACTGACATACAACTGGCCCTTAGATACCTTGCAGCCTAAAATTTCTTATTCTTCTTTTCTCAATATAGACGTTGTATTTTCCTGATGGATCAAAAACTGATTAAACTTAACATCCAAATTATAAATTCAACCATACGATTAAGATTCTTCTTATAGGTTTATTTATGATTTTTTTTCTTCTTTGTTTGTCTTACTTAATTCTAATCGTTTGCAATTAATTAGGAGAATAAATATCCTTTTAAAATTTATCTCACTTAAACAGGTGTCGATCGTTCTCGTTATTATTAATTTAGTGTATTTTGATAAGGGAGAATGGTGTATAATAGATTCTTGGTGAAACATTTTAAATAATGTAAATAGATGTGTGGCACTCGGGGACTGCCGCGGTAAAGCTATTGCATAGCATTTTTTATCAACTTATGCAATTATAATATTCATGCAATATTTTTTTTTCTTTGATATTAATTCAAGTTTTTTCTTTGATATTAAATCAAGTTACACTTTTTGAGCGTGGTGACCGATAAGAAAGCAATGTTTTTTCTTTTTCTTTTATTGAATAAATGAGAAGTTAATATTGTTTAAAATATTTATATTATCTTACAAGACATGTAGGTTATTCAGGAATTTTTATCATTGTAACTATAGGTTTATGGTAACTGAAATAAGAAACATAAGTTTGAGACTTGATATCCTCTAAATATCTGGAAAATACCGCGTCAATGGTGGTCCCACGCATACGTCCGTGCCGAAGTCTGCCGAACGGAAACGACGTTAGACGATGCACGGCTTTCAACGCCGCACCGCTGTGCCGGTCGGAGTGGGGTGTGTTAGGTTTATTTTCGTTACGGAATTTCTTGATTCGGTCGCTGCGCTCGAAAGCCCGCGATAAAAGCTATGCAATAGCTTAAAAATTTTTGAAATTTTTTTCAGAAACTTTTTAAAATTTTAAATATAAAATACTAGGTAGGTTTCACATAAATAAAAGATCAGATGCTTGTTTAGCACGACTCTATATATGTTTCGGGGTATAAGCCCATTTTCAGGAGTTACCAAAGGACACTTTTATTTATGTGAAACTTACCTAGTATTTTAAAAAGTTTCTTTACTTAATTTAGTGAATGATAAAAACCTTTTTACAAGTTGTATTTTACTATGCTTCAACATTAAAATTTATTAAACGAAACGTAATATAATTTAAAAAGTAGAAAAATCGTAATGTGCAGAGCTCTATTTACAAACATTAAATCAAAATTTACATTTCTTATTACTTTTAATTCTATTGAATTAAAGATTCTCTTTATGAGGTGCATATATTTGGAAAAGGCTTGAGAGGGGCGTTCAGAATGGATGACCCTTGTCAAGTGTAATGTAAATATCGAATTTTTCGCCAATGAATGATGTTTAAAATTAGGACCTTTAACGGATTTCACCTCCTTTTATCTTTTTCTTTTTTTTCCTCTCTCACACTTTCCACAAAGCCATTTTCCATTCAGCTCCTTCTCTAAACTCAATTCTTTTCCCGGTTAATGCGCTCTCAAGATCTTCATCTGAGAGATAAGACAGTGATAAAGAGACGGCACAAGGGGTGTGGCGGGTAACGGGCTCAGTGCTAGTGACATCTGTTGTCTGTTGCTTTTAATTCAATTACTATCCCTTTTGATGACTTTGCACACCCCCAGGGAAGTCCCGCATCCACCACCACCAAAGTGATAGAAAATAAATTCCTCCCGGGTTTCCTTGCATCGCCAAGCCACCGACGACGCCGCCTCTTCAATTATTCCACTCCTCCTGGACTGTTTTACTTTAATTAGACTTGAAATAGAGTATTATTAAGTCGTGTGTTATTTTAGGCTAAATTGCATTTTATACATACACCACAATTACATACTATTTTATTTGCTAATGAATGAGAAAAATATATTGGTAGAAAAAAAAACTTTCCCTAATTTTGAAATAACAAGCAAATAAGCTGACGTGTTCTGATGTGGCCATCCACTTGACTTTACCATACAACCTGGCCCCTAAAATTATTTATAATCATGTAGGGGGGGTTAGTTTTGCATTTTTACACTTCTGGCGTCCCACTGATTATGTATACAAAATTTGGTTGAGTTTGGTGAAATGGAAGATTTTTGCCTCATTTTTTGACCTACACCCCCCCCCCACACATTTTGGGCGGTTAGTTTTTTGCATTTTTAGACTTCTGAGGGGGTCCACTGATTAGGTATACGAAGAAACTTGGTTGAGTTTTGCTCAAATGGCCTAGATTTTCAATTTTTAACCCCCCTCCCACTCCCCTAATTTTGCGGTCGATGCTTTGCCAACAAATCCGTCAATCAGCTTTTAATATCAATGGACAAAAACGACGTGAGAAATTTGGTTTTGATATTCACACTGGATTTTGAGCTACACTCTCGTCCCACAAGAATCTGGTAACGCACAAGACTAACGGACAACCAGACAAGCAGACAAACTAGCAGACATTTTGACAAAACAAATACAAAAATCTCCCGAAAAATACCTAGTTTTTTCTATGTTCCCGCTTATTAGAGCTTTTTTGTAGAGCCGAAAGGCCATGGTTTCACTCAATTGTTTTAATCAAAATAGTTTCAGCCGTTTTTGAGATATTTCGAAAAAAAACACTTTTTTCATGCACGATTACAATAGTTGACCATACCCTGTATGGTAAAGTAAAAATTAAATATATTAGAAGATGAATTTAAAAAGTCATGGTACAATTCTAGACAATTGTTTGATATGTTTCATTTCAAGTCGGAAGAGCTCACCTACCCCGGGAATGGCCTAGCTGCGAATAATTTTTTTATTTGCTAATAATGATCTTTTATATATAGTTAAGAACACCCCTAAAAATATTTTTTTTAATGCAGATACTTATAACAATGTTATATATAAGCTTATAAGAAATCAAATTCTGAATGATTGATGGGCTCTGAAAAACGGTAACCTATGAAAGCCTTCACGACGTAAAAACCTTCCAATTTCTGCAAAAATAACAAATGGGCACTAAGTGAACGGGCCCCAGAGGGAGGTTCTGACGTCACACCTCCTATGAAGCGTTTTCATTCGACGTCATTTTTAAAGGGCCATAGGCGAATCTTAAATGCTAAATTAATCTAGACATAATTAGAAAAAAAGGACATTAAGTGGGCCTTGGAGTAAAGGATATACATTTTTACTTTATCCAATGCGAAGTATGGGGAAAAGTATTGCTAATCGGTCTCACGGCAAGCGCGACTTCAAAGGGTCCTCAGATAAAGACTACGGAACCCATGGTCTCAATTAAAGTCACAAATTGTAGTATTCAATTAGGATGAATTTTAGCACGTGACAGTTTTGCCAAAAATTACATGGGGTCTCGTCGAGGGCCAAAAAGTGCCATTTTTTATTTAGTGTGTGCGGATGGATGTATGGATGTATGTATGTATGTTATCGTTTTTTTGACCCACAATTTTTTCCACTTACTTCAATATTCTTTGTATACATTGTTCCATTATTTTATTCAATTTATATACCGCAATTAAAAAACTTATTGTGTTTTGAAATACCTATAATACCTTAGATTTGAGATTTTATAGTTTTAAATTTTTAGAATTTCAAAATCTTAACTCTTAATTATAATTCATAATTTTTAACCAAAGTGATGTTTATTTTTCATTCAATAATAATAAACTCATATTCTTAAGATCTTAATGCCATCATTTAGTTTATATTGAATATAAAATCCATTATAAATTTTTCTTTTGGGGTTTTAATGATTGTCATATGCCACAATTTTCATTTCCGCTCAATAGATTAATAAATAATCGATTAATTCATTTGATTGGGACTTGTGTGGTGTTGTTAGTGATGGACATGGGATTTCATCCCAGACTTAATCTCGCGAGCTGACAACAGCGTTCATGTAGCAAATAAATACTTAATTTAAACGATATATTATTCGTCAATTTTAATAGTGTCTTCAATATCAATAAATGAAACTAATCGAATTGATTTCTTAAGAAAAGGATTTGGCATTGCTCTCTTGAATTCGTATTCAATTCGAAAAATGTTTTCTTTTATATTAGGGAGAACTTTGTTGAATATTTGAATGGAGATGCTAATTTATGATGAGATTTCGAACAATTTAATCAATATTATATGCCCCTGTTTCTCTGTTTTCCGGAATGTAAGTATGAATAACTATTTAACTCAATGTTGTTGCATGTTGAGTTTAACTAATAGTGTCTTGCATTTTTATCATCACAAACATATGTTGTGTGTGCCACAAAACTTTCACTTCTTTAAAATCATCCTTCTAATTTTCTCCCTTAACAGTGGTTCACCAAAATCCAAAAAGTAAATGGTGGTTTACTAATTTAAATCAAAAACTTGTATTAAATTTAAATATGGATTTCATTGTTCGCATCCATAATTAAATCTTTAAAAAGGATTGTAGGGTTTTTGACAAGAATTTAAATCAATCGCAAAGTTTCTTAATTAAATGGGCCAAACGTTTCGTCACTGATTAGCGACTTCCTCAAATGAGCCACTGAAGAAGTCGCTAACTCGTTATGAAACGTTTGTTTTTCTTAATTAAATAGGTCAAACGTTTCGTCACTAGTTAGCGACTTCCTCAGTGGCTCATTTGAGGAAGTCGCTAATCAATGACGAATCGTTTGGCCCATTTAATTAAGAAACTTTACTTTTGATTTAAATTCTTGTCCAACTCGCTACGATCATTTTAAAGATTAAATTTAAAATTTCAATGTTCTAATACCCACATTTGCTGAGATATCGGTATTTTAATCGGTAATATAATCCTTGAGATGTAGTCCACTTTAAAAAAATATTTATTTATCCCTAGAATTGAAAAAGGGAATATCTTGTAAATAGGAGACCGCTAAGCACAAAGTGTGAAGTCCTCTAGAGACGAATACAATATTACTTACACTACAATAAATATATGTATTAAAACTGAAAGCAGGCATAAGGTTAACTACGTGTCCTTTCATGTATTAAAGAAGGTTTCCTTAGCTAGTAAATACTTACATTTGAATTATTATACAATTTTAATATTTATTTCTATAAACGTTGCCGATGTTATTCTAACTTATTTTTGTTGATTGATTGTTTCAGGAAAAACGCTTCCTGGTCGATTTTTTGAGCTCAATATCCATTATGGCCTGTTCCTTGGAGGAAAGGGCGAGTTCTCAGAACTATTCCTTGGCCACCAGGACAATTTACGTGGATGTCTAGCGGATGTCCGGTATAACGGAGTCGATGCCTTATCAAAGGCGAGGCAGAGATCGGGACTGGTTGATGTTCAAGGGATCACATGGTCTTGTGCACCAGAGTTTGATGCTGATAATCACGGAGATGTCAGCCTCGTTGAGGATGGTGCTTTCCTCGCACTGCCCAGTCCCATCACACGCACCGGTGTTCGGTAAGAATTCATCTTAAAACACATTTATAAATTTAATTCCGGCTCAAACTTTTCGCACTCATTTCTTAATTCAAAATCTACGGCCAAGTTTAATTGGAATAAACAAGTCAAATTTTTAACTGAATGAACCTCAATCGTTGTATCATTTATTGTTAATGGCCATGGGATTTGAAATCCACCAATTGTCTCAATTCCCTACAGAAAATATTTACAAATGTAATATCGATATATTTGACACATTAAAGATAGGAATTAAGAATAGATTCGATAGATTGACTAATAATAATAATTATAATGATAAGTGAATATATTTTTTCAATATCTTTAGAAATGGGATTATTAGGCTGTATATTATGTACCTTCTTCTTTAAGTGCCATATCAGATTTCCCTGACGTTTTGGGTCCTCTCCACATATACCTGTGCTGAGTGTGTTTAGCTGTTTTTACACAGATATACGGGACCTACTTTTAACGCCGGTTTCGAACGGCTAGTTTGGAGGGGCAATTATACTTTTGGTAGGTTGCCATTGCTTTCCAAGAGGAGGCGACTGCAAATATCTGCCGAGACTCGGTCTCAAACCCGCATATTTCAGGCCAGCTGCCCAACATTCTAACCACTGACCCACACTCGCATTATGTACCTACTAAAACTAAATAATTTTTGCAATCCTGGATCAACTTCTCCAGGACCTTAATAGCTGGCTCAAGAGTTGATTGAATAGATGCTACTTAAACTCATTTTTGAATCAAATTAAAAAAAATATTATTTTAATATGTATTTACAATATTCCACAACCCAAAATAAAAAGTATATATTATATATATATAATTTTCGACCATACCAAAAATTTCTTCTTTAGAATAAATTTTAATTTCGAATTAAATCATTACATATGATACGCGAATTTCTAGTCTACCTGATAAGATTCTATGACAAATAGACTGACAGAAAGATATTCTAGTGAGTGAGGGTTCCGTTTTCCATTTGTACAAAACTCTTAAAAAATTGATCTTGTTGCCATATTGTACGGATATTTTAAATTTTTAAGAAACAATCTAATTAAACCTGGACCTACACCATTTCACTCTTTCAAAGTATAACTAACAAAGGTTTTGAATTCCATGACCTTCCCTTCTGTCCATTTTTATTGATCTATTAACCCGCTTCCGAGTTCAGCGGTCCCTCGAGGTCAGGGAGATATTATAAAGAAAATGCGATTCCATCCATCATTCTTCTGATTTTGATCTCCCTCTGTATCCATTTGGAGAAAAAAAGATCTATTTTTATCCTTTCAAATATACTAATACTGAATATTTGAAAGGTTTTGTAATTCAAGTTTATTCTATTGTAGTAGGGAAATGGAAAATGTACAGCAGGTGGCTGAATGAAAATAACAGTTGCCGGAATATTTGGTTTAATTCTAATGGAAAATGCGTCGGAAAAATAAAATGTTATTTTATTTCAATAAATAATCCCATCGGAATGAAGTTCTCCCTATGATATATTGGTTAGCAGAGGAAAACTATTAAAAATACTAGCTTTAATAATTTATTGAATGTTTTTCTTATTAAATAAATACAATAAAATTAGAAAAGACTCTAAATATGTTTATTACAAATCTAAACGTTTCGGAGAAATTTCCCCTTTATCAATGGAAATTTGGAAAATTAGTTGCTTTAAAAAGGAAATATAAAGCTACTATAAATAAGAAACATTTTGAAATAAACCATGATACATATTAACTTGGAGATTATAAATCCAATTTTGAAAAAATTAGTGATAAAAATAAAAACTTCTCGGAACAATATCCACAAATTTTAGAAATTCGGCAGTTTTTGTGAAAGTATGGTTTGAGTAAGAAAGTAGAGACTTGTGATTTTTTAATCTCTTAAGCTTGTCGAATTTCAGCTAATTAGCCTAAAACAATTTAATAGCTTCACATATAAGAATTTGATTTTTTCTGATTTTCTGTATTTTTAAATCGAAAGAAGCCCACAATCTAATTATTTTTGGAAAGTGCTGAGAGCGGCAGTGTTGATGATTAATAAGATGAAATCAATGAGGTTGCCATTTTCTTGATTCAAATTAACATTTATTATATATTATATGCTATTTAAGTTTCGAAGGTTTGACATTCATCATTAGTCTTCTTAATTAGAAATATTCTATCTATGTTTTATCAAGGGCTCAAATACCAAATTAGACAGGTATGATAAATTCGTTTTGTTGTATTAGTAAGTTGGTAATAACTTAGACTAGTGACCAGCTTACTATTAAAACAAAACGAACCTATAGCCAATTTGGTTTTTGAGCCCTTGAGAAAAAACAGAAATAATATTTCTAGTTAAAAAGATTGATGATGAAAAATCTTGGAAACTATACTATTTCCATTAAACAGAAGGCAACCTCATTGATATCTATTTATAAATGTTCTTTGTTAAAAAAAATTTTTTGGCACAAGAACGAGCTTTATTCGTGATTCTCTCTCTACTTTATCATTAAATTATGAATGCGTGGAAAATATCAAGAAAGCCAATTCACTAGGAGCAGACCAAATTTTACTTAGATAATAAACAAACAAACAACCAAACAGTGAAATAAACTGAAAGAAAACCGCAGAAAAAAGTGAAATTAATTAAGATTTCGATATTTATCCTTAAAGGAGATTGAATTCCGTAATTGAATCTCTAAATGTCGATTGAACATTTCAATTTATTCCAAATCCAATATCAAAGATAATAAGAAATTAAGCTTTTCAAATATATTTTCTTCTTTGACTTTGGTTTTCAATTTTTATTTTTCAAGATTACCATTTTCTAATAGGGAGAATAAATCAAGACTTTCTCAGCCTACAATGAATGGTTAGAGAAAGTGAGAAGTTAAATTAATTATAATTAATTACAACAGATTTATAAAGAGAAATAAAGAGGTTGTCCATTACTTTTTACAAATAAACATATATAAAAATATATAATGAAAAAACAGAAAAAATATCTGTACATCTGAGAATAAATAATCCCTCGTTTCCAGATGACTCAGGTATCAAATTAATAAAAGCAGAACGCGATCCAAAACTAAAAATAAGTGCAGGTTGTCATTGATGGAATATCATCTTGCCTCCTTCCACACCAACGCTGGAGTTCCTCAGGGATCGGTTATCTCCCCTACGCTTTTTCTTATCTATATCAACGACCTTCTAAACTTGCCCTCCAATCCGGTACATTGTTACGCAGATGACAGCACCCTACATAACGCCCCTGCATCGCATAAAAACCGTACAGACATTGCCTCATCAATTAATTTAGACTTATGCAAACTTAAAAACTGGGGATCCCAAAACTTAGTTAACTTCAATGCAGTGAAAACTCAGTGTTGCCTTATTTCTAGGCGCGTCGACAGAAACCTCCATATCATCAAACATATCATTCGACTCAAACTCACTAGAATTCAGGGATAAAATTTAAATGCTAGGCGTAACTCTAGGGTCTGACCTTTCATGGAATGACCATATCTCAACCACTGCTAAAGCTGCAGCGCGCAAGCTTGGTCTCCTATTTAGGTCTAGACGTTGTTATACCCCCAGTCAACTTCTTATACTGTATAAAGCTCAAATTCGTCCCTGTCTCGAATATGACTCTCATCTGTGGAGGGGTGCCTCCAAGCATTCTCTTGCTACACTGGATGCGATTCAGAAGCGAGCAATTAAACTAATAGGAGACCCGACTCTAACCAACTCACTCGACTCCCTGGCTCATCGAAGAACCATTTCTGCCATTTCCCTGTACTACAGATACTATCATGGTGTCTGTTTACTCGAGCTGAAATCAATTATTCCCCCCCCCCCCCCCCCAAAGCCCTCTTTACGAGAAACACGCGGTTTTCGAACGCTCAGCACCCCTTCGCTGTCAAATTGAATAAAAGTCGAACAAGCGCTTTCGCCAACTCTTTTCTTCTTTTTTCACGATGGAGGGGCCAACCCAGGCCTTTAGGGATTGCACCTTTTTGGTGTAACTCTTTCTCTCATCATTTTCATAAAAAAAATGAATCTTTAGAAATCTTAAAATCGCATAATAATAAGCTGACGTGTTCTGTCTGATATGGCCATCCACTTGACTTTATCATACAACCTGGCCCCCCTCACTTATATTTAATATTTAATAAATTTATTTATAATCATGTAGGGGAGGGAGTTTTTGCTTTTTTAGATTACTCTGGGCTGACTGATTATGTATACGAAATTTGGTTGAGTTTGGTACAAAGGCCTAGATTTTCATTTTTTGACCCTACCCCCCCCCCCCATTTTGGGCGTTTATTGTTTACATTTTTAGACTTCTGGGGTCCCACTGATTATGTATACAAAATTTGGTTGAGTTTGGTCAAATGGCCTAGATTTTTAATTTTTAATCCCCCTTCCACCCCCTTAATTTTGGGTCGATATGCACCAAATTCTAATCATCTCTTAATCTGAAAAACTGAGACGACAGGGCATATTCTCCAGTCGTGTGAGAGGACGCACGATGGAAGGATCAGGAGGCATGATGCGGTGGTGAGACGTCTGGCTGATGAACTTATTAAAAGGGAATGCGGGTCGAGCTCGAATATTTATATCAGAGCTCGGCCGGGAACAGGAAGCCATGACATCGTGGCGAAGGACGGGTCGGGGACGGTGTGGGTTCTGGATGTCTAGATAGTGTCAGCGCTCTCGGACCGGGGCTGCCCACAGAAACAAAATCAATTACGGCGGGCGGGGCAACTCCAGTCTGGTGGAGCAACACTGCGGCAAGCGCCTGGGGCGGGCTCGGGTTCCGTGATAGAGGCTAGGGGCCATCACACCCCGTGGAAGGGAGTGTGTGTGGTACAAAAAGGTGCCTTCCCCAATGTCGCTCTGGGAACTTCCTCAGAGAACTTTATACGACATGACCTTCCAGGGCGATGAGGGGTCCATTAATGAATTTTTAAGCAGCTTCAACAGGGAGAACTTGTAGGGAAATCGCCATGCGATAGAAATTGTATATAAAAGAAGAAAAAAGAAAAAAAAATTTTTTTGCAAACATATTATGTTAATATTTCATAATCATGCAAATAATCCTGTAATTAAATTCACCCGATAATGTAAATATTTTCATTGTTAGGAGTCCATCTCGCGGCGTGGCCCAATAAACGAAAAAATCAATGCTAACTCAAAACTACGTGTGAAATTATGGTTTCGATATTCAAACGCTAGTTTTTGAGCTAGCTCGTCCACAAAATTTGATAACGCACAGACTAAAAGACTAACAGACAGACTAACTAACAGACATTTTGACAAAACAATTATTATCTCGAAAAATATAATTTTTTCGATGTTCACTTATTAGGCTTTTTGTAGACCGAAATGCCATGGTTTCACTCAATTTTTTTAATTAAAATAGTTTCAGCTGTTTTTGAGATATTTCGAAAAAAAGAAGGAAAAAACCACTTTTTTCATTCACGATTACAATACTTGACCATACCCTGTATGGTAAAGTAAAATGCACATCATTGCCTACCTAAATAGCAAACTTGATTTATCAACTACACTACACCTTTTCCAAGCGTATTTCAGAAAACCCCAATTGTATTTCAGAAAATATCAATTGTTTAGTGAATTGTTTATTTTCTGAAATACATTTGATATTTTCTGAAATACAAGTGAGTTTTTCTAATATTCTTTTAGGAATTCTGAAATTTAATTGAGATATTCTGAAATACAATTGTGATTTTCCTATTATTCAATTGATAATTCTTAAATACAATTGGCATTTTCTTAAATTAACTTGATATTTTCTGAAATAACATTGAAAAAGATGTAGGTAACTCCTCTTTAAAAATTTTTTCCAAAATTTAAAATGCTGAAAGAAATAAAGTGAAAAGTGGAAAATCCCTTTTTCCCATTGTTTGCTTATACTCCAAACAGTTACTAAAGTATATATAAGGTCGATGTGCTTTCAATTGGCAATTGTTTGTTGGGAGACCAGCTTACTTTTATACATCAAAACGAATTTACCTACATCTTATCAGGTATTTCAACTCATGAGAATTAACTGAATATTTACTATACAATTAAAAAAACTGATGGTGAAGGCCAAATCTTCGAACCTATAGTTCCTAGTAAATAAATTATATGAGGGGCGTTCTCAGAAAAACTTTCAGAGGAGGGGGTGGGGGCACTTAAATATATTATTTTAAATTTTTATTGAAATATTAAATTTTTTGAGTTTTTTTAACAAGTAAAATACACTAATAGAGTAGTCGGTTAAAAACACCTCCAGTACATTAAATATAGTTTAGTGAGGCCGGACTGGAAGTCAGAGCTGTTACAAAAGTTTTTTTCGATCCTAGGGGGGTATGTGCACCCCCACCATGAATTATGTAAAAACATATTTTTATTTTTTTTGGATAATATTTTAGTTTAACTCCTTCGTTTAGTAAAAAAATAAATAGATAAATAAAATTTAACACATTTTCATATAAAATGTTCATTTATTACTAGTTACGCCATAGCTTAGCTTATCGCCTGATCAGACACTTAAAATTATAGAGAAACTTGTAGTTTCCAATGCATCTTCAGGAAAAAAGCAGAAGGAACACTCCAGATCAAAAACAAGCCTTCCAAAATGGACTAATCCCCAATTGCAAGTAGATTCATTTGAAAAACAAAAAAGGGCAAATAGCTATAAAAATCGTATATAGTTCAAAAAATGTTAAATTAATCCACATCTCAATAGATGATCCATCATGAACGACCTGTCTCAATTCATATTCGTTATATGTTTATTGCATCAAACGAGACAACCACATTGATTTTTTTATAACTAGCTGCAAGGCCCCCACACCACAACCCGCACCCCACCCACCTCGGACGCCGCACCCCATCCACCCCGTGCCCTCTAACCCTGCGCACCACACCCTGCACCCCCACCCTACTCCGCCTTACTCCTCACCCCACCCTCCGCACCCAGTTTTTGCATTTCTAGCCTTCTAGTGACCCACAGATTATGTATACAAAATTTGGTTGAGTTTGGCCCAAGAGAAAGAATTTACATTTTTTGACCCCCCTCCCCATTTTGGGTGGTTAGTTTTTGCATTTCTAGCTCTCTAGAGGCCCAGTGATTATGTATACAAAATTTGGTTGAGTTTGTTCCAAGGGCAAGAATTTACATTTTTTCACCCTCCCCCCCCTTTTTGGGAGCTTTTTTGGGAAATTTTTTTAAACAAAAGTTGTCAGAAATCACATCCCCTACAACTTTGTTTATCATAAAATTTTCTGTAGGGTTAATAGTTTAGGAGTTATTTGATAATTTTCATTCGTGCGCCCCCCCCCCCAAACCCCCTTCTGGGGTCAAAATATCAAAACTTTATATAGCTAATAACTTAAGTTAGAAGACATCTGATGTAAATATGAAATTTCATAATAATCCCTTCAGCCGTTTTTAAGTGAATCATGAGCAACTTTTCGGAAACCACTGAAACAGACAGACATACATACAGACATACATACAGATATACATACAGACAGGAATTTTGTTGAGGGTGTTTTCGTTCATAACTTTGCTTGAAACGTGTACAACCAAAATTTGGCGTGATTTGGAGCAATGTACAGACAAAACCTCAATTTTTTGTATATATAGATTAAGAAATTAATTCATGTGAAAATTTCAAAAACAAACACATAAATAACTAAAAGTTCCTACGAGAAATCACTTAACATAAAGCAAACACACAGACCTGGTTAATTATTTATTTTCTATTTTATTTATTTGTCTATTTTGCTTTCCTTTGTATTTTTTGCATGTATTTTATTAAATGTTTTTGTTATTCCTTTGTTTTAAAAGGCAAAACAATGAGAGAACATTTCTACTTCTAAATTAAATTTAATTAAATTAGATGTTTCATAGTAACAGGCGGACTTTGAGTTAGACTTTCGGGGCATATATTTACTATTCTAATATATTTTTTCTTCTCTAAGTGTCATCTTCTTTTTTGAGATAACTCGACCCTTGCGATGATTTCTCTATATAGGCTTTGATCAAAAAATACTAGCGGTCTCTTCTATGCAAAAGTATACTGAGGGATAAATCCTTTGATATTAGATCAAGCCAAGGGGCTGGAAATCACTCAAAAGTTTTCAATATTTTTCTGTTTAGGTATTCATGCTTAGAAACGAAGAAAAATCATTTTTAAGAATTATTATTTTTCTCTAGCTGCCTGTCAATTACTATAACTATGGTAAATCAAAAACAGAAAAACGCGGACGTAGAAAGTTCTTTCTTGTAATAAAATATTAGATCAAGTCAAGCGGTGGAATTCATTCAAATATTCTCAATCTTTTTCTGTTTATTCATGTTTAGAAAAGAAGAAAAATCATTTTTTAAAATGATTTTTTATTTACCTGCTTGAATTATGATAACAATGATAAATCAAGAACAGAAAATCGCGGGCGTAGAAAGTTCTTTCTTTTAGAAAAATGTTTCTATTTATTTACAAAATGAGAACTTATTAATTTTAGGTTTTCTAGCTTCCAAAATAATGACGCAACAAATATATATGATTTTCGACATTTGAGAATACCAATATCGACGTTTTAACTTTTCCTGCTTATTTCCAGTTATTCTCTTCTTATGGAAAAATTTTATTAAAAAAACAAATGAAAATTTTTTGGTTCTTTAAGGCTTTTATATTATTTTCGTAGCTTATTTGAAGGGCAGCTTTAAATTTTCTAATAATGAAATTCATACAAGAAAATGTTTCAGAAATTTTAAAACACAGTGCGAATATATATATTTGGGTTGGTTTCAATACTAGGTACCGAGTAATTAGGAGGCCATCTATGTATGTGTCACCCAATTACTTCTACTTGACTAGCCATATAGGTGTTTGTACAATACAACTTTTCAAAATGTTTTGTATTTCACCAAAAAATAAACATTTTAATATACCAGAGGGAAAGGTTAGTTTTGTTGCATGGTAGAATGAAACATCATATTATTTTTGTATACACCTATAATATTTGAAAAGTATGCGAATACACTAATTTCATCTCTCTAGTTTATAGTTCTAGTACCTGGAGGCACCGAGCGATGCTCAGTAACTTCTTCCTTCAGTTAAAACTTTTATTTTAATATTATTTTAAATTTTAAATTCTGATAAAAGGGTCGATTTTTATTTGAGAGCCGTTTTCAAATTAAAAAAATACAAATATATATACAGTGTAGTATTCGCCCACTGTACCCCCACCCCGCTTGACCCTACCCCCGAAACCTCCCCCTACCCCCGAATCCCCCACCACTGCACCCCACCTCCTGCACCTGTTTTGATTCAACCATATGATTCATTTTTATTCATCCAATTGTTAATAAATAAAACCTATCAAAATGTGTTGTTTTTTCAGAAAATTGTGACCTGTTTATGCGAAATATATTTTTAAATAAATTCTTGATTATTTTTTATACTATTAAATAAATTAAGTTCTTTATAAAAACAATTATAAAACGTTTATTAATATTTCTAACGTTTAGGGAGAACAAAGATATGTTAAAATCCACAATCACAATACTTCTTCAAGGCCTTTTAGAAGAATGAAACAAACAACCCATTGTCTGCCTGGGTATAAAAGGAAAAGGGAAACCTTTTTTAAAACCCTAAGAATGGGATTTGTCTACCTGAGAATAATTAATTTGATTACGAAAAAACCCATCAAAAACAATTTTGTCGAAGATGAGACCGTGACAGATCGAATTGTCACCCCAAAACCCCCTAACCCGTGAATTTCATCAAAATCGGTAGAGTCGTTTTCAAAATATTTATTTTATTTATTTATTTATTTATTTATTTATTTATTTATATAATTTTGGCTGACTAGTAGTCCACTTACAAAAATGTCAAATACGTGTATACGAGGTGTTATATCAAGAAAAATAAAAAAAATTTTTTTTTTTTTTTTTACAAAGAATTAAGCAAATAAAAACATCGAAATCATATATAAACAATGCAATAAAAAATACAATAATCTATACTGAACAATAAATATAATTAACAATAAAAGAACTATCACATGAAAATCATACAGAAAATAAGAAGAAAAGAAAAGCAAAAGATAAAGAGAAACATAATAGGTACATAATTAAGTATTACAATGTTTACGGTGCTGGTGGGGATGTTCACATAAATTCATTCAAAACAAAAACAAAAACAAAAACAAAATCTCGTAAAAATTAAGTAAAGACAAAATTCAACAAAGATATGCCATTCAATAGTTTAATAATAATAAACCAAAAATAAAGCAATGCAAATCACTCCCATCAGACTGTCATAAATTTTCGGAAAAAATGATCTTTGATTTTATTTTTAGAGGTGTTAAATATGTCTATTTCCCTATTGCTATTACCTGTTTCCAAGATGCGATTTGTGCACGAGTACTTAAGATATGAGAATCTCTGACAAGGAGTAAAAAACAGCAGTGGATTTCGTGTCCTGTGAATACCGACATTGAAAGTGACCAGCTCTAGAAGCTGAGAACTATTTATTTTGCCACTGATGAGATCATGAAGAAGGAGGAAATCAGATTGCTCTCTTCTTAAGTTAAGAGGCAAAAAATGCAGAGTGAGATATAGACGCTCATAAGACAAATCCATAGTTGGAACATGTAGTTTAAAGGCAATCATATCTTAAGAATTTCCGTTCTACCCGCTCCAGCTTTTGGATATGAATCTTGCAATGAGGTGACCACACTGGACTTGCATACTCTAATCCACTTCTAACAATCGAACAATATAAATTTTTTAAAGTAAATATGTTAGAGAAATACTTTGTATTGCGAATGACGAAGCCAAGGAGCTTCATAGCGTGATTAGATATTTTCGTGATATGATCAATAAAATTAAGCGAGCGATCAAATGTTACGCCAAGATCTTTAAAAGTGGAGACGTCTTTTACTTCAGAACTATCACCATCAACATAAACATGCTTAATTTTTCTAGTACCTCTAAAGTAAGCCATAGAGAAGCATTTATTAAAGTTGACCTTTTAGCCATTTCTACTGCACCATTCAATAAGCTCCGTGAAATTTTCTTGAAGTATATCTGCATCCTGACTATTAACCTAAATATAACCAATATACAAATATATAAACAAATATATATACAAATAAATAAATATATATATACAAACAACAAATATACAATTTTTGCTCGTTTAATAAGAGTAGATACAGTACTTGTGCTGTTGTTGAGATATTTCCCTTTTTCTATAGATACTATCACGGCAGGTGCTCTGATGATAAAATCAATAATTCCCCCCAAAGCATGCTTTGCACGCAGCACACGTTTTGCCGACTCCCAACACTCTTCGCGGTCAAATTAGAAAAGTGCCGGACCACTTCATTCGCGAATTCATATATCCCCATGACTTCAAGGAACTGGAACTCTCTCCAGCCTCTATCTTTCCCAGCACCTATGATCTTCAAACCTTCAAAACCAGGGTGCATAGACACCTACGTCTACACCCTCTCACTTAAACAACTTTCCCTTCTCTTCGGTAATGCAAGGGTCTTTCGAGATCCATAGGGCTACATCTTTACTGGTGCACCCCTTTCTGCATTCGATTGCATTAAAAAAAAAAAAAAATCTCGGGAGATCCTGTAGGGTAGGCAACCGGGCACGAAGTAAATGCGGATTGATAGCCCGACTTAAGGAGTTCTAGCCTCGAATTAAACAATCCTTCAATTTCTACCAATATTATTTAATAGAGAAATGCTAAAATAAGAAAAATAAATAATTTCTTTTTTTATTATTTAATCCTTTCCCCTCTGGTGACATGTATATTTTCGGATTAGTCAATATAATCTATTTACACTGTCATCAAATAATTAGCGAGTTGATCTATCATGATTATCGTATATACGTACATCAAATTCAATATCAATTACAGACGGGTTGTTTGACAATATATCCCAATTTGATTATCTATTCTATCTACTCTGCTCTATTTCTCTTGTATATTATGTGCTCTGCTCTTCTCGCTCTTACATAACTCGTCGGATGTCTATTGAATATTTAAAAATTCGTCAATCGCTTTCAATCATGTAGATAGCATCTCTAGGTGAACGAGTGGAGCATGGGTGGCTGTCAGTGCCAAAGAGATGGACGGAGAGAGATTAAAAAGGAAGTTTATTAAAATAAATGAACAGGCCTCAAATAGGTTAGTATTAGTGGATGGAAATTAATTCACTTTACCTTAACTTAGTGTGTGTGATCTTCAACTATTAGTACTTTTTTATTAAAACACAAACAAATATTAAAAAGATTTTGATTTTCTCGAGAGTAGAATGCAAAGTTAGTTCATTCATAAAAGGAAATCGATGAGGTTGTTCTCTTCTTGAAGCAAATAAACATATACATTACATATATCTTCTTATGCTTATAGTGCCATGCCCGAACGAGCATCGACTCCTTTCCACACATACCTGTGCTGAGTGTGTTTAGCTGTTTTACATAGATATAAGTGACCTACTTTTTAACGGTTGGAGAGGTTGACTAGGCAAAATTACTCTTGGTAGTTTACCATTGCTTTCCAAGAGGGGGCGGCTGCAAATATCTGCCGAGACTCAGTCTCGAACCAGCATACTTCAGGACAGCGATCTGACACTCTGACCACTGACCCACAGTCCCCTCATTACATATATATTGAATAAATTGTATCGATTGTGAGTAATAAATGAATACAATTCTTTTCTAATAGTAATTTTTAACGTTTAGTGGAATACGAAACGTTTCGGAAGAAATTCTCCCATTATCAATGAAATATTTTAACAATTGAAAAATTAGTTTTTTCAAGAAAGGAAGATAAAGCAACTATAAATACTAAAAGTTAATAATTACAACTAATAACTGCTTTATATTTATTTCTTAAAGAAACGTTTTTTTTTTCAAATATGTTTAAAATTCCATTGTTAAAGGGAGAATTTCTCTCGAAACGTTTGATATTCGAATAAAAGCGTGAAGATTCTTTTTATAAAAGATTTGTATTTTATATGTGTATATACGAGTAAATAATTTATTTGTTAGAGACTATATAGTTTCAAAGGTTTGACCTTCATCATTAGTCTTTTTAATTAGAAATATTCTGTTATTTTTCATGAGATCAAAGACCCGATTGAATTTAGGTAAATTCGTTTTGTAATTTTAGTAAGCTAGTCACTCAACAAATGATTGCAACATTCATTTTTTGAACGATCTGCTTATACTTATTAGAACAAAACGAATTTCACAAAGAGAAACAAAGAGGTTGTCCTCTGCTTGATGCAAATAAACATACACACATATATATCGAGATGGTATATCTGTATATATATATATTATTTATTTGTTTGAGACTATAGTTTCAAAGACTTGGTCTTCATCATCAGTCTTTTTTTAATTATAAATGTTGTTTTTCATTGAGTCAATACCGTATAGATATTGAAAATTTGATGTTCCTACACTGGTGGTCAGTTTAGAATTCTAAACTAGTCTCAAACAAATAAATAATATATATATATACAGATATATCATCTCGATATATATGTGTGTATGTTTATTTGCATCAAGCAGAGGACAACCTCTTTGTTTCTCTTTGTGAATCAACAACTCTGCTACTCTCGGCAAAACAAAAACTTTTCAATCAAAACGAATTTACCTAAATTCAATCGGGTATTTGAACGTTTGAACTCAAGAAAAATAACAGAACATTTCTAATTAGAAAGACTAATGATGAAGGTCAAACCTTTGAAGTTATATAGTCTCTAACAAATAAATTATATAATTCCTCCGTCTTAAAGTTGATACATTTGAATATTTTTCTACTGATTATTGGTACTGATGATTTAATAATTTTGTTTTAATATTTTTCAGAGATTTTAGGTTGATATGGTATCAATCATTAATATAAGCATGGCAAGTACCCCTCCTTAAGTACAGCATCCGTGGCAAATTAGTTTCAAAATGTTGCTTCGAAAAATTTGTCCCAAAATAAATGCTATATTTATGAAAAGTAATAAAAAAATACTTGAAATGTAGCATTTAAATTGGAACTTATTTCTCGAACCAAATGTAGCAACTGATTTGGGACAAAATTTTCGAACCAAATATAGCAACTAATTTTGGACGGAGGAAGTATAATATGTTTATTTGCATCAAGAAGAGAACAAGCTCTTTAAATTTTTCTTCATGAAAAATGAATTGCACAAAAGCACAAAAAACATCATACTTTTTTACAAAAAACTGTGGCTGATTGAACTTTTCTGACTTTAGATTTCCCTTCAGCATACTTTAAAACATTTTTAATCATTTTTTTAAAGGGGGATTTTGATGCGGAACAGTGTAATCTATATAAATAAAAATGTACTGTTACGCTTAAGTGATACGTTGAAGGATCTTCGAAAGTTCTTCACCGATTTCTTTGAAATTTTCACACAACATTCCATTCAAATACACGAGTGTTTTTATAGATATCACACCTGTGACATGTAAAAAAAAAAAAATTTCGAGGAAACAACGCCAGCGCCTCTCTGGGGGCAAAAGCAAACAAACAAGATGGCCGATAATAGCTTTTTGGAAATCTTTCAACTGTCAATATTAATTTTGGTTAAGGGAACAATTTTGACAAGTAATATATAATTCATTTACTGTTTTAATACCTATTCTATAATTATTTGCATTTTCAATTTATTTTCAAAACTATTATTATTTTTTAAATATATTTAAATATTAAATATATATTATTTAATTATTTTACTTAATTGATTATAAACCTGGCCCAAAATTTAGATATACCAATCGGAGCACCAAACGGACATATGTTGCGAATATAGTTTCGATACGTCCAGTGGTTTAGGCGTGAAGCATAAGAGTTAGTCACAGCAACGCGAGGTCGAGCCAGTTATTATCTATATAAATTTTAACCATAAAACGAGACGCTCCCCGCCAGGGGCGAGGCGACGCGGGCCGAAGGCCCGGGCGTCTTCTAGTTTATAGTAATAAATATAGAATTTCTTTAGTCTCGTTGCTAAGGGCTTTAATATATTTAACTTTACTTGATTTTTTTAATTCTTTCTCTTTATTTATTGATTTGTTGTTGTTTTTTCATCTTCTATCCCAGACAATTCACCATATATGTACATTAGATTTAATTAAATTTCCTTTGGTTCTATTCTGGAACCATATAGTCAATATATTGGATCAAACCGTTGATATGTTGTCAATTTCGGCAATAAATAAATAATTAAATTGAATTTTCGCATTCGGTTTTAAATAGGTTTTTAATAATAAATCGTTCCTCGCTCTCTCTCTCTCTCTCCAACTCTCCATCAGTAAATGGTAGAAAGTTCGAATGGTATAAATATTTAATCGATTGCGCTCGTGTTTTTCCTCTCTATTTTCCCCAGTGTGTAGTGTTGTTCCGCCCTCTGGGTATTTTTCACTCGTATTGTTTCTATTGTTCGTATCTCTCCCCGATACATTTTAAATAAACTGTGCTCCATTGATATTGTGAAGTGTGGTCTCTGGTACTGGATCCTGGAGGGGTGAGCCTTAGGCGCTTTTCTGCATGTCTTAAGCAATTTATCCAATGGCTGAGCTGTCTCGAATCTCGTCGCAAAACACAATAAAAACCTTAAAAGCAACATTAATCCATCAAACCCCCTTCATTACATTTTATTACTTTCAATAAATTTTATGATATCATATTTAATATAATTTTTTAATGCTTTTTTGAAACATATAAATTTCTAGATCCATTAGATATTTTATTCAATTTGCTATTTTTTTATCGTTTAATCGATCTGAATAAATTGATATGTTAACGATTTAGTTAGATCTTGTCTATTATTTTTCCCTTAATTACCATCGGAAATTGCTTAAATCGTTATCATTATTATTATTACTATTAATATTACATGCTTAACGGTTGAAACTTTGTTTAAGTCACACATAATTAACTATAATTATTTATTGTACACGAACAAATAATATACAATATAGCTACGAAGTTTCGATCGATTTATTCTGCGATCGAAACGTCGTAATTATATTCTACGAGATGTCAGCGAACTTTTGCACGTCGTCACAACTCGGCCCTCCGGGCTGGTGCCCTGACGGGCGGCGTCTCGGTCCAAATGATTATTATTCCTCTGTAAAAACCACACTCGCAATATTTTGAATACTCTGTAAACTCCCACGCACATATTTTGGCTATTAGATTTTTACAGCTTACATTTTACATAGTCCTGACACAGCTAAGCAAATGCAAGCTCTAGATATGATATCTGAGAGAGTATTATTTTTGTCTCCACTCACATCTTGGCGAGCATTGTGATATTTTTTGTGTGGAAATAGATTCTCAGTTTTCTAATAGAGTGGGATCGTGTGAGAAAGCTAGAATTATATTATATCATTTTCTTTCAAAACTGTTGGGAACGATACAGTCGATTTTATAAGTTGACTTTTACCGGAATAGTTTCTTAGAAGTAGATCAGGATGATTGTACAAATTTGATCAAGACAGGCTAGTTTCAGTATTGCACACTGAGAAACTTGGACAGTTGCGTAGTCTGAATGTCAAAAAATCCTAAAATTACTAAATAATATTAAAATTTAGATTTTTAAAAAATTATAAAACAAGTGGCAAATTATTAAAAAATAAACAAATGATAATATATATAAATATAAATCAAATAAGATGTGATTATTTTCTTCTTCAGTGCGAAAGAAAAGCGAATTTAATATTTTAATTTTTGAGCGGTGAGGTGGAGGAATAATTATCAATATATTTAATGTTTCTTAATTTAAATCAATTGGAGCTTTTGTCATTTCGAAAATTCGAGTTCAAATTACAAATTATATCTCTCAAATTTCCCGCATAATATGTCGCACGTGGTATCAGCTGCTCTCATGTTCGCAGCATTACGTTAGCGTTTCTGCAAATTAATCTGTGCGATTATATATATAATACGTTCGTGTTCAATAAATAATTATAATTAATTATGTTTGATTTAAACAAAGTTTCAACCAATAAATTTAATCACAAAAATAAAAAGCTACATATCTAATAAATATTACAACATACTATTTTATTCAATTTATTTTGTTGTTTTTTCTTATCTTTTTGGGTCGAATCTTATTATATTCAAATTTAGACCCTCTTCTATTGAGTTGATTTCCTTTATCGATGGATATATCAAATACTTATTAATTCCAAAAATTAATAGAGAACAATATACGTAATTATTTTGATTATTTATGTCCATCGATTAAATTAATAAGTTGTTGTATGGAAATAAAGACAATAGCTTATGCAAATATTTTTATTTTATGCCAACGTTTCGACAACTTTGTTGACTTCTTCAGGACTCAAACAAATTAACTTCTTGCATATTTGTCATTAAATAGGAAATATTTTCAAACTGTGCCTATATGTGTTTGCTAAGAATGAATATTTATAAAATGACAAATATGCAAAGAAGTTAATTTGTTTGAGCCCTGAGGAAGTCAACAAAGTTGACGAAACGTTGGCATAAAATAAAAAATATTTGCATAAGCTAGTGTCCTTATTTCCCTACAACAACTTATTAATATACGTAATTTAACCCTTTTAGAGAATATAAATTATGAAAAAAATCTCACGCTTTACAGGATATTATATAACTCACTATTTCCTATATTTGAAGCGATTTCAGTGATCGAAATGTAGAAAATAAAAATGTATTATATATACAAGTCCACTGGATAATATTATGTGGGTAAATATTAGTAAGCCTCAAAAAGAGGAATGTCGAAACAAATAAAATAAAATAAATTTATAAAAATAAAAATGTATTGAACAAAAAACAGGCTTTTATTTAAAAATGCACGAAAAAGTGGAAAAAATTATTACGCATAAAATCAATACTCATATGATTGAAAATGAAAGCACAAAAACGCTTATTTAAATTAAATTTCACTTAAAAGCAATCACACTTTTAATTTTAGACTTTTCAAATTAGTCTCACCTCCCCAAGAATGAAAGCTTGTAGAAAGTTCACGGTGGTACCAAAATGTTTAAATTTTTCAAAAAAAGAACTGATTATACTTCGGAATTTTTAGCTTTAGAACTACCTTAAGAAAAATACGGCAACTTAGAACAAAAATCAAATCATTATTATAGAGAACTTATGTTGATTAATGTCCATTATAATTAGTAGATTAAAAATTAGTTTATTGACAAAGTTTTTTTATTGAAGTTCTTCTTCAATTTTTGTACAACGTTTCGTCTCTCTCGAGACTTTTTTAAGTACTCAATTGGCTAGAACAACATTGGTTGAAATAAAGATAAAAAATAACTGAGAATTTTTTCTTTCTAGATTGATACCATAAAACAATATATGTTTATATCTATGACCTGTCAATTACATCTATACTTATATTGTTTTATGGTATCAATCTAGAAAGAAAAAATTCTACTATGTCTCAGTTATTTTTATCTTTATTTCAACCAATGTTGTTCTAGCCAATTGAGTACTTGAAAAAGTCTCGAGAGAGACGAAACGTTGTACAAAAATTGAAGAAGAACTTCAATAAAAAAACTTTGTCCAATAAACTGAATTTTTAATCTATTATAGAGAACGTTTGAAATATGTAGTGAGATTAAATTTGGCACATACTCGTATGTTTGTAGTGAGAAGCTGGACCTTGTTACGAATTCAGCCTCCTATATAAATTTTACAAATTTTTCAAAAGTTTTTCAAAAAGCTTGATCTTTTTCTTCTATTTCTTCTAAGAGCGATACTTTGTTCTCAAAAAAGTATTTATGAATGCTTTGTCCATTCAACTGCTAAATATTGATGAGACTAGATTAAACTCAATGTTGTAAATTACTGGCGTCTCTGGTAATGGTAGCAAAACTCTTTAGTAACTATATATACCAAATATAAAATAAAATTTATAATGATTTCCTGATATAATTCGCGATAATCGCTTTTTATTACTTACACTAGATTAAGTAGAATATATATTTCCGATATTGATTTCAACTCTTATATCAATAACAAAACCTTTGATAGGAAAGGTTATTCATTCACTTATCTTTTTCGGGCTCCCATTGCCCTTTGATATCAAACATCAATTGAAATTTTCCCATCCTTTATCTAACTAATACCTGATCTGATGGCATTCATAAAGAAATTCAAATAAATGTCCTCTTTCACGTTAGAGTATATTTTTCTTCCTTACATAAAATGTTAAAGACGTCGGCTGCCATAAAGGAATGGACAATCGGTCGACATTTTCTGCAGAAAAACGAACTCTATAGTAACTACCGCTATATCTTTGGGAAATATAATTTAAAATAGCCTTTATTTGTGACAGAAAATGCCCTTTAAGTTTTTTTATATTTATACATAAACCAATATATAATAATTTATTTTTAGGGATTTATTCAAACGGGACCTTAAGGGAGTTCCCTAATAAATCGATTTTCTTGAAATCCTTTTAAAACTTTGAATACACATTTTTATAAGTGTCCATTATAAGTAGAAGTTTTTTCAATAGTCCTTGCGGCACTAAATTTGTAAATATTGACCATTGAAATTTGCATATTTAACATGCGAACCTTATCCCGATTGATGTTAAAGCGACTGTTTCATTAAATATTTGATGGCTTTCATTTTTTCTCTCATGGCATGTCAAGTGAGAGATGACAACTTGGCAAAGTCGCACTAAAATCACTCAATTTTTCCATATCTAAAAAACTTCTGCAGCTGGTGCATTTGAGATTTTTAGCTAATTCTCTCAACCTAACTAAACTGTTCTCATCTGGAAATTCGCATTGAGCTGTTTCATGAAGTGTTTTTTTTATTCTTTGTCTTTTAGCGTCCGTAAGAATTCAATGTTATCAGATCCGAGAAACGACGCAGTGAAAATATTTTTGCCTTTCTGCGCATATGAGAGTAGGGGAAAGAGCGAACAACATCTCAGCTATATTAGGGAACGTCCTTAATTGAGTAGATAAAATGTCTGGTCGCCTCTCAGGGCAATATATGTACCTTGTATTCTAAATAAGATATTAACTTGATCAATAAATAATTGACAGTTATAATAATAAAACTTGAGTAAGATACGAGGTAGGTTTCACAACAAAAGAAATAAAACAAAATTGAGTTTTGAATTCGATATATTTCGGGGTTTTCCTAGACTCCTGATGATGGGCTGAACCCCCGAAATATATCGAATTCAAAACTCAATTTTGTTTTATTTCTTTTTTTGTGAAACCTACCTCGTATCTTACTCAAGTTTTATTATTATATTAAAATGTTTCACCTAGAACCAACACCGAGCTCCTTAAAAGTAATTGACAGTTACTTTGATTTGCGACTAGGTCCCATTGAGATGTTCGACGACACGACTTCACTGTGTTTCAATCGAGATAAAAAAAAATACATATCCAAGTACTTAAATACAGTATAGGCACGAAAAAAACAACCTTTATGTAAAGGAGTACAAGGGGTATAAAGTCTTAGCCCAAAGCTTACCATACTTTTACTGCCTAATTAATACATAAGCTTACGTTTCATATTTCGTTTCTCTGAGAATGTAATATAGCCACCGAGAGGTGATCCGGGATTGGAAGTAGGTGTACACCTCTTCTTCTTTGGAAGTATTTTGGAAGTACTTGGAAATATTTGGAAGTACGTAGAAACATTTGAAAGTACTTGGAAATATTTGGAAGTACCTGGAAATATTTGAGAAGTACTTGGAAATATTTGGAAGTACTTGGAAATATTTGGAAGTACTTGGAAATATTCGGAAGTACTAGGAAATATTTGGAATTACTTGGAAATATTTGGAAGTACAAGTGGAAGTAGGTGTACAGCATATTAGGTCGCGAGTTTACCCCTCGATAGCCACACACATAGACACCCCATAAAGTTTTCTGGTAAGTTTTGGCTCTAACATCCACAAAATCCGTTTTATTTCCCTAAACTCAGTTTCAATATATTTAAAAGAACAACCAATACTATCACATGGAGTTCACCGAGTGAAATTAACTTTTATAGTTTTTGAGATAGAAGAAAAGAGAATATAATTCTTTAACTTTCTTGCTATGCTAAGTGAAAGTAAAATTACAATAATTTGACCATACCCTGTATGGTAAAGTAAAAATTGAAAAAATTGATATTTTTTTAATGATGCACAATAAAAACAATATTGATTTCTTGATTATCATTTCCATCCATATTTTGTATTAATTTGATTGTTTATAATAGAAAATAAGGGCAAGTTTTTATGTGTGACTTTTTTATTTATCAGCCAACGTTTCGTCGACTTTGCCGACTTCTTCAGGGTCATATTCATCAACATTCGTCTAAATTTTCTTGTTATCTTCAGTTACCATTGAAGACCATCAGAACACAAATTTCAAAAAATATTTTGCACATTCACAAAAACAATTTGAAGCCTTGAAGAAGTCGGAAAAGTCGACGAAACGTTGGCTGATAAATAAAAAACTCACGCATAAAAACTTGTCCTTATTTTCCTATTATAAACTTAATTAATAGGGATTGAGGTGTTGGTGCAAGGTGAAACATCTTTAATAAAGATAAAAAATAAATAAATATTATATGAAAGAAGATTTCTAGGTCACTTGTTTCACATTAAAATTAAAAGAATACAAGAAGTAAATTTTTTATCAATATCTTATATATATTTCGAGCTGTGAGCTGATCTTCAGGAAAGCACAGAATTATAACAGGTATAATTCTGTACTTTCCTGAAGATGAGCACAGAATTATAACAGTTATAATTCTGTATTTTCCCTGAAGATGAGCTCATAGCTCGAAATATATATATTGAAAAAAAATTTACCTCTTGTATTTTTTTAATTTTAATCTGAAGCAAGTGGCCTAGAAATCTTAGCTGCCGTAGTAAAGCGTACTAGTGCTTGGGTTCGACTCCCGAGGGCCAAGACCCTCCTACATGCAATATAAACATATCTATTAAAATCTTTGATAAATTACCTAAATTCATGTTCGTAAAATTAATTAATTATATATCACAAGTTGATTTTGATATACAAATTCAATCTTTGTTTCTCAAATAGATACTCTTTTTAACCGACTTCAAAAAAAGGAGGAGGTTCTCTATTCGACTGATTTTTTTTTTTTTTTTTTTTTTTTTGTGCATATGTTACCTCATATCTCCGCCAATTGTGAACCGATTTTGAAAAAAAATTGCATTGGGTTCGGTCTACCTTCCGATTGGTCTCATTTTTTTCATAGGTATTAGACGTTTTTTGTTAGGTTTGCTCATATCTTCTTTGTTTATGAACCGACTTCGATGATTCTTTTTTTATTGGAAAGGGGGTATCTTAGGGATGGTGCCATATTAATTTGGCCAAGTTCTGATGATATGATCACTATTAATAACATCACTAAAAAGAGAAAAATAAAAATAATTTTTAAGAAAAAAATAAAACCGACTTCAAAAAAATTAAATGCAACAAATAAAATACACTAAAAGGTATAAAATAATTATTAACTTATTTAGTTACAACTAAACTACGAAATATTAACATGAAATTACTTTTTTAAGTCGGTGCCAAACATATACCTTTTATGAATCGCATTGGCACCGAGTACAAAAAGTAATTTTATGTTAATATTTCGTAGTTTAGTTGTAACTAAATAAGTTAATAATTATTTTATACCTTTTAGTGTATTTTATTTGTTTCATTTAATTTTTTGAAGTCGGTTTTATTTTTTCTTAAAAATTATTTTTTCATTATATATAAATTATATTTGTATATACATATTTATATATGTATTGTATATGTATATTTGCATTAAGCAGAGGACAACTTCTTTGATTTCTCTTTATGATAATTGATTTCAACTATAATTTGGTTAACAAAACCTTTGATTTCATATATCTTTTTAGGAGTTTCTAATGCCCCTTGTTCTTATAAATCTATTTATATTTTTCCACCTTTCATCTTGCTAATACCCGACCGAAGGACATTTACAAACATTCATAAATAAATTTAATTAAATATCCCCTTTTAAAATATTTTTTTACATTTATCAAATTAAATGATGTAACATTATATTTGTAAATTAATTTCAAATCCATTTATATTTGCCTAAAGGGTAAGGTATACGTATTTATATTTCCTTCCCTTTTTATAATGTAAATATTAATACTCTTTGAAAAGAAACCGTATCAAAATAATTAATAATCTCAAATTAAAAGGGAGTTTTCTAATTTCCAGAGCTTATATCGTTTTAAGGTTTTAATTTAATTCCTTTTGAAGATGGTGAAAAGCAAATAGGAAATTAAGTTTGTTTTTATTTCCTCGGTTTAATATTTTGTTAAACTCCTCTTCCACTAATTATTTAGCTATTTATTTTTCATAATATATTCCCTTTTAAGGATTTTAAATCTATTAATATTCTAAAAATATTTACTTAATAGGATTAAATAGTCACCTTAAATGAAGTAATAATAACATTTTAACACCTACCTTTTTGTTTGATACTTAATTTTCCGTAATTCAAAATATTCGTCCTTTATTTCTTACCGTTTTAAAATTTTCCATACATTGAAGTGAAAATCTCAATTATTTCTATTCATCTTTCAAATAGTCACTTGTTTATTCCATATTTAGTTGGCCCTTAACATTTCAAATAAGGCCATATTTTTGTGTCACACAACTTAAGCTTTAAGGCATACTTCTTATAACAGGGGTTTATAAACGGGAGGGAATTCCCCCAAAGGGGAATTCCAATATTTCAAGTGGGAAATTAATCTTCGTACAAATTTGAAAACTTTTAAAGAACCTATTAAAAAACTGGCAAAAAAACAACCTCACCTTTCTCATTAGGTAAATAGAGTATTACTTATTTTTATCTTTAAATAAAAATATGATACCTTGTTAGAAATGTAGCTGTTAAATCTTTTATTTTTGTGATTGATTTTATTAAAAGTTGAAATTTTATTTAAATCATACATAATTAACACGAACAAATAATACAATATAACTACTACGTTTCGATCGCCTTATTCTGCGATCGTTTTCAAGTATAAACAGATGAGCACCCCTCCGATTTTTTTATTGAATTATTTTAAAATCCATTTAACGTGGAAACCGTATCTTTCTGATTAAAAATAAATAAAACTTCTTCTTAAAAATTAAATTTTCTTTAATAAAGTGTATCATGTAAAAATCAACTATCAAAATTGACTGTATGGGGGCGAAAGGGTGGGGGCAAAATATAGAAATTTTTAGCTATTTTGTACATTTACTCTTTAGAAAACTGAGAGTTATTTATTTGCAAATATCTAAATATTTGCAAATATCTAAAAAATAATTTCAACCTCCCAAAATGTGAGTGGGGGCAAAAAATTAATACTCTCTCCGATATAGATCAAATTTTGTAATATTAGTTTTTAAGACTATATAAAATGTATGCTGTAAAAATCAATAGCCAAAATAAGTGCGTGGAGGCGATAGAGGGGGCAAAATATTACAAATATATATTACAGACCTAATAATCACATGCTGAGACGCCGCCCGCCAGGGACACCTGCCTGGAGGGCCGAGCTGTAGAGGGCGTGCCGAAGGCACGCCTGGAAGCTCGTATATTATATACCTATCCTAAGTAGATATTTTTATTAAAATTCACATAACTTGGAAACCGTTCCTTTCACAGTTTAGAAACAAATATCATATTTTATTAAAAACAGAATATAAAAAACTGGCAAAAGATTGATTATTGTTTAATAGCTGGAGTAAAATAGGAAACTAGCGAAGTCATTAGATTGTATTTATGGTGACCGTATCATATCCATTCATCTGCAGCTGATGCTTGAAATCAAATCATTTATTAATATCACCCATACTAAATTGTAATTTGTTTCCCTTGATGGAGATAAAGCCACCGTAGTAGGAAAATGTCAAAATTTTGAGTTATATTGAATATCAGAAAACAAAAACAAATAACCGAAAAATAGATGGTCCCAGACAAAAGACGAATATTTATTATAAAATGCATTTGGACGATTTATCATCTTACACTGAAAAAACAATTTATTTATAATAAATATATTGATAGATTTGAACAATTTTAATGAGCTATTATTTATTCCAAAAATATTTGATTAATAATTAAGATATATCGAAATCATTTCAAATATGACAAAATTTTTAGGTATTTAATCCAAATATATTATATACTTGAGTGATCTATTTCATACTATTAGATATCTCTTAATATCAAATGAATGTCTAGTTTACTTTTAGTGAAACCTCTTATTATTATATATCTAAACGAATGTCTTTTTTATCATAAAACGACTTCGATTTTCTGCAAATAGTGATATCTTAATAATTAAGATATTAAAAAAATTAACAAAAATTTTGTTTACATTATTAATTGATTTATTCATATTGAACAGAGATCGATTTCGCCATAATTAACTTCAACATCTATTCATATCAAATATAATTATAAACTATAACTATAAACATATCGTTTTTTCAGTGTAGGTAAAAAATATTAAACTTAGATGTGAAGATGAAGATCCTGTAAAATTTTAAATTCTTTAGGTATATAGATGGAAAATAAAATAAATTTGTGGTCAATATCTCAGTGTAATATAATACTATATATATTTGTCTATATTAATTTGCCATAACGCTGACGTAATGCTACCGATAGGGTGCCTGTCGGTATATTTGTGGCAAATTTGAAATATAATCGTAATTTGGACTCGAATTTTGAAATGAAAGACTCCAATTGATTTTAAATTAAGAAACATTAAATATATCGATAATTATTCCTCCCCCTCACCACTCAAAAATTAAATATTCAATTCGGTTTTCTTTGCACACAGAAAAAGAAATCAATCACATCTTATCTGATTTATATTTTATATATTATTTGTTTATTTTATTAATAATTTGCCACTTTTTTATAATTTTTTAAAAATCTAAATTTTGTATTCTTATTTTTTATTTTTACAAATTGAACGACTTAAGACACGCATGCCCATATGAGTTTCTCATGGCAATACTGGAGCAGCCTGTCATACAAACAACACCTGATCTCTTTTAAATATTTGGAGCCTTATATCGATTATCGATCCCAAATTTAAAAAAAAATGATAATAATATAATTCTCCTCCTCACACGATCCCACTTATTTAAATAAATCTATTTCCACAAAAAATATCACAATGCTGTAGATTATAGAAAAAAAATATTTCCAGATTCATATCTAGAGCTTCATTTCTGTAGCTGTGTCAGGACGAAAATGAGGCGAACTTTTAAGAGACTATGTATTTTCGGGAGTTTACAGGTATACATTTGGAGTGTGGTTTTTAAGAGGAATAAAATTTTTGGACCGAGACGCCGCCCGCCAGGGCATCAGTCCGGAGGGCCGAGCTTCGAGGGCGTGCCGAAGGAACGCACGAAAAGCTCGTACTATAATATTTATTTAGCCTTCTCGACGATGTTTTGGATCCCCGTTAGTACCATCATTTAATAACATAATTTTGTTGAAAGATTTAATATTTGTTAACGAGCCTCTGTCCTAAAGAAGAATACTATTGAGAATCCTAAATATTGGCGTGAAAATTAAATAAATATGTATACATATAGATATATTACACCAAGATATTGGACACAATTGGAATTTCGAAATTCTAAAGACCAATTCAATTCAATTTTTAAAGGTGCCTTAAAAAATACATTTTGTTTAAATTTGGAGGCTTGTCAATTGTGCATAATACGGTCCATTTTATGGATCATACTGCTCATCTGCTTTTGACCGCAGTTATTAAATATTTTCCTAATTTAGAACAACATCATTTCCATTCGATTATATTTGTATTTCAATTGAAATTACTATTAAATTGACTTTTTAATTCCGAATGAATTATATCATAGCAAGGCTCGGAACATTTGTTTTTGAAATGTTGATAGGGCGTGACAAAATAAAACACGTCATTTACATTTATAATTATTGACAATTAGGTTTTAGCATGTTGAAAACAAAATTTTCCATATGATTTGAGAAATTAAAAAAAAAAAGCGTCCAACATTCATTCTTGGATGGGCGAGCATCTTGGAATTCTTGTTTGACTTTAGACTTTAAACTGACCCTGATGTCTGCATTCAATTGAAATTATTATAGGGGATATTGAAAGGGGCAACTAGAAATTAGCCAGTCGTGTTTTGCTTGCATTAGAAATTGATTGTTAAAGTTTAGACTGTCTAAAGAAAACATAAATAAAATAAAATAAATTGTTAACTACTGAATATGAAGCGTTAGAGCAGAGGTCGGGGAACTTTTTTAGCTATTACCCCAAAATATTTTTCCATAGGTCGCTATTACCCCTACATGAAAAGAAAAAAAAGCAAGGTAAATGCATCTTATATTTTTATATTAAACGAGCAATTCTTGTATATATATTTAGAGTCGGTTTGTCGAAAAAGGGCTTTAACGATTTGGATGAAATTCACGGGTTAGGCGGGTTTTTGTGTTGACAATTCAATCTATCAAGGTCTCATCTTCGGATAAGTTGTTTTTGATGGGTTTTTTGTTAATTGAAATAATTATTCACAGGTGATTGTTGGAATAAAAATTTATAATTACATTTCTTTCAATTTATTTTTAATAAAATTAATTGATTTTTTTTATTTTAAATTGCACTAATAGATCATTACAAATGTTATTATATATTAGAATTTGCCAATTTGATTAAATAAAATAACGGCAAAGAGGTTTTTTATTTCGTAAAATTTTTCCTCTTACTATAAACACGGACTAAAAACATTATCGCAAGCACGAGAAGATCAAGAACAGTCGATGGTGGGGATGTAATCTCCGAAGTCGAAGCTCAAATAAAATGTATACGCTAATGCATGTAAAATAATTGGTTCAATAAAAAAAATTTATTATTTATTAAATTTATTATTTGATTAAATAAAGGTATTTTTCTATAAAATAATTTAATAGAATATCAATTTTATTCTCTTAAAAAATCCGACAATTCGAAGGATCATACTTCTTCATGATTTATAAGGGTCAAAATAAGGGAAGGGGTGTAAATTAGTCATGTCGGAAAATAAATATTTTAATCGTTCATATCTCGTCTTCGGAAAGTCGCTGAGCCTTGAAATTTGAAACTTAAGCTATTTTGAAGCAAAAAGTTAGCGAGCATCGCTCGGTGCTCCAGGCACTTATTTATTATTTATTGAATTAATTGGAATTTACATGAAAACTCTCTGTAAGTAAATAAAAATTGTAAACATTAACATAATTCAAACGCGTTTATGTTTTAGAAAAATGATGTTTCATTTTCGCTAAAATAACTTCAAAATTAGGACTTTTTGAAATGAGCGCAATTTGACTACAATCCTCGGCATTCAGCCGATTTCTTGCCGGGTTTAACTGACTGCTTTTTAAAAAGAAAAAATACACCAACACTCATGAAAAAAATGCATAACTTTTATTAATGTTTTTATATTTTTTTTAACTTTTATTAATTTTTAGATTTTGAATTCCTGGAGATGCTATCAAACTAACAATACTATAATAGTTTATAAAATAAATTTTTTAAAAATGTCATTTTTACCCCATTTGGGGTAATTTACCCCGGTTCCCCGACCCCTGCGTTTATTATATGTCAGAAGGGTTGATTTCATCCACTCAGAAATTGAAACCGACTGCTAAAAATGCTACATAGTCCATCGGCCTAACCTCCTAGGCGAACATCTATATATAGAGAATATAGAATCATTTGATCTCCAAATTTTTTAATTATTAGATTAAATCTTTGAATAAGAAATTATTTCTTGTGATATACATATAATAAGTTCGTCTCGTAGTTCAATCCGATAGCTCGGATAGCATATTACACTCAGATTCAATTCCCAAAAGGGTAAAATCAACGATTCTGACATTTAAAAATCATAAAATTAAAATTTAAAAAATACAAAATAGTTTTCTATGTGAACTTCTGAAGATGGGCTAGTAACCCGAAATATATATAGAGTCTTGCTCATCTCATAAGCAATTTCTTTTATTTGTGAAACCTACATAGTAATTTATATTTTTTAAATTTTACTAAATATGTTTCATCTAGAACCTACACCATTCTCTCTGGTCTCTGAACAAAATATAAAAATCATTCATAACATCTAAGATTCATTAGTTGAACATCTCTTGTTTTCTTTAGATACTCACAAGCCTTAACTCTGCTACTATTGGCAATTTGAACTTTTATTCTTAAAGCCTAATCGATCGCACAGTATATAGGGTCGAATTATTATAATAATAATATGATCTCAAAATTAATATATTTGTAAATCATTTAATATAACTACTTTAGAAAATAAATTGCTATAAAATTTTGGAATCAAAAATTGTTTCATTATTTAAAATTTCAGAAGCTAAAATTTAGCAGTAAACTTGGATAACTCCGTTTTTCTTCCCTGAAAGTCTTATAGTATTGAATTCACTCATTTTTTTCCAAAAATAACTAAATCATGGAAAAATAATTTTCATTGGTGATTTTTTTTGCAATTCTGATACTCCGATAACTCAATGAAAAGTCGTAGACATTACTTAGATTTTGGGGTGACTAACTTAAATATTTTTGCTTCAAAAATGCAGAAAATATCACGTTTTCATGATATTAGTAATAAAATCATAATTAAACCAGCAGGAATTTTCCAATTTCATTTACTTATAGAATTTATCAATTTATTTATTGTAACATAAACCCCATTGAAAGTTTATTACAAATAATTTTTTATTACTTTACTTTTTAATTAATTTAAAAATAAATTTTTAAAAATTCATCATATTTAAATTTATAACTAGGGCAGCTCTAGATTGAAACCAAACTGAGTATTGAAAAAATTTTCACTTATTTCTCTAGTTTTTACTTTCACTTACATAAAGAAGCATGAAAGTTTAAGTATGGCATTCACATTCGGAACATCCAATTTTTGGAAGTTTTTTCTGTTTTCAAAACTATAAATGTTAATTTCACTCGGGAAACACTAAGTGATGTATTCGATGACTTTAAGTTATATAAATTGAGTTTAGAAAAACAAAATGGGCTTTGTGGGCTTCAGAATCAAAACCGAGGGGTGATCCGCGATTGGAAGTAGGTGTACACCTCTTTGGAAGTATTTTGGAAGTACTTGGAAATATTTGGAAGTACTTGGAAATATTTGGGAGTGCTTGGAAATATATGGAAGTACTTGGAAATATTTGAAAGTACTTGGAAACATTTGGAAGAACTTGGAAATATTTGGAAGTACTTGGAAATATTTGGAATACTTGGACATATTTGGAAATATTTGGAATTACTTGGAAATATTTGGAAGTACTTGAAAATATTTGGAATTACTTGGAAATATTTGGAATACTTGGACATATTTGGAAGTACTTGGAAATATTTGGAATACTTGGACATATTTGGAAATATTTGGAATTACTTGGAAATATTTGGAATACTTGGACATATTTGGAAGTACTTGGAAACATTTGGAAGTACTTGGAAATATTTGGAAGTACTTGGAAATATTTGGAATACTTGGACATATTTGGAAATATTTGGAATTACTTGGAAGTATTTGAAAATATTTGGAATTACTTGGAAATATTTGGAATACTTGGACATATTTGGAAGTACTTGGAAATATTTGGAAATATTTGGAATACTTGGAAATATTTGGAAGTACAAGTGGAAGTAGGTGTACAGCATATTAGGTCGCGGTTCACCCCTCGGCCAAAACAAACCTGAAAATTCATTGCTCCCTGTGAGTGTACTCAGAAAATTGAATTTACAACTCGAATATTTATGAAAAATGCTTTTTAAATCGGAAATATGATGGAATATAAAAAATAATGAAAAAATGCAATGAGATAAGAATATAAAAAGCCAAACAAATATTTTGGATAACCATCTCGAAAAGCAAATGTAATGCGAAAACCTCTTCCCTCTGCTATTTTCAACCCCCAGAGTTCTTGCACAGAGAGTAATATCTCAGCTGTAATAAGATTCAAGTCTCAAGGCTAAGAAATTTGAAACTTAAGCTAGGAATTAGTCAGCAATAATATGGTAAGCTTTTGGTTTAAATCAACATTCCCCTTCTACTCCTTTGCTTGAATGTTATGGTGATTTTTATTAATTCTTTAACAAAAATGATTTCTTCCTTTGTTTAAAAGTTGTTTTGCTTTTTTTATAATGATATTGATTATTGATACAAGAAGAAGTTGCACCAAAAAGGTACAACCTCTGTAGTCCTCGGAGGACCCTTAATAAGAAGAGATTTAGGGATTGGGTAGGTGTCGAAGGTATCTGTGGATGCGGGTCTTGAAAGATTGAAGGTTATAAGTTGCTGGGAAGACGTCGGGGGAAGAGAGTTCCACTTTTTAGATGTTATAGGGATAAACGAATTGGCGAATGCATTTGTTCGATTAGTATCCAATTTAAGCGCGTAGGGGTGTTGAATCTTAGAAAATCGTGTATTTCGCGCAAATGAAGCCTTTGGTGGGATTATTGAATTAGCTTAACATTTAAAACAGCTTCTACTATGTGTATTTTTTATTTCAATTTAAACATTGTGAGGCGATTAATTTGAAATGACAAATAGTAGTATAATTTTAAAGGGGCAGTTTCAGGGGTGTCAGCAGAAAAAAATTCAGAGGAGGGGCAGAGCTTGTAGACAAATATTTACATTATTAAATTTTTATTTGAATATTTAATTTTTTCAGTTTTTTTTCTCAAGTAAAATATACTAAAACAGTAGTACTTAAATAAAAAAATACATACGGTACATTAAATATAGTTTAGTGAAATCGGGCTGGAAGTTAGGACTGTTAAAAAAAACAAGGGGGGGGGCAGGTGCACCCCCCCCGCTGCGGACGCCCATGGGAGGTTATAAGTAAAAATTTATTGTGTGATGCATACACAAGTATTTTTACTTTACCATACAGGGTATGGTCAAGTATTGTAATCATGCATGAAAACTCTTTTTTCGAAATATTTCAAAAATGGCTCAAACTAGTTTGATTAAAAAAATTTAGCGAAACCATAGCATTTCGGTCTACAAAAAAGCACTAATAAGGGAACATCAAAAAAATTATATTTTTTGAGATAATAATTGTTTTGTCAAAATGTCTGTTAGACTGTTAGTCTGTGCGTTACCAAATTTTGGTGGACAAGCTAGCTCAAAAATCAGTGTGAATATCAAAACGAAATTTAACACGTAGTTTTGGTGTATTGAAAATAAGAGCTGATTAGATTTTGGCGCATATCAACCCTAAATTAAGGTGGGTGGAGGGGGTTAAAAATAAAAAATCTAGGCCATTTGAGCAAACTCAACCAAATTTTGTATACATAATCTGTGGGCCCCCAGAAGACTAAAAATACAAAAACTAGCCACCAAAAAGGGGGGGGTCAAAATATTAAAAAACTAGACCCTTGTACCAAACTCAACCAAATTGTGTATACAAGTTAACTTTCCCACGCGCCCTTATCACCCCCTGTGTCCCACCACTTTTATGCTGACCTGTCGTTTAACTTTTAGTATATAAGGAGGCAGAGCGAATCCCTCTTCAGTTAATACATCTTTCGCCCCTAGGCACAAGCCTCTCCTCCAAACAGTTCGGACCAGCGCTCACCAGTTGCCCACCAAATTCCAAAATCGACCCAGGTCACTATCTTACGTGCTATCTGGTACAAACGGTTAACCCGTACGGCTCTTCATCTCTATCGATTTTACCTGTATTACTCCCGGTAAATATTCTTCTTCTTTCGGACTCAAGCCGGTTATATAAATTTCAACTCACACAGTGTGTTTTCCATTTTTCACGAGTGTAAAAAACTATTGTATACTTACATAAACTACATCTAAATAAAAATAAAAACATTTAAAAAGGATTGATTTATCAAATAAAATATATTATCATTTCGAAACAAATCGTCTCCCCAGTTCCAGAACCTACCATCCCCAAAAGTCTAAACCATAAAAAAACTTGCTATCCAGACGTTTCCAACAAAAGCTCTACCGCAATAATACAAAAGTGTAGACCTAGTCGAAAGATCAATCCTTTTTAAAAAGGGATTTTTCGGTCAGGGAAACATTATTTACATAATCCGTGAGCCCACATAAATCTAAAAATGCAAAAACTAACCCCCCACTACATGATTATAAATAATTTTATTAAATATAAGAGACGGGGCCAGGTTGTATGGTAAATTCAAGTGGATGGACACATCAGAGCGTGTCAGTTTATTTATTTTTTTTGTATTTGAACGAAACACCCATTTTCTTGCTACCCTTTTTAATTAATATTTACAATTGATCTTTTGTTCACTTATATATCTCTATAAAAAAATAATAATAATTTGAATTTTGGAAATAAAGATAGGGTTGAAGAAAGAGAGCGAAAGAGATTGAATTTCCAAGTCGAATATTTATGAAAAATGCTTTTCAAATCGAAAATATAATGGAGTATAGAAAATAATGAAAAATGCAATGAGATAAGAATACAAACAGCCAAACAAATATTATGGATAAGCATCTCGAAAAGTAATGTAATTCTAGAACCCCCCCCCCTCTTGACATTTCCCACCCCAGAGTTCTTGCAGAGAGAGTTTCCACCCCCACCACCAGAAAACACCCTCCTCGGCACACCCAAAATATCTTATACATTGATTTTTTTTAAATTATGATTTATTTGTGATTCGAGCTTGATTTCTCTTTAAAAAGAATAAAAAGATCTTTTCAAAGAGTATTTTTAAACGATGGAATTAATTTAGAGACTTCAATCTCAATGGATTTTTTAACTTGAAGAGGATTTTGCCAACTATTATAGATGTAGATGGGATCAATTCAAATTATAAAGTTCCATAAAACAAGTCTAGTGAAAATAATGTCTTTTTATTCATTAATGATTTTCAATAGCTTTTCGGATTTGGAATTGAGATTTGTACAAAAAATTTAATATCAATTCTTTTTTTATTCAACTTTTTCATAAATAAAACAATTGTTTATTCCTATATTATTTTATTTTATATTTAGTTTCGTTTAATAACGTTTCGACATCATACATGTACCATCTTCGTTTTTGCTAGGAATATTTTTCATTAATATTTTCTTAATCTTTCTCGATAATTTAATTTATCTTATATTATAATTTTATTTGTTAATTTTACTTTACTGATAAATAGAGACCGGATTCCTATGCAATTCCATATTTTGTTCGCCTACACATACGATCCAGGAGATCAATTATCTATCCGAATCATTCATCTAGGATACTGTGGGTTAAATTTTATACTGCATATTTTTGCATATTTGATTAATATTGCAAAAATTGCATATTTGAAAAATATTTCATAAAATTGAATATTTTAAGGATTTTTTGTCAAATGTTGTACATTTAGTACCAAATACAGATGTTTTAAAAGTAACTTTTCAGAGAAAGAATTAAAAAAAGAAGAAATAAACAGGAGAACACTTGTAAACATAAATTATTTACAGTTACAATCAAATTTTAATTATTTTTTAGATCATTTGTTAATTATTATTATTTTTACTTTATCCAATGCGAAGCATGGGAGAAAGTATTGGAATTGCTCTCGCAGCAAGCGCGACTTCAAAGGGTCCTCAGGTAAAGACTACGGAACCCATAGACTCAATTAAGGTCACAAATTGAAGTATTCAATGAGATTGAATTTGAACACGTGACGGTTTTGCCAAAAATTACCTGGAATCTCGTCGAGAGGCGCAAAAAGTGCCATTTTTGGAAGTGCGTGGGGATGTATGTATGTAGTGTGTGTGTGTTATCGTTTTTTCGTCCCCGATTTTTTCCACACCTTTGCGCTGATTGAAATGAAATTGAAAACCTACCATTAGTTTAACAAAATAAAGCGCTGATTAGCTTTTGGTACATATCGGTCCACAAACATTAGTACTTTATTTCAGTACTTTTTTAGCTTTTTCTAAATATCTTGAAAATGACTTAAACAATTTTGATGAAATTTAATATCCTGATTAAGTACCTTGGGGACCACAAAAAGGTTAAATAAAGTTTTTAGTAAAATTATATTTTAAAGTACTTTACTCAAGAACATATTAATATTTCAAATGAATTTGGATATAGTTTAGCAACGATCCGTTGCAGTTTATTTTAATAGCCTTCGGCAACTATAGCCCATTTTGAACAGTGAGTGTTTGTGTGGGTGCGTTGAAGTGTGTGTAAATTATTGTAAGGATCAGATTATTATAGCCGGTCAAATATTTGCATTATTTTATTTAGTTTATTATTTGTACGTCAATAAGAAAAGCTTGTTAATATATAGTAAAAAAATAAAATACAATTGTGTATGTGAAATAAAACTACCCCCCCCCCCCGGTATTTCCTTCACATTTTTTAAACATAATTATATTTATTATGCTTATTTTATTCAAGTGTAAGTACCTATTATTTCTTTGAGTTTTCTTTAAGATTTTTTAATATTATATTAAATGTAAGGAGAATTTTGTGCAATATTTTACGCAATAAAAGTAGATATTTGACACCTCCTCCCTCCCTCTCCTTTTTTGTCTGATAATGTTTAAAATACATTTAAAAAAAATATTTGATGTTCTTTTCAAAAATATATTCAGTTTTTTCCTAGTTTAATGTTTTCATTTTTTTATACATCTTCAAAATGTAGTAGATCTTTATGCCCCACCCTGTACTTTTTAAAATCAGTATTATTCAAGAGGGTTCAAGAGCCGCACGAGATTGACTGAAGAGCCACGTTGTGGCCACCTCTGGAATATAGTGTCTGTATTTTTACTAATTATTTCTTTTCTGTATTGTTTCAGATGGCGGCTGGAGGCGAAAACATACTCCCGACATGGGGTGTTGCTTTACAACTCGGGTTTAAATTCGCGTTCGGATTTCGTTGCCGTAGAACTGATCGACGGCCGCGTCCGTCTTCTCATAGATAAAGGCAACGGACCTGCAGAACTACAAACTGAGGCCTCCGTGGCTGATGGCCGATGGCACTCACTCATCGTGCAGGTGAGGGTCTTCAAACATAGATTTTACAATTCATTCTCAAAAGTGGACAAATATGTGAAATAATTTTCAAGACTCAATGAGATCTCTAAAGTATTTTGGCGATTTAACAATTTTTATGTCATTAAACGGTTCGAGCTAGAAAGTTTAAACTTGGAACAGAGGTGAAGCTATCAAAAGCGTTAAAAAATAAATAATATAAACATAATATAAAAATTTAGATTAAATATTATTTTTCATATTTAATCAGAGTGTTTAGCATGTCACAAATTTACCAATTCATATATAAATAAAGGTTCAATTCGTTTTGCCGAGAGTTGTTGATTCATTCAGAGAAATCAATGAGTTTGTCATCATCATTGAGTATACAGTCCTAAGACTGGTTTGATGCAACAGTCCGTCTCCACTCGACTCTGTCCCCCGCCTGCTGTTTGACCTCTTTAAATGTCTGGCATCCCATATCCCCAATTATTTGGTTGAAATATTCTAATCTGGGTATTCCCCTTCCTCTTTTCTTCCCCATCTCCCCCTCCAAGATATCCCTAAGCAGTCCCCCATGTCTCAGTGTGTGCCCCATCATCTGACCTCTTCTCTTCTTCAGACTCTTCTACAAGGTTCTTCTTTCTCCGATTCTTCCAAGAACTTCTTCATTTGTAATTTTATCCATCCATTTGATATTCATCATTCTTCTGTAGCACCACATTTCGAAAGCCTCTAATCTCTTTCTCTCCGCTTCTCTAATTGTCAAGGTTTGACTTCACACCCGTACATGGCTATGCTATGAGCTTGTGCTCTACTTAATTCAAATGAACATAAATATATAATTAATTTGTTTGAGAATATAGTTGACTATAGTTTCCAAAAATTTTCTCATTAAAAAGACTGATGATGAAGGTCGAACTATAGTCTCAAATATATATATACATAATATATTTCTATGTAAGTTTATGCTAATGCTTCAAGCATAGGACAACGTCATTGATTAATTTTTATGAATAAAAGTTCATTTTGTAGATTTAAATCATGAGCTAGTTTGGAAGCCCTGTTATTTAAATAACTGATTTGATAATAATATAGTAGCTATTAAATTGAAAGTTTTTTGCAGAGAGTAGCAGAATTTTTATTTATTGAAGGAGACAATAAATGATTGTGTCGTTTGCTGAAATTATAAATTTTATTTATATCGTTGTAGTACCTATATAGTATTTATATCGTTATAGTACCTATTAGTGAGTTTAAAATAATAATTTAAAGACTGAAAACGAGTAATTGAGCAAGCATCCTCCTTTTTTTTAGAAGTAGTCTAGAAGGAATCAGAATATCACTCTAAAGCTAAATTTTGCAGATCTGGGGGTTTGTTTGTCTTTCAAATTTCAATAATATAAAAAAGTAACTAGAATTTCAGGGTTGCAGGTTTCACAAAAAATATATAGTTAGAAGTTTTTATCTCGATATATATATTTCGGGTTTTGAGCCAATCATCAGAAGTTAACATAGAAAACACTTTTCTATGTTAACTCCTTGGCACAATGATCCTAGAATTACCTGTATTCCTGTTTGATATTATCTTATCTATATTTTCAACCTGAAGTCTTGAAGCTAGAATGGTACAAAATTGATTTAGAAATGTAAACGTTTGAGGGAACCAGAATGGATACAAATACTACCTTCCGTTGTGAGTTATTGTAGGTGTGTGAATGGATATCTATATACACACTCAGACAGAAAAAAACTTTCCCCACGTTTCAGACATTTCTTTCTCCCACGTGCGTACCGAGTAATAACATAAAAGAAAGAAAGAAAGGAAAAAAAAACATTGAAAAATGTAATGAACTGGGCTGGAGGAAGAGTTTCTCAGCAAAGAGGAGGGAGAAACGGAATAACTTTTTAAGAGAACTGTCATAAAGTTCAAGTTTTCGAAAAGAAATCCGCTTACAGTCAGCACTATCTTTAATCTCCCTGAAAAATAAATAAAATAAAACCCAAGTACTGACAGAAAAAAGGGAGAGAGACAAAAAATCTTCCTTACGATTTTGCAAACTATTTGTAATCTCTAAGTTGACTAATTACTTGGCAGATGTTGCAGCTTGCAAATATACAAATCATATACTCGAGGGAGTTATTTATTATCTAAATTTAAACTACACTTTCCGCTTATTAAAGTAACTCATTTTCGAAGATTAATTTCCAGAGACAAGTAAATGAAATGAAAGATAAGTATTTACTGTATCAACAGTAACACTGTAACACTGTAACAATCAGTAGTGATTTTTAAGATGAAACAATGTTATACAAATAATAAATTAACTCGATTCGAAGTCGAATACTTTAGCCCCCGGTTCTATAGGCACCTCGAGTTATAGATTAATCAGATTTAGAAAACAGTGCCTGGAGCACCGAGCGATGCTCGGTAACTTTTTGCCTCTAAATAGCTTAATTTTCAAATTTCAAGGCTCTGCGATTTACCGAAGACGCGATATGAACGATTAAAATATTTATTTTGCGACATGACCAATTTACACCCCCTTCCTTTATTTCAATCGGATTAAAATTTATACACGACTAATAACTCATGACAAGCTTTAGCGAAATCGTTAGAGCCGTTTTCGAGAAACCGATTCTATATATATATAATATATATATATATATACAAGAATTGGTCATTTAAAAGATAAGATATATAGGCATATATTTATATATAAATATTTTTTTTACTTTACCATTCAGAATATGGTCAAGCGTTTTATATTTATATATATTATAAATAAATGAAAAAAATACAAGTCTTTTATAAAAAAACAATCCAAAACACGTTTATTTAAAAAGCCAAACGTTTTGGGAGAATTTCTCCCTTATTCTAAATTTTAGAGGAAGCAACTTTTTCTTTTTCCATACAAATTTCCATTGAAAAATGGAGAAATTCTCCCGAACAGTTTGGCTTTTAAATAAACGTATTTTGGATTGTTTTTTATAAAAGATTTGTATATAAACAATAAATACAATTTCTTTTTCTTTTCTATATTATAAGTATATATAATTTCTCTAATGAAGCATTTCAATGACGTTTGTAATTGAATAATTGCCCATTTCTCTGCCACAACTTGTTTATTTGATTTATATTCAAATTAATCATTGATAATGCAAAATGTTTTTCTGAAATTGAGATTTAATTAAATAATTCAAGTGATTATTATTATTTTTTTTATAAAGAAAATTGTATTTATTTCTTTAAATATCCAATCAAGAACTTAATTGTACCAAATATAAATATATGTATATTTTCTCTCAAATGAATCTACAACAACAAAAAACTAACAATATTTCAATTAAGTGAGGATTATCCATTGAAACAAATCTTTTTTCCCTCTCTCTGACTCTTTGATGAATTTTATGATTAAAAATATTTGATCAATAAATTTAATTAAACTAATTTATATTTATAAACAAAAATAAATAAATAAATAAATACATTTTTGTTGAAAGTTATTTCTATTATATATTGCATTTATAAATTGCAAATTTTTTAAAAGAGATGTTTTTTTCTGGCTACATCAATTTTAATGGGACAAATCGGATGGCATTGGGAGAGAATTTATTCTAAAAAAAATAAAAAATCCAGAGCTTTACCTTATATAAATATAAATTCAATTTTCTCATATTTTACAAGTTTAATTTGAAAAATAAACATTTATCTTATTCATCATATGAGAAAAATAAATTGAATTTATTTCTATAACTTGCTCTTTTCTATAAGTAGTATCTATTCATTCGATAGATTTTTTTCATACTCTGAAAAACTGGATTAAAGCCTGAAAATAAGCTGAAGCTGACCATCTCAATAAATTCTGTCGCTCAAGGAATTTGACTGAGGTAGCGATCATCCTGCAAATTCAAATATTTTCCCTAATTTGTGACTACAATAGTTTTCTGTTGGAATAAAGTACAGCGTTTAACGAGGATGTTGACGTCATCGATCCTATAGCTTGATATAATAAGCAGATAAAAGTGCATGTACATATAGAAATGTATAACTATATATTTTCTTGGTATTTTAGGGCCTAGTTCTTCAGCAATATTGGTTTCAAAAGATGACAATTTATCTACTAATTTACTGAAATAACTTTTTCAAATATCTTAAAAAACAGTCATTCTAGATTATTAAATATTCGCTGAACAGAAATATATTTTTACCCTTTTAAAAAATATGTGATGTGTCCATCTCATGACTTTACCATTTTACACCCCTTGGCAAATTTACGAATCTGATTTTTGCATTTCTAATTCCCTAAGACCTTAAAGGCTAACTGTGCGAATTTTAGTAGAAATTGGGCACAGGCTTCAAATTTTTAAAAATCACTCCCTTCATTTTTATTCCGATTACAAGCAAATTCTAATCTCCTCTTTAATCTTAATATAAAATATCTAAATATAAAATTTCCTTTTGATATTTTCATCGGCGTAGAAGCTAAATTGTACTCAAAATTTGGTAACATACACATTAGCTCACCTACAGACATGTTGACAAAATAATTAATATCTTTTAAAATATAAATTTGTCGATGTTCACTATGCGAGGCTTTATTATATACCGAAACGCTGTGAATTCAGTCATTTTTTTTTTTTTATCAAAATTCATCAGTTTTTGACATATCTCGAAAATACTAATCATTAAAAAAATAAAAAATTTCATCGACTATTGCAATACTTTGCAATATATTATTCATAAATTCGTTTTGTTATATTGTCACTTCACTAACGAATGGCAAGTTGAAGTGAAGTGACTAGCTTACTATTATAACAAAAGGAATTTACGTACATCCAATCGGGTATTTGAAAAAACAGATAGAATATTTATATTTAAAAATACTGATGATGAAGGTCAACCCCTTCGAAACTATAGTCCCTATATATATGTAGATATATTTATTTATTCATTACATATAGGTATATGTTTTGCATCAAGTAGAGGACAACCTCATTAATTTCTACTTATAAATGATCAGCTCTGTTACTCTCGGCAAACTAAATCTTTTTTTACCACCCAACCTTGTATTAAGAGTATAAGCTATCGTTCGAAGAAAAATTTACAAATCACTAAAATTTTAGGAAATTATACCAAGTCTAGAAAAAAGTTTCAATTCCCCCTCCCTTCCTAAATTTATTTTCATGTTTTTAGGCCAAATAAAAATAAAAATAAATAAATATAACATTTTTATGACAAGTGCGCGCTAGTTTCTAAATATTGCTTTTGTTTGTTTTCAGTTCAATCCAACGTTCATGGAAATTTCGGTGGACGGCCAGACGACTAGTCTTCGGTTAGCCCAATCCGTTAACCGTTTCCTCGACTTGGCGGACACCGTCCTCGTGGGCGGAATCGAGCTCAATAAACGTTCCCGCGCCCTTGCTCAGGGAGTTCTCGCCGCGGATACCAGCTTCAAAGGGTGAGCCCAACTCCCTCATTCACCATTTACATTTCCAAACACCAATCTCTTTTTCTAATAATGCCTGTACATTACGCTCTCGCTAGAGCCAACTGTCCGCTAATCACAATGAACTAGCCTTGGCTTAAGTGTCACTTATTTTAAAACAATTGGACAAACCTGCACTTGTGGCTACTCTCAATTTAATCTGATTGGCAGACAGACTTCTCTACCTAGAGTTACTCTAGTAGTGCATTTGCACCCTAAGTGTCCCCGTACACTATAGAGTAAAATCTAGCTAGAGAGGGACTGCCCGCTAATCAGAATAAAGTAGGCGTGGTAGTAGTGTCACTTATTTTAAAACAATTGGACAAAGCTGCACTTGTGTCTACTCTCAATTTAATCTGATTGGCAGACAGACTTCTCTACCTAGAGTTAGTCTATTAGTCCATTTGCACCCTAAGTGTCCCGGTACACTGTAGAGTAAAATCTAGCTAGAGAGGGACTGCCTGCTAATCAGAATAAAATAGGCGTGGTAGTAGTGTCACTTATTTTAAAACAATTGGACAAAGCTGCACTTGTGGCTACTCTCAATTTAATCTGATTGGCAGACAGACTTCTCTACCTAGAGTTACTCTAGTAGTGCATTTGCACCCTAAGTGTCCCCTGCACACTATAGAGTAAAATATAGCTAGAGAGGGACTGCCCGCTAATCAGAATAAAGTAGGCGTGGTAGTGATGTCACTTATTTTAAAACAATTGGACAAAGCTGCACTTGTGGCTATCTCTCAATTTAATCTGATTGGCAGACAGACTTCTCTACCTAGAGTTACTCTAGTAGTGCATTTGCACCCTAAGTGTCCCCGTACACTATAGAGTAAAATCTAGCTAGAGAGGACTGCCCGCTAATCAGAATAAAGTAGGCGTGGTAGTAGTGTCACTTATTTTAAAACAATTGGACAAAGCTGCACTTGTGTCTACTCTCAATTTAATCTGATTGGCAGACAGACTTCTCTACCTAGAGTTAGTCTATTAGTCCATTTGCACCCTAAGTGTCCCGGTACACTGTAGAGTAAAATCTAGCTAGAGAGGGACTGCCTGCTAATCAGAATAAAATAGGCGTGGTAGTAGTGTCACTTATTTTAAAACAATTGGACCAAGCTGCACTTGTGTCTACTCTCAATTTAATCTGATTGGCAGACAGACTTCTCTACCTAGAGTTACTCTAGTAGTGCATTTGCACCCTTATGGTCCCGGTAGACTATAGAGTAAAATCTAGCTAGGAGAGGGACTGCCTGCTAATCAGAATAAAATAGGCGTGGTAGTAGTGTCACTTATTTTAAAACAATTGGACAAAGCTGCACTTGTGGCTACTCTCAATTTAATCTGATTGGCAGACAGACTTCTCTACCTAGAGTTAGTCTATTAGTCCATTTGCACCCTAAGTGTCCCGGTACACTGTAGAGTAAAATCTAGCTAGAGAGGGACTGCCTGCTAATCAGAATAAAATAGGCGTGGTAGTAGTGTCACTTATTTTAAAACAATTGGACAAAGCTGCATTTGTGGCTACTCTCAATTTAATCTGATTGGCAGACAGACTTCTCTACCTAGAGTTACTCTAGTAGTGCATTTGCACCCTAAGGGTCCCGGTAGACTATAGAGTAAAATCTAGCTAGAGAGGGACTGCCTGCTAATCAGAATAAATTAGGCGTGGTAGTAGTGTCACTTATTTTAAAACAATTGGACAAAGCTGCACTTGTGGCTACTCTCAATTTAATCTAATTGGCAGACAGACTTCCCTATTATGATTTATTTGGCCGTGCAGGAGGGGGCCTCCTCTTACAACAGAAAATAATTTTACATACACACACATACAGGTGTCTATATAACATTGGTGGCAATAGTTACATTTTCTCTCTCTCCTCTATTTACAGTGGTCGAATTGTTAAAATTTTATACATATCTATGTCAATAAATAAAAATAAAAATGAAAAAGATGAATAGAAAAAAATAAATAACTAAAAAAATAAAAAATAAAATATGTACAAAAAGATGAATAAAATTACAAAAAATAAATAAATAAAACAAAAACATGGATAAAAATAAAAAATATTAATAAAAAATAAATAAAAAAAAGTTACTCTATTAGTGTATTTGCACCCTAAGGGTCCCGGTACAATATAGAGTAAAATCTAGCTAGAGAGGACTGCCTGCTAATCAGAATAAAGCAGGCGTGATTGAAGTGTCGCTTATTTCAAAACAATTGGATTAAGCTGCACTTGTGCCACGCCTTCTTTATTCTGAGTATCGGTCCCTTTAGCTAGAGTTTACTTTAGAGTGTACAGCCACCATGAAAAAATATTTTCACTAAACCTCTCACAAATATTAGCAAATCCTTTTTGATTTATTTTAAAAAAAATTCAATTTTTTTTTTTTATTAAATTAACAATCTACTTGAATGACAACATTTGATTTCTATTACAAACAATTATTAAAATATATATATCTGTGTGTTTAAATCCCTTTTTCGTTTTATCCCCTTTGAATGATTCCATTTATTAAAATAAAAGACTCTGATAAAACCTTTCATGAAGATTTAATGAATTGATTAGCTTCATTAACTTTTATGAGGTCTTTTTGATTTTTTTAACACTATATAATACCATTGGTGGAATCTTTAATTTATTTAAAAAAAATCCATCGAGAATAAAATAATTTAGATTTAAAGTAAAAATATAAAAAATATATAAAATAGTTGGACATTTGATAATAATCATTTGATTTTATTAATAGAAAAACTTTATCATTAAAAATTTTTAAACGACGAATATCGGAATATGTAGGTATACTAGATGCAAGGCCCGCCTTCGGCGGCCCTCTTCCTAACCAGGGGGTACGCCCCCTGGAACCACACCTCCGCACCATGCACCCGAGCTTCACATCACCACCCCGACATTGCACCCCCACCCCACTCCCGCCATGCCCCCTGGATCCCCGAACCCCCCGCACCAACACCTCGCACCCCACTACTGCACCCCCACTCACCCTCGCACCCAGTTTTTGCATTTTTAGTGGTCCACAGATTTGTACAAAATTTGGCTGAGTTTGCTCCAATAGCAAGAATTTAATTTTTTGACACTCCGCCCATTTTGGGTGGTTAGTTTTTGCATTTCTACCTCTCTAGAGGGCCACAGATGATGTATACAAAATTTGGTTGAGTTTGCTCCAAGGGCAAGAATTTACATTTTTCACCCTCTCCCCCTTTTGGGTGGTTTTTTAAACAAAAGTTCTCAGAAATCACATCCACTACTTTGCTCACAAGAAAACTTGCTATAGAGTTAATACTTTAGGAGCTAATTGATAATTTCCATTCGTCCCCCCCCCAAACCCCATTTTGGGGTCAAATCGTATCAAAATATTAAAACGTTATAAACGTAAGAAGTAGACATCTGATCCAAATATGAAATTTTATAATAATCCCTTCAGCCGTTTTTACGTGAATAGTGAGCAACTTTTTACGGATAACACGGAAACAGACACAGACAGACAGACATACAGACACGGATTTTATTGAGGGTGTTTTCGATCATAACTTTTCTTGAAACGTGTGGAACCAAAATTTGGCGTGATTTGGAGCAATGTACAGACAAAACCTTAATTTTATATATATATATATATAGATAAATTTATTAAAACAGTAGATTAAAATATACTTTTTGAAGAACCTCATAATTTGACAAGAAAAAATCAATGGTAAAATAACAAGTGCAGGTGGACCACATACTTAATTTTCCGTAATTCTTGAGATATCAATTACGTTGTTGGAAAAGAATAATCGAATTTGTGGATTTGTTGTTAACCCATTTCTGAACATCAGTAGGTATAAAAAATTATTTACACCTCTATAGTTCAAGTGACTGTTCGGGCGGAAAATAGGTTTATCTATTACAAACTTTGAGCATTGATGTATGAAAAGAGAAGAAGACTGACAGCGTTTAACATTTTTTCTTTTATTTATCTTATTTTTTTAAATATCCCCATTAATTGATTATTATCTCTTAATTAATTATAAATGGAATTTAACGGTGGCCAAAGACAACTGATGTGGATCATCTCCACCACATTGGCTCTTTTTCTCTTTTGATGAACTCCCTGTGCGTTGGAATATCTCAAATTCTCGTTGATGTATATTTCTCTTGGTAGTTCATTAAAATGCTAATTAACATGGTGTTTTCTCAACGAAATCAAACAGAATATAAAACATACTTGTTAAAAATTGGTGGTGTTTATTAATTTTTGCATCATTTAGTACAAATTGGTCGATTAGCAGCCATTTTATGAGGTTGAATTAGACCCTTTATATCTTAAATATTCAGGGATTCCAGTCTAATAAAGGCAGAATAAACAATCAGTGTTTATATGACTATCAATGGTCAACAGTATTAAAGATATGGAGGTATTGACTTAATAATTATATCTAAAAAAAAGAAAAAAAATCTCTGATAGTGGAGGAATTAAAGAGATATATTTTTTCAATAAGGAAAATATCAAAATAGTTATAATAGATATATGTAGTTTTTTAAGGCTTTTAGTGGTTAGATTGATAAATTATAGAATTTCGAGTCTGAATCATTACCTAATGATAAAAATAAGCTGTCGTGTTCTGATGTGGCCATCCACTTGACATTACCATACAACCTGGCCCCTCACTTACAATAATATTTAATAAAATTATTTATAATCATGTAGGGGAGGGGGGTTAGTTTTTGCATTTTTAGACTTCTGGGGACCCACTGATTATGTATACAAAATTTGGTTGAGTTTGGTAAATGGCCAAGATTTTCATTTTTGACCCCCCCCCATTTTGTGGGGTTAGTTTTTGCATTTTTAGACTTCTGGGGACCAACTGATTATGTATACAAAATTTGGTTGAGTTTGGTAAATGGCCAAGATTTTCATTTTTGACTCCCCCCCCATTTCGGGCGGTTAGTTTTTGCATTTTTAGACTTCTGGGGACCCACTGATTATGTATACAAAATTTGGTTGAGTTTGGTAAATGGCCAAGATTTTCATTTTTTGACCCCCCCTCCCCATTTTGTGGGGTTAGTTTTTGCATTTTTAGACTTCTGGGGACCCACTGATTATGTATACAAAATTTGGTTGAGTTTGGTAAATGGCCATGATTTTCATTTTTTGACCCCCCTGTTGGGTGGTTATTTTTTGCATTTTTAGACTTCTGGGGGTCCACTGATTATGTATACAAAATTTGGTTAAGTTTGCTCAAACAACCTAGATTTTTAATTTTTAACCCCCCCTCCACCCCCCAATTTTGGGTAGATATGTACCAAAATCTAATCAGCTCTTAATCTCAATGGACAAAAACTACGTGTGAAATTTGGTTCGATATTCACACTAGTTTTTGAGCTAGCTCGTCCACAAAAATTTGGTAACGCACAGACTAACTAACTAACTAACAGACATTTTTACAAAACAATTATTATCTCGAAAAATATAATTTTTTCGATGTTCACTTATTAGAGCTTTTTTGTAGACCGAAAGGCCATGGTTTCACTCAATTTTTTTAATCGAAATAGTTTAAGCCGTTTTTGAGATATTTTGAAAAAAATAGAAGGAAAAAAAAACACTTTTTTCATGCACGATTACAATACTTGACCATACCCTGTATGGTAAAGTAAAAATTATTAATTCGGGTTTTAATTTTGAACTCAAGTGATACAATGCAATGGATTTATTAGAAAATATTTACATTCGATTAAATATAGTGTAGTATAAGACGAAAGAGAACGGAACTGGCTGTATACATGCGCGGATCCAGGAGGGGGGGGGCGGATGGGGGCGACCGGCCTCCCCCAAAGCATTGGAGATCAACATTTTTTAAATGTTTATTTAATTTTTTTTTTTTTTTTTTATAACATTAAATTTTAAAATTGATGAAAATAAAGTTCTATGTTCACTTATTAGAGCTAGCTCCCCCCCCCCCCCCCCGCCGCTTGGACAACTCGATCGCGACACACTTCCGAGATCAAAAGTAGATCTTATATACCGGCGACCCCCCCCCCCCCCAAATCAGAGGTCTGGATCCGCGCCTGGCTGTATATAGTAATTATCTGAATTTTTATTAAGGGCAGCGCCAAAAGCAATAAATAAAGTTATAATTTAGATTATTTTATTGTTCATTTAATATCAGCATTTTTCGTCTAAATGATGTAAACTTTTTTACTATAAATCTTGATGAAGTTTAGAAGACTTAGCTGAAACATGTTGATATTAAAACAACAATAAAATAATATAAATTATGTTGTTTTTTTGATTTTAGTGGAATCTTATTCAAAATTCGGATAATAGATATCATTATACATTTTAATTAGAAATAGATATATCGTAGTAGGTATATACATTTAAAATAGATAAAGTTCGAGTCAACTTAACCAAAATTGATCTGTAAAATTGGATTTTATTAATATGGATATCATTTTACTATTCGAATTGGTGTAAAAATCCCGAATTTATTAATGGTGTCTCAAACTCAAATAGCACTTCCCTTCATTGTTTTTAAGGATATAAAGCTCACGAAATCTCAAAAATGGGTCAGAGTCCCTGACTAATATCACCAAAGAAAGGCTTTAATAAGACACTGTGATCTATGAAAACATAATAATTAAATAGCTTGATTGAGTTTCCAGCCCAGAGTATCATTAAAAACTCCAGCGCCGCCTGCATATGGTTAGATATGCATTCGAATAGCCTGCTTTGAGCTGCAGGTTGCATCGACAGGCTCTGAACCAACCAACTGCGTTCTAGTAATTAGTTTTAAAAGAGGCTACAGGGAACTTTCTGCTAATTGTAAAAAAATATTGCACACTGAGACCCCTATGGACCGGGGTTAGAATAGGTCAATAGTATCCTCTGCTTGTCGTAAAAGGCGACTAAAAGGGGTTGGACGTGAGTCTAACAAGCTCACTCCGTAAAAAAACCTCTCAGCCCTGGAAGCAACCATTTGCTTCCATTCAACTGGGAGAAGAATATTAAGACACCAAGACAGCAACAAAAATAATAAATTAAGATGCTAAAGAAAAAAAGAAGAACATTTTTTCTTTGAGAAACTTCTCGTATAAGAAATTTGGATTATATGTTTACTTGGCTGCTATAAACTTCTTTGAGTTTTTTTTTATGAAAATGATGAGAGAATGAGTTACACCAAAAAGGCGCAACCCCTAAAGGCCTGGGGATTGGCCCCTCCATCGTGAAAAGAAGAAGAAAGAATGTTATGGGCGGGGCTGGGGTCGAAGTTATCTTTGGGTACGGGTCTTAAATAGCTGAAGGTTAAATGGTGGCAGGGAGCGAGTTTCAGTCACTTTAGGTCATAGGGATAAAAGAGTTGGTGGAAGCGCTTGTTCAATTTTTATCCAATTTGACAGCGAAGGGGTGTTGTGCGTTCTAAAACCGCGTGTTTCTCGTAAAGAGGGCTTTAGGGGGGATAATTGATTTCAGCTCGACTGAACAGACACCGTGATAGTATCTGAAGTACGGGGAAAAGGCAGAAACGTTTCTTCGGTGAGCCAGGGAGTCGAGTGAGTTGGTTAGAGCCGGCTCTCCTATTAGTTTAATTGCTCGCCTCTGAATTGTATCCAGTGTGGCAAGATAATGCTTGGAGTGCCTTCCACAGATGAGACATATTAGAGACAAGGACGAATTTGAGCCTTATACAGTATAAGAAGTTGAATGGGAGTATAACAGCGTCTAGACTAGACCTAAATAGGAGACCAAGCTTGCGCGCTGCAGCTTTAGCAGTGGTTGAGTTTTATTTCATTCACTGTGAAACTACACTCCCTTTACTTTATTAATTAATATCATGTTTCACCTAAAACCTAAACCACTTTCCCTAAGTAATATTAGATTCCTTCCTCCTTTCCCTTCAAACTGAGGAAGGAATCCAATAAATTACACTTAATTTGGATATGTGTTAATTTTTTCTTTCCTCGCTACCCCTGGGCTGCCTTCCATTACTTTCAATTTCTTTATTATCATTACAATGAGACGTTTCGACAACCTTATGACTTCATCCTTTTCACAGACAATTTTCATACATATTTTCTAACAATTCTAAAATAATTTTCTCATTTATTAATTAACTGTTTTGTTTTTTTATTGTAAAACTCTCTAATAGTTCATTAAAAATATCAATATATATTAAAACTAGAAAATTTATTGGAAGATGGGAGACGGATGATGAAAAATGAAAATATGGAATTAGAATAATTATCGGAAAAGAGGTTTTTTTATTTAATTAGTTTTTTCCTCTTATTAAAAACAAGGACTAAAAAAGATGATCAAGGACACTCGATGGTGGAGAAGTAATCTCCGGAGTCGAAGCTCAAATAAAATGTATACATTGATTCATGTAAAATAATTGGTTTAATTGGAAGCTGACTGGAAGAATTCATTGGTGAATTGATGAAAATCCCAAGGGTAATTAAAACCGCGAATTCCAAATAAAATAATTTATTAGAACGTTATTTTTATCCTCTTTAAGGTAGTTGTTTCACCATATGGCTTTTCTTAGGATTTTTTTGAAATTTGGAAAGATTATTATTTAAATACTTCTGCATCGATTGGTGACAAAACGAAGTTTATGAACAATATAATTCCGGAGATATTAAATTCCAAAGATAGAGTTTTTCAGACTCTTATACATTGCACTATACAGGATATCGGAAAGTTTACATACATATTTAATTATAATTAAGGAACTCTTCTTACCATTGTTCTAAAAAAAACGAAACCAACATTAAACAATAACTTATACATTATTTAAGAAAATTTTAATTCATAGTTACAACAGTTTCTGAGATAATACTGAATAAATAATGAAAATGTAAAATGAAAAATTTACACGAAAAACAAGATGGCATTTGTTTAACCTAAAAAAGTGGGTTAACTTTATTATTTTTTTACGTTTTTTTACTTCAGCCATTGTCTCAAAAGCTTTCAATCGCTTATTAAGAACTTTTTGTTTTATAAATCTTCCTTTATAATGTACTTTATCTTACTGTACTTCTTGGCCATTTACCAAACTCAACCAAATTTTGTATACATAATCAATGGACCCCCAGAAGTCTAAAAATGGAAAAACTAACCTCCCAAAATGGGGGTGGGGTAGGGGTGTAGGGTCAAAAAATGAAAATCTTGGCCATATACCAAACTCAACTAAATTTTGTATACATAATCAGTGGGACACCAGAAGGATGAAAATCCAAAAACTACTCCCCCCCTACATGATTATAAATAATTTTAGGGGCCAGGTTGTATGGTAAAGTCAAGTGGATGGCCACATCAGAACACGTCAGCTTATTTTAACCTGTAATAGGTTTTCATAACACCTGTAGAACTTTATTAGATTTTGTAAATTTGTGATGGAATTTATTACACTTAGATTATTATTTGTTATTTTATTTACTAAATATTTATTTAAAGGTTTATTCCTCTAAAATTTTTATTTTTAATTAATTTCGAAAAGTTAAGTGAAAATCACCTGACTGAAGCACGGGATAGTTTTTTTAAAACAATCTCAAACCAATTGGCCATTTCTTGAATACATTTTTATTTTATCTGGAATTATTTTCCTTTCTGATATCTAATCAAATAAAACGGGATTCTTTTCTCTTTGATTTGTTTTTTTTGCATTGAAATGTATTTATTTCATTTGGAGTCGACCAGCCAGCGGGACAAGTGCGTAATCGTTGTTTTTACTCAGTGTTTTGTGCATTTCTGTTGAAAACTGCCTTGTGGAGAATTGTTCAAACCTTCATGATAGACAAGGAACTGGAACTCTCTCCCAGCCTCCATCTTTCCCAGCACCTATAATCTTCAAACCTTCAAAACCGGGGTGCATAGACATCTACGTCTACACCCTCTCACTTAATCTACTTTCCCTTCTCTTCGGTAATGCAAGGGTCTTTCGAGATCCATAGGAGCTGCATCTTTACTGGCGCACCCCTTCTTGCATTCGATTGCATTAAAAAAAAAAACATTTCTATGATAAAATATATACAAACTTGCACAGTGTTGCCACATTTGTCAAACGAGCACGGGATTGGCTAGTACTAGTGGTACATAAACAGCAAAAAGTTTTGAGGTTATGAATTATGAATCCTTATTGTCTGTGCTATTACTCTAGCATTAACTTTTTGCTAGTATTATCTCGAAACAACTACCTTAAAAACCGACGTTTCGAAGGATATTTTTTTCTCAGGATTTAAAAGGCTTAACGAAGCAACCTCCTTTTCTCTTTCTCCAGTGCTTTTTCATGACTTGTGTTTGAATTTGCTATTAACATCAACAGAATATTCCTTTATTAAAGAAAGCATACCGAGTCTTGTAAATGTTATCACTTTTTTTCTTCAATTTCTAAATCTAATCTATCTTGTTAAGGTGGCCTAAAGTAAAAACACCCTTTCAAATACGCTTAATTGCCAAGACACGTTAAAAGTTAAACTAGTTTTTATTTACCCACCGTTTTAATGAATAAAATTAAAGTGAGAAAAAAACTTCAATCGATTGAAAAGTTAAAATCGAAATTGACTGCGGTTTTCCTATTGAACTTTACCTGCGGTCTATTTATTGCTCTTCCCACATTCGTTCTTACCTACGACATTCATCGTTTCTTTTTGATTTTTCCCTTTTGGGTCAAATAAGAATTGAAAACTAGTTGCAAATTAAAATTAAACAAGAAATGAATTAAAACGAAAAAAATATCTATTCCTTAATGCATCGTTAAAAAAGGATTTGAATAAGAGAAAAATATTTTCTGATATTCAATTTATATCATTTTTCCTTTTTGAATAGTACCTACTTAGCTGCTGAAGAAATATCTCAAATTCATTGAATTTTTTATTCATATAAGCTTCAAAAATCAAATAATTTAATGAGCAACCAAGGTAATTATTTTTAATTCTAACTTTTGAATAGTTCATAAGGAAATTGAAAGTTTTTTGCCGAGAGTAGCATAATTTTTATAAATTGAAGGAGACAATAAAAGAGTGTGTCTTCACAGGAATTAATGTATGAATGGTAAGTGATAATATAAATTATATATAAATATATATAAATTTTTTTTTTTAATAAATTCTATTTGATAAAATATTTATTTTTTGTTCCTTTCTATTTATTGTGCTCTTACATTTCTTTCTAATCAGTTAGCCTGTTTCTCTTGCGAACACAGTCAAGCCAGACTTTTTTGTTTTTCTCGTTGCTTAACATAATCATCTCTAATAACACTCCCGGCTGTTATTCTTCTCCTTTTCTGTTTGTCCGTATGCCTAAGAAGTAGCTCTTTTATAAATTAGATTTTTAATATTTTGTTATCTTACCCCTCAGCCCCGCCTACCCCATTTTCGCTCTCTGTCCATTTTCGTACCTGTTTCGTTTCATTCTGAATGTATTAAAAGATGTTTGGTTGTTTCCTTCTCTGTTTCGTTTTTTCTGTTTCTTTATTTATCTTTTAAGTTCATTTCGAATGAAACTTCTTTTTGCTTGTCATGGAAACAGCGAGTTTTTTTTTTCATAATTATTTCCCAGCAGTTTTCTATTTGAAAAAAATGTGATATTATCCAGACACAATTTGTTCTTCATTTCTCTTTGCTTAAATACAAATTCAAAAACACTTTTTTTATCTCGATTTGAGGACATTAAAGTAAGAAACAAAATTAGAGAAAAGTCAAAAGAAATATTTTTGTCTACCTAAGTAATCATTTCCTCTCATATATCTATTTAGTTTCTTTCTACTTTTTATCTTTGAATTCCATAGCTCTATAAAGTCTATACTACTTGGGCAGTGCCCCCTTACAAAACTCATTCCCCCCCGCCCTAGAAAAATTGACACTTCATTATTACGAGTTATCACTTATGTATATCTCATTAAATTATTATGTTACTTCCAAAATTTATCATTGGAGGATAATCGGAAAAGAGTTTTTTTTTATTTAATTAGTTTTTTCCTCTTATTAAAAACAAGGCAAGCTCAAGAAGATTAAGGACAGTCGATGGTGGGGGAGTAATCTCCGAAGTCGAAGCTCAAATACAATGTATACATTAATTCATGTAAAATAATTGGTACAATAAAATTACACAAAAAAAAATTCCAAAATTTATCAATTCTACTAAAAGGTTAGTTGATCTCTAAGGGTCAGTTGTATGTCGGTTGGTAGACTTTTTAAACGTTGACAAAGGGTAAATCTTTAAAATTCCCCTTGTGCCCTAACGTTTAAAAAGAGTTTACCAACCAACATTCAACTGGCCCTAATCGGATTACCGAAAATGTAACCTTGTGGGGCTAATCAGCTGCCCCCCCCCTAGAAAAACTACCTAACTACGCCAATGACTATTATAGAAGGTTGATTTTCAGTTCTAAATCACAAATCTATGAACCCAAAACACAAAATTTGAAAAAAATTGAAACATTTTAGTCCTTGATATTTTTGCAAATATTATTCTATAAAATTTTGAATTTTTATTTAAATCACACATAATTAATTACAATTATTTATTAAACATGAACAAATAATACAATAAAACTACGACGTTTCGATCGACTTATTCTGCGATCGTTTTTTCACTGGACTGTACATGGAGTCTATATAAGCCTGACCGACACGTGATTGGATCAGTTAATCTATAATCGGATTGGAAGCTCATCGAGGGGTGAACCGCGATTGGAATTAGGTGTACACCTTATTTGGAATTATTTTGAAATTCATTAGATAATCTATTGTATTCTATTGTCTTCTACTTGGAAATGAAAGTGGAAGTAGGTGTACACGATTTTAGGTCGCGGTTCACCCCTTGGTGGTCATACTTGAGAACGATCGCAAAATAAGTCGCTCGAAACGTCGTAGTTTTATTGTATTATTTGTTCGTGTTTAATAAATAATTATAATTAATTATGTGTAATTTAAATAAAAATTAAAAGTTTAATCAAATTAATCACAAAAATAAAAGCTTCAACAGCTTCATTAATAATAATTATTCTATAAATTATTTTTTTTAGGAAATTTTACTCATAATATTTTTATTAGGAAATATGTATATAATTTGGCCAGCTTTTACAAGTAGTAATTCATATGTGGAATAAATGATGCAATTAAAATTGAGTTAGAGGGTTATGAAACCTCAGTTAGACCACACCAATCAAACCCAGAGGGATGCAACGATGTCGTAACTTGGTAGGTACAACAGGTGAACAAGCACAGGGTTCTGAAATACCTACTGATTAAATATCATAACAACAAATATAGCTCATATTATAAAATCTTGTATTGAGCTTAAAAAATGCTCTTTACACCAGTGGCTTCTCCAGAGCCCCATTTTTTAATATACTAGTGTATATATTATCCTATACTACTAAAGCGCATTTGTGCCTGCCTCTGTATGTATATATGTACCTATGTCCGTCTCCCAACAAAAACAATCGTCATGGCTACCAATTGGGGTGGAGGGTGGGTGCGAAGGTGGAGTGATGATGCGGGGGTGGGGGTGTGGGTGCAGGGGTGGAGTGGGGGTGGGTTAGGGCATATATATATATATATATATATATATATATATTAACAAAAACACTTGTGTAAAAAAAGGCCAAGTTCGATTAATAAAATCCGTTTGCCAAAAAAAGTAGTGAGATCTAATGTGCTGCCAAGTTCAACATCATCAATTTATTAAATGAGTCGAGAATATATTAGTAACTTCAATTAAAACGGATGTTTTTCATTTCACATGTCCATATATATTTTTTCTTGAATTCACTTTTTTAGTTAAAATTATTTTCCTAAAACTTGGTTTTTATGCATTGTTATGTATGTCACGAATTATTAGTTACCATATCATGAGATCATAATAAGAGGGGAGTGGTGGAGGCCCAATCAAACAATAATAATAATAATTTACTGCGTAAAACATGCGTTTTAATTGAAGCTACTAATATATTCTCAACTCATTTAATAAATTGATGATGTTGAACTTGGCAGCACATTAGATCTCACTACTTTTTTTGGAAAACGGTTTTTATTAATAGAATTTGGCCTTTTTTCACATGTGTTTTTGTTGAGATTGTGTTTTCACTATATGTTAATTTAGCCTATAACTTTTACCCTTTCATTTTAGGTCCTGAAGAAGCGAAAGTTTCGATTTTTGGATTTTTCCTATTAATTGTACCCCAAACTCTACCTGCCTGACAAATTTCAGCATTCTAGGATCAGCGGAAGTACTCTAGAATTTTGATGAGTCATTGAATGGGTGAGTGAGTGAGTGACGAAAAAGCCTATCTTTAGCTTCTTGTAACTTGAATGGTATAAGTAGTAGAAATATGAAAATATGTAATTTAGTTAAGCTTATGGACCAGTATTATGGAAAAAAATTTCAGCCATGTAGAGGTTTCCAGTACGAAGTTACAGAGGCGTCAAAATGGCCTGAGTTGTTTCCTGTAAAGTGTAGTCTGGCAGTGCACACACCCCCATTCGAATCGAACTTGGCTGGGGCACTGCCGTGCCCCCAGATATACAAACGTTGCTCGTTTAATATAATAAAATTAAGGTTTTGTCTGTACATTCGGGTGGTGGTGTGGGTGCGGGTGCTGGGTGGGTTTCCGGGGAAGGGTGGAGTGAGTTTCGAGAGGTGGGGTCCAGGGGTCGTCCTGGTTACTAATTTAAATAAAATTATCTCTATATATAAAATTAAGGTTTTGTCCGTACATTGATGTGGTGGGGAGGGTTTGGGTGCTGAATGGGTTTCGGGGTGGGGGTCTAGGAGGCGAGCCCCCTGGCTAGCAAGAGGTCCGCCGAAGGCGGGCCTTGCAGCTAGTATATATATAAGCAAATGATTCAGGAAGGTGCAGCTCCTATAGGTCTCAACAGCCTTGCCATTTTGACCGTTCGGGGAGAGGGCTGAAGATTTAAGGGTCCAAACCAATATTTAAATAAAAATACTAGATATTATTTTGTTACCAAAACTAATGTGAATTTCACATGTAGTTTTATTGTATTGAGATTAAGAGCTGGTTAGATTTTCGTTAAAATCCAACCAAAAACTAGGTGGGGAGGGGGGTTTAATTTTTAAATTTTCAATCTAAAAAACCAAGTTAGCTGAAAATTATTATTAACAGGTCCAATATTTAAAAAGAGATGTGATTATTTATTTAAAGCAACAAAATGAGGAGATCTCTTAAAATAGAATCATCAATATAAAACCTAGACCCTTTGATAGATTTGTATGAAATTTCGCATATGCATTTTTTACGGCCTTGTGGAAATGACTCTCCGTGTGATAGGGACCCAAAGAAGGAGGGGGAGGGGTTCCTATATTTATTTAAAAGAAAATATAGGAATATCCGATACTTCAAAATTTTTCGTATTAAAACACAATTTTTGGGTTTTCGAACGTTCAGCACCACTTCGCTGTCAAATTGGATAAAAACCGAACAAGCGCTTTCGCAAATTCTTTTATCACTATGAACTCCAAAGACTGGAACTCGGTCCCTGCCAGCGTCTTCCCCGCGACTTATAACCTTCAGCTGTTTAAGACCCGTATCGACAGATACCTTCGACCCCTGCCCAGCCCGTAAAATTACCTCTTCTTCTTCTTTTCACGATGGAGGGGCCATCCCAGGCCTTTAGGGGATGCACCTTTTTGGTCTAACTCCTTCTCTTATCATTTTCATTAAAAACAAAACAAAAAAACAAACAATGCCAGATATAATTCTTAAAAGAAGTTATGATTAGCCCCTAATGGTCCCAAAATTAAATACGGGGGTGGGGGGGGTTCTTTCGTAAATGATTATGAATTATTTTATTAAATATTAAATGTAATAGAGGTAGAAGCTGGGTGGTAAAGTCATGTGGATGTCTACACAGTTTATTTTTTTTTAATTTAAATTTAAAAGTTATTGTTGAAGACAATGACATACAAAATGAATAAATGAATTACACCAAAATAGCGACTTATAGTCTAATTAATTTTCTTGTATTTTAATTTATTTTAAAATTAATTAGATATTTTATATATTTTTAATAATGCCCTTATTATTAGTTTTTAATCTAATATATATCTATATGTAGAATTTGTTTATGATTTTTCAATTAAATTATAGATGTCGGGTCGGTCGCCTAATTAATTTATGCATTCAATTGTGACCTCCTTTGTCTCCCGCCTCTGCCCCTCCCGCTCATGATCATCTCCTTGTCTTTCGCTTTGACAGAAAAAAACGTGACGCTCTAATGTTTACTTTAATTTTCGAAAAAAACATTCATATATATCTAGTTTAATAAGTTATTCTAATTAAAAATATTATTTTCATTAGCTGATTATTCTATGTGTTGTGAATTTTCTTGTAATATCGAACGGATGTCGGAAAAATCTTATGAAATAATATATAATAATATTATAACCAATAATTCTACACATCTAATTTTAGGTGAGTTTTTATATTATTCATAATAATAAAGCCTTTATTTATCATTGAATTAATATAAATATGCTCAATATCCATATATCATACTGGTGGATATATCTAGGTTGTAATTTTATTTTATTTATTTATTTTAATTTTAATACTAGATATAGTTATGGTATTATGTTGTTAATAATTTTTAGCTTTTTCCTTAATATTCAAATAAACTTCCTGAAAAAATTGAATATTTTATGAAGAGGCTATAAAATTTTTTGTCATCGGCAAGCTTGGACTCTAGAAAAATATAAATTAACAAAAAGAAATTGATTATCTTGATCCAAACTTTTGTGCCGAATTTCAGCTCATTATCTACAGCCATTCAAGGGTTCTTTATCTTATATCTTAATATATATAAAAAGAGAAGGTGATGTTTCATTCATTCATTCATCTACTAACGCACAGCTTGAACCGCTTGACCTAGAAAGATGAAATTTGGAGTGTATATTCTTTCAACGATTTATGGGTGAGCTAGAAGGAATTTTTTGAAATTCGAACCCTAAAGGAGGGAAAGGGCCCCAAAATGTGTTTTCAGAGTTTTTCAAGATCTCTTAAACTAGAAAAGATATCGATATGGGTTGAGTTTAGAAAGGTGAAGCATTGAAATACAAACAAACATATAGGAGCATTTTGCTCTATTTTTCCCCGAAAGGGAGATATAGTCATTTTGGAGTAAATTTTTGAAATTTTTAAAGTGCTCCATCTCCTCGAGTTTTTAAGTTTTGGCATTCGAATTTGGTCCATAGATTTATTAATGCTAAATCTCGGGAAAGTTTTTTTTATTTTTTTGAAATTTGACCCCCTGAACTGAAAAATGGGAGATTTTTTATTTTGTGGTCTAAAACACAAAAGTTTTAGTATCTTTTTTCTTGACCTTGGACCAAACTCAACGAAATTTTGTATTCAAAATCTATGGCCCTCTAGAAGGCTAGAAATGCTCAGGGTCAGGGTGGAATGGGTGGGAAGGGTGCGTAGTAGATGCGGAGGTGGAATGGGATAGGGGTGTGGGTTCTGGGGGTGGGGTGGGGTGCAGGGGGCCCGGGGTGGGAATGGTGCGTAGTGGGTGCGGGGGTGGAATGGGATTGGGGGTGGGGGTGGAATGTAGCGGTGGGGTGCAGGGAGCTCGGGGTGCGATGTAGGCGTGTGGTTCACGGGCCCGGGGGGGGGTGGAATGAGGGGAGAGTGCGTAGTGTGTGCAGGGTGCGTGCGGAGGTGGAATGGGGTTGGGGTGCGGGTCCATGGGGCGTAGGAGGCTACCTCCTGACAAGCACAGACGCCCGCCAAAAGCGGGCTTCTCAGGTAGTATTCTATAAAACGATTAGATATATATATATATATATATATATTTTCGGGTTGGTCGAGTGAATAAAGTAAATGCCTTCTAATCAAGCTAGCCCGGGTTCAAGACTATGTCGCTCCAATCCGACTTTAATCTGATCCCTACACTAATTTACACACACACACGAACACTCAATGACCATAATGGATTATAGTTTCCGAAGGCCATTAAAAAAAGTATTCCTTTCCTTAATATTTCTAATCTAGAGATGGTCTTAATTTGAATTGATTTATAGTTTTGAATTGTATATTGTATCTATAATCTATAAGTTGACCTTTATATGTTTATTACTATTTGAATTTGTTAATTTGTATTTCAATTGACTAATTTCTTTGCTTATTCTTTAATAGTCTTATTGCTTGAGAATTCGGACATTGGAAATAGTCGGGTTATCCACTTTAAATATTCTGGTTAAATGAGCTTTGCACCGAAATAAAAAAAATATTTCAATTTTTTTTTAAAGTTTTGTATTATCAACGAAAATATTTATTTTATGCGGCCAACAAAAAAATTACAATTGATATATCGTTTCAAGCTTAATTATGAATATTGTTTGCTTTTGTATAATACAAACTTTTTTTACTTCTATACTTTTATCTAAAGCGAATAGAATTTAAAATTTCATTACTTTTAGGAATGACTAAATGTATCATATCCTGAAAGTTATCCTAGATTAGTATAATAATATTATGATTCTTCTCACTTTTATTGAAAGCACAGTTTATTTAAAAACTGTTTTTCTCGGCTTAAGTTTCGAAATACATTGCTATTCCATCTCTATGACCTACCAATTTGAAAGTAAACTTTTATTTTCCTATATAAATTTTTGTTAAGTGCTAAAAACATCAAAGTAGTTACTAGTTCAAAAAAGTGAAAGTAACTTATACTGACTAGAAAACTTTTGGAGTTTGGATTTATTCTTGACCTTACGCCTCCATCTATTTGAACCAGACCATGCCTTCTTACCCTTGCAGCCCTTCATAAAAATATAATATAACTAGCTGCAAGGCCCGCCTTCGGCGGCCCTCTTACTAGCCAGAGGGCAACCCCCTGGACCCCCCAACCCACGGACCCCACCCACCACACCCTCCGAAACCCACCCAGCACCCCTACCCCCGCACCATGCACCCGTGCCTAACTCCCGCCCCCACACCACCACCCCAACACTCCATCCTGCACCCCACCCACTTCGGACCCCCACCCCCGTACCACCCCACTACGCCATTGGGCCCTCGCCTGAACCCCCCCCCCACTCCACCAACCCTCCACCCCCTCGTGCCCTGCACCCCCGTGTCATCCACCTCCGCCTAGCCCCCTGGACTGCCGCTCCACCCCTGCACTCCCCCTACTCCGTCTTACCCCCCCCCCCCCCGCACCATCACTCTACCCCCGCATCCATCCTCCGCACCCAGTTTTTGCATTTCTAGCCTTCTAGTGACCCACAGATTATGTATACACAATTTGGTTGAGTTTTGTCAAAGAGCAAGAATTTTCATATTTTGACCCCCCCTTTTTGGGGGAATTTTTTTAAACAAAAGTTGTCAGAAATCACATCCCCTACAACTTTGATCATAATAAAATTATAAATTACATCGATTTCTTTATATGTATCTACTAACATATTTTTTCTAGATCTATGTACTTCGATTGTTATTATTACATTATATTGGTTTCACTAACTAATGGAATTCAGGTTTTTATTTAATAAAAGACTGATGTTATGAGAAGCCCTTTATTAAGCCGAATTTCATATTCGAAAGAAGACTCTAAAAAATCATTTGATCGTTTTCGTTTATAAATTAATCTCAAGCCTGATCATTCATCTAATTATCATTTCTAACTAACAAACTAAAGAATGTGTTTTTGCTTGATGTAAATTCTTGTAAGTATACATCATCATCATTGAGTATACAGTCCTAAGACTGGTTTGATGCAACAATCCGTCTCCACTCGTCTGTCCCCCGCCAGCTGTTTGACCTCTCCAAATGTCTGGCATCCCATATCCCCAATTATTTGGTTGAAATATTCTAATATGGGTCTTCCCCTTCCCCTTTTCTTTCCCACCTCCCTCTCCAAGATATCCCTAAGCAATCTCCCATGTCTTAGTGTGTGCCCCATCATCTGACCTCTTCTCTTCTTCAGACTCTTCCACAAGGTTCTTCTTTCTCCGATTCTTCCAAGAACTTCTTCATTTGTAATTTTATCCATCCATTTGATATTCATCATTCTTCTGTAGCACCACATTTCGAAAGCCTCTAATCTCTTTCTTTCTGCTTTTCTAATTGTCCAGGTTTCACACCCGTACATGGCTATGCTCCATACATATGTCTTCAATAGCAACTTCCTGTTTTCTAAGCTAAGCTGAGCAGTATACATATTAATCAAGAATTTATTTATTTGGGAATATAAAACTCGACGGCTGAAGGTAAAGGTCTTTGAAGTTATATTCCCAAATAAATAAAAAATATTGATCTATATTTATATAAAATAAAAGACCCACTCTTTGGTTTATTCTTTTAAAGAGTGTGCCGTCTAATTAAATACTGGTATGTACTTATACATATGGGTTATTATTTTATTTATAAACTAGCTGCGAGTCCCGCCTTCGGCGGCCCTCTTGCTAACCCTGGACCACCAGCCCTCGAACCCCACCCTCACCCACCACACCCCCCGAAACACACCCAGCACCCCCCGGACCATGCCCAACCCCCGCCCCCATACCACCACCCCAACACTCTATTCCGCACCCTAACCCACCAACCCCCTCACCCCCACTCCCGCACCATGCACCCGTTCCCAAACCCGCCCACACACCACCACCCGCATGCCACCCACCCCGGACCCCACACCTTGCCCTCCAACCCTGCGCACCACACCCCGGCCTAGCCACCTGGACCCCATCCCCGCTATGCCCGCTGGACTCCACCCGGCACCTCCTTCTGTGCTTTTTTCGGAAACCACTGAACAGACATACAGTCAGACATACATACAGACAGACAGGAATTTTGTTGAGGGTGTTTTCGTTCATAACTTTGCTTAAAACGTGTGCAACCAAAATTTGGCGTGATTTGGAGCAATGTACAGACAAAACCTTAATTTTATATATATATATTATATTTAAATTGAAAGGTTTTTTAGTCACAAACTAATAAAAGACAATAAATAAATAAAATTATTGCCTTCTATTAGTTTGTGACTAAAAAATCCATTCAATTTAAAAATAATTTAAAAATTAAGTCACTTAAGTTCTGGAAGAATTTTATTTATAAAGTCGATAGTTTGGAAGGTTTTCCTTCATCTCCAGTCTTCGAAACTATGGTCTGAAATAAATAGAATCTTGATCAATTGTTATATCACACTTAAAACGTCCGCTGGACTCATTGATTTATTATTTTAAAAAGCATCTCGTCTCCTTAATGTGAATAAGTATTTTACAAATATCAATTAATATTTTATTCATTATTGGCTTCTAGAGATAAAAGGAAAATCTTTAAACTATCTTTTCAAATAAATAAAATATCGGGTTATATCTAAAAATACTTATTTACATTAATTTATTACAGGACACACTCCTTAAAATTATAAATTAAAGAGTGTGTCATTTGCTTGATACAATATATGCACACAAATACATATATAAATACAATATTCGTATAATTTAGTTTCGAAGTAATCTATTTTGTTTTTGGACTCTTTTGTTAAGGAGTATTTTAGATTTATTACTTTCTTCTCTTTCTCCTACTTATTGTTGGATCACTATATCTACACATTTAATGAAGTTTTTGTTGTCCTTAAATTATAGACTTTAAAAGCAAACTTATTAAAGAAGGGCCAAAGCTTGAACTCAACTCATTATATAATAAATACGAGAATTATTTAGACTTCATATTTTAGCATTAAGACGTATTTGAATACCTGTTTAGATATGAACAGAGATAATTCATTAGTCAAACTACATTATATGATCTTGAAATTGTATTTTGGGTTCGGCTACCCTGGTAATGGAGCAATTTCCTCGTTCCTATAATATAGTTTAATCACGGCTTCTAAATATTGAAGTGATATGATATTGTTAAGTGAACTCAACTCGTCTGTCTGTTAAATCAATGCTGGATCACTTTAAAAAAGTAAATGAAAATAGAGGTTTGACTTGTTTCACCCTAAGTGTATAAAAAGTTTTCGTTTAAGAAAAATTGACTTATTGCAGATTGATTTGATTTATTTTCTTGTTGAGACCTTGGGGCCAGCTTAATGATTTAGAAGCCTTTTTCAGGTTGGATGAAATTGATCAATTTTAAGCAATTTCCTCGTTCTTCTACCATAGGTGGTTCAATGATTTATGTTTTTTAATTGGATTCAACCTGTATTATTCAAATAATTATTTATTACTTCATTTTGCAACTGCGTTGGTATCTTGAGAGCATCGGAACTGATTTTGCAAATAAGTAACATTCAGCGCGGATACATACTTCGTAGATGGCTTGCCGTCTTTTATTATTTACAGTAGCCCCAATCACAGTTGTAATACATGTATTCCACTGAAATAGAGAATAGACTGACCTATGACACCTTTTCCATGTGTTAAAGAAAACAAATTATATTTCAGAATTCTCAATTAAATATTAGAAAATCACAATTGTATTTAAGAAAATGTCAATTGTTTAGTTAGTGATTTAAATAGTACTCCTTCGGTGGGCGTCTCCGCTAGCCACGCAACTTTGCCCCCTGGACCCCCACCCCGTACCCCAACCCCATTCCACCTCTGCACCCACCCTGCACCCCACTACACACCCTTCCTCCCCACTCCACCCCCACACCCTCCCTGGGCCCTCTGCACCCCACCCCTGCATTCTACCCTCGCACCCACCATACACCCCACTAGACACCCTTCTTCCCATTCCACATGCATACCCACCCCGGCTCCTTGCACCCCACCCTTGCATTCTACCCCAGCACCCCAATTCCATTCCACCTCCGCACCCACCCTGCACCCCACTACGCACCCTTCCCACCCATTCCAGCCCCCTGCACCCCACCCATGCATTCCATCCCCTCACCCAGTTTTTGGTTTTCTAGCTCCCTAGAGGCCCACAGATTATGTATACAAAATTTGGTTGAGTTTGATCCAAGGGCAAGAAAGATAAGAAGCCTTTTGTGTTTTAGACCACAAAATCAAAAATCCCCCATTTTTCAGTTCACAGGTCAAATTTAAAAAAAATAAAAACCCCTCTGAGATTCATCATTAATAAACCTATGTACCAAATTTGAATGCTAATACTTAAAAACTCTAGGAGATAGAGCACTTTAAAAATTTCAAAATTTTACCCCAAAATGACTATATCTCCCTTTCGGGGACAAATTGAACAAGATACTCAAATATGTTTTTTTGTATTTCAATGCTTCACCTTTCTAAACTAAACCCATATCGATATCTTTTCTGGTTTAAGAGATCTTGAAAAACTCTGAAAACATATTTTGGGGCAATTTCTCCCTTTAGGCTTCGAATTTCAAAAAATCCCTTCTTAGCACACCCATAAATCGTTGAAAGAATATACACTCTAAATTTCATCTTTGTAGGTTAAGCGTTTTATGCTGTGCGTTGATAGATGAATGAATGAATGATGAAACATCACCTTTTCTTTTATAAGTACAATATTAAGATGTTTATTTTCTGAAATATAATTGAAATCTTTTGAAATAAAAGTGAATTTTTCTAATTATAAATTGAGAATTCCCAAATACACTTTGGGATTTTCTGAAATTGAATTGATATTTTCTCAAATAAAATTGGAAAAAGTGTAATATCAACTAGGTTACTACCCTTCTCTATCTCTACTAAAAATTCAACCACTATCTCTTGAGCTAGATTAATTCTTTTTAATCTATCTTTAAGACTTTACTGGTCAAGTTGAAGATTGGAAATATTTGTTCTTGTTATGCATGAACCCTTGATGAAAAAAATAATTGGATAACATTTTCTAGTTCTTCACGACTTCTATTTCTATTTCTGTAAATGTTTCCAATTGAGTTAAATCTGCCCATTGATTTGTTTACGTAATTAAGCTTCATGCTACTATAGTATGTCAAAAAAGCCTAGCCTTTTTTCTAAATTCAGGGTGTGTCTCTTTAATCTTAATTATTACAATCTCAATATATTATTCCATAAAAATTATCAATAAAAAAATCCCATTTTCGATTGTTTTAATATTAAAGAGGGTAATTAATTCATTCAGAATAAATTATTATGGACCCTTCTATCCATAAATCAAATAATTAAACAAAAGCGACTTTAAATGGATTTTTCCCTATTTTATTCATTTTTTTTTTAATTTCAATGCGTAGTATTAACTCAAATGATGATAAATCACTCGAGATATAGATATTTTTATTTAATAAAAATTATTACTCAATATATATATATATATATATTTATTTATTTATTGATAAAATATCTCAATAGATTAAATTGTCTTGCTCTAGAACGCATATTAACTAATTAACAAGTAACAAACTTGGCTTTGAATATTTAATAAATCATTTAATTAGGCTTAAATTATACCTGTAGAAATCTAATTAGTACTAGTATAATGAATTTTCTCCTATTCTACACGACACAATCGGAAAATGAATTTCGCTTCAGAATAACTTATGATCCAAGTTCAATGGAAGGCGAAGATAATTTAGAAATTCATTGAATACGACAAGTTCGATTTGTTTGAACTCGTCAATTAAATGAGAAAACCAGGAGGAATTTTCTTGGGTTGGACCATGCATGGTGAAACTAGACAATTTGTTAAAATTATATATCAAGTCAACTCAGTCGTTGTGTTAAAATCGATGTTATTGATATAGTGTCATTTTACTTCTGAAACGAGTCCTTTTTATAAATGGGTAATGCATTTTCAGAGGAATAGAATAGAATATAGAATTGAATAGAGATTCAATCTCACTAAGATGCTTGCAACATGACTGGGTTTGGAATAAGTCATTAGATATGCCAAAAGCACAAAATGGGTTGCCCTAAGCTATCAGTTTATAAAATGGTAATCCAGTTTTAGAGTTATCAGATCCCAGACCGTCCCTGAGAAAATATTTTTTTCTCGGTAGGCTCGGAGACAGACGAATCCTGCCTGCCAGGATGCTTTGGAACAATTCACTCCATTTTTTTGTTATTTATTTTTGATTTATTAATTGTATTTAAAAATATCTGAAAGGTGAAGAATAATCATTTTTAACCATTATTTTTTTTCTAAAGTGTGTCTGTCTAGATTTCAATTACAACGATAACTCAAGACTAGAACTTATAGAAAAATTGTTCTGCTGCCAAAATGTTTGTATTTCCAATGCGGAGATCTGCCTAGATTTTGGGCTCTCAAGCTTTAGGACTTATTCTTCAAAAATACAGAAAATATCATTTTTTCTCAAAATAATTAAAATAAAACATAAATCTTTATTAGTTGTTCGGTGATGAAGTTGATATACTAAGGCCTCTTGGAGAAAAGTTCGTGGCTTTTCTCTTGTAAATAAAAAATCTGTTTTCTAGTTTTATCTTGTTTTAGAAAAAATATTTTTTTATTTACAAGAGAATCCACCAACTTTTCTCCAGGAGGTCTTAGTATCTCAACTTCATCATCGAACAACATAAATTACGGCCTAAGCCAAGTACCACGTACTGAATATTAATAAATTTTTATTTGTTTATTACTAGATACTAGAACGTTCTAACTAGCGAGAGTACCGAATCTTGAAAAGATTTTACTTTTTCCTCCAAGTAATATATTGATTTTTTATAATATTTATATACATGTATATGTATATATACTCCTTTTGTTCTTTTACTTATCGCTCGAGTTTTTTTTTTTGTCACAATAGGCTATATTTTATTTTTATCCCCAGCACTTTTTAAGATTCACTTTTTTTTTCTAAATAGAAAATCTCACTTTGCTGGTTGTTTCGCTGTAAACGTTTCACGAGTTTATGAGCTCTAATTAAGGATTGCCGTTTCTGTTTTTTAAAAAATAGAAAAAAAGGAGAAAAAAAGTTTACCATAAATCATGAAAGATTAATAAATCTCTTAACGGTTAGGCCCCTTTAAGCCACAAACGGCTCTAAGCACCTCCAAGTAGATCTTGAATAATATCTGCTTTATGTAAACAGCCGCGTCGTTGGAATTGAATTTCAAAACACGAATATAATAATAATAATAATAATAAATGGCAACAAAAGCCACCAAGATAGATCGGGTACCTTTCGTTTGGAGAAAATCGGGTCAATTGTCTGTCGCCTCTTAAGGAAAATGAGATTTCGCCAGATGTCTTAGATCAAACTTCCACCCTCCTTCTTTTTCAACCATCTCGTTGGAATTTTCACTCAACCCTGCCGCTCTTTATCTCTCCCCTGACTTTTTTATATTTTTATTTTCTGTTTCTTTATTCATTGCAGACAAATTTGTAACCCAAGTAGGACAGAATAGCATTACATTTCTACCATTGCTATGCATTATATTATCTCAAAACAAAAATAATATTAAATTTCAATTGCAAGTTGAGATAAGCAGACAACTTACTAGCAATTGAAAATATTTAGTTTGCCAAGACTAGTAGAGTTGAGGATTCATAAAGAGAAATCACTGATCTTATCCTCTGCTTGATGCAAATAAACATATTCATAGTTATTAGTTATCATATACTACTAAAAGGCATTTGTGCCTGCCTCTGTAACTATCTACCTACCAATCTACCTATCTCCATCCCCCAGGGGCTGGAAGGTGGGGTCCAGGGGAAGAGTGGAGGTCCAGGGCTTGAGGAGTCCAGGGGGCTACTAAAGGGCATTTGTCCCTGTGCCTGTACCTATATCATCACATACTACTAAAGGGCATTTGTCTCTGTCTCTGTTAGTATGTTTGTTCCGTCCCCCCAGGGGTAGGGGTTGGGATCCAGGGGGCTACTAAGGGGGATTTGTACCTATGTCTGTACTTATATATATACCTATGTGGGGTTGGGAGGTGGGGTCCAGTGGAGAGAGTTTGGATCCAGGGGAAAGGTGGGGTCCAGGCGATGCGGAGTCCATGGATGGAGAATCCCGGGTTAGGTTTACTGGGTTGGAGGGTGATCAGAGGCGGTGGAGAGGGTCGGTGGGATGGAGAGTGGTTGTAGATGGAGGAGAGGGATGGTTTAAGTGACGGGGGGGTCCAGGGGGCGAAACCCTTTGACTAACAAGATCCCCACCGAAGGCGGGCCTTGCAGCTAGTATATATATATATATATAATTTGTTAGAGACTATAGTTTCTAAGTTTTGATTTTCATCATCAGTCATTTTGATTAGAAATATTGTATCTGTTATTTCGAATGGGTTGAAATACCAGATTGGATGTAATTCATTTTGCTGTAATAGTAATCTGAATGAATTGAATAATTCGATTGTGAAGCAATCAGCTTATTAAATCAACAAAATGAATTTATATACATTCACTCGGGTATTTCAACCCGTGGAAATAATAGATCGAATATTTCTAATTAAAAATACAAAAGTTGTGATATTTTTACTCCAATCCAAAATAAATATTACCTGGAATTAATTGAAGCAAATGATATCTACTTAACGTCAGCCTCAGTTTTTCTTGCAAACGCTTATTTTTTGAAGATATTTTGCATTATATTTTTGCTTATTTCTAGAATAATCGTCCTGAAATTGATATTTAGAGTTTAAATTGTTTGTAGAATATCGACCTAGAATTAATCTTTATGGGAAACATCGCGTTGTCTTTCTTGAAAAAGATCTTACCAATTCACAGCTTCCACAGCATTACAAACACTAATTCGGTTCTTTAACATAGTAATTTAGAAAATTTACTCAATTCAGTGATCACTTTCCCAAATTCTGATTAAGAAGCTGCTTCATAGTGATCGAAAACAGCACAAACCTTGAGTTGTATGATTTTCATATCCGTAATGATTTTTAACGTTTGTTATGCTTTCTTCATCTTTTTTATATTTCTTTATGGCGCAATATGGATAAATATAAATATTCAAGGTGTATTAATAAAATTACTCATTCGCTTAAGTTTTTTCATGAAGCTTTTCGAAATTTATAAATTCTTCGGTTGATATTAAGCTATTATATTGAATTAATTTTATATCTTCCCAATCTCGAAAAGCTTTACAAAAAAACTTAAAGTAAGTTAATAATTATTAATATATATTTAATTCATAAATATTCTTAAATGTGTAATTTTACTTGGATTTGAATAAACATATCAGTGAGGTACTAACTATTTTTATTATTTACTCATTTATATTGTTCTTCAAATCAGTGAATAAATTTGTGACACTACAACATGAATGTATGATTTTGTTTTTATAAAATTTAACAGAGCAGGAATTTTTCAAAAACGCGGATAATCAATACTTCTTTAGCTCTTATGCATTAAGCTCTTTCTTTCCAACTTTCTTATTTCGGTTTCCATCAAGTTGTGTCATTTGTTACGGCTCTAATGGAATTGTTTTTATTTCTCATATTGCGATTGAAATAATACTTGGTAAATAAACATCCGATAAGCGAGAAAGAGGATTTAAAAAAGGTCGAATTTCACCTTCCGGAATCGATCAACCCTCCCTTGATTAGCTCTTTTTTACCCTGTGATTAATGACTCTATCTTTAAAGCCACGTTTGTCACATTGCTCATTGGTGACGTTGTTTTTATTTTATTTTTTTGTTTGTTTTTCAGATGTCTTCGCAACATGGAGATGGAGGGTCGTCGAATCGGGCTGCCAGAGGCCCGGGTCACCCAGGGACTTTTGCCTGGGTGTGTGTGGGGATTCCCCTGTGCCCAGGATCCGTGCGTGCCTCAGGCGCAATGTACCCATCGCGGGGTTCATGATTTCGAATGCGTCTGCGATCTGCCACTATGTGTCAAACCAGACTACGCAGAGAGTTACAAGGTGAGAGGAACATATTTCACACCTAATCATCATCAAAACTTATATTTTAATATTTTAAATTATTATTACTTATATTATTTTAATTTCCATCGTTATCATCATCAAAGTACACTGGATGCAATTCAGAAACGAGTAATTAAACTAATAGAAGACCTGGCCCTAACAAACCCACTCGACTCCCTGGTTCACAGAAGAACCGTTTCTGCCCTTTCCCTGTACTACAGATATTATCATGGTGTCTGTTCAGTAGAGCTGAAATCAATTATCCCCCTTATTTGAAAAAAGCAACTTTAGGATTGTCTGGCTCAACCCCCCCCCCCCCTAAAAGTGTCTGGCTTAGTTAATTTTTAATTTAAAATCAACTTAACTGTCGAATAGTGTTTGTTGGATTTTGAATCAAACACTTTTTTTTGGCGAACATTTTTACAACTTTAACCTATGCGCAGTAGCAGCAGTACCCCAGGTAGATCAAGAAAACAGCCGATTCCCTACTCATCTATTCTATTAATATCTCTAGGTGAAATATCTACTTGAATCAAACACTTCATGAAAAATTACTCATGGCCTCTTGGACTATATAGGCTACGCAGGCTGCAGCTTATGGGCCTGCACCACAAAGGGTTTACTTTTTTTTAATATATTCAACAAGGTTTTAATTAAGAGTCATACACGTTTATTTTTAAGTTCTTAATTGGATAATTGCTGAAAATGCGGTTTTTTAGGTTAATTAAAAAAAAATATTTTCCCCGGTAGGGCCCGCGACACAATTCAAGCATAGGGGCCCATAGATCCTAAATCCGGACCTGGGAAATGGCGTTAAAAATTACATAAATCTCCAAAAAATTTTAGAAATATTTAATTAATAAAGTAAAGGAGTGTAGTTTCACAATGAATGAAATAAAACTCAGAGATTTATACAGACTCAATATATTTCGGGTTATTAGTCCATCATCAGGAGTTTACATATTAAAAACTCCCTTTTAACAGTTTTTAATCTGTAAACTTCTGATGATGGATTAATAACCCGAAATATATTGAGTCTGTATAAACCTCTTTGAGTTTTATTTCTTTCATTGTGAAACTACACTCCCTTTACTTTATTAATTAATATAATGTGTCACCTAAAACCCACACCACTTTCCCTAAGTAAAAAATAAATATTTAAGTCAATTTTAATAAAAGTAAAATTATTAATATTATTATTATTTGCAAGGAATCTCCTACATGCAATATAAACATATCTATTAAAATCTTTGATTTGATCTAAATTCATTTTCATTATTATTATTGCTATTCTTTTCTCTCCTTTTGAAGGAGGTTTATGTACTATACATCGGCTGTAAACAGCAGAGATGATAGTTTCTATCGAGGGGTGAACCGCGACCTAAAATCGTGTACACCTACTTCCACTTCCAAGTAGAAGACAATAGATGACAATAGATTATCTAACGAATTCCAAAGTAATTACAAAGACAGTGTACACCTAATTCCAATCGCGGTTCACCCCTAAGTTTCTATATTATTGTTGAGGGAAGGTTCGGGAACCTCCGGACTGTCGCGCACGTACCCAGCAGTACAACCTTCTGCATCGTCGTGATTATTATTATTAATTTTTTTTAAACCAAACCATTATATATAAAATAATATAACGAAATATTAATTTCAAAAACGAAATAAACAGAAATGCCATTTCTCTTTGATTGAATAATAATTATCAAGAACATTCATCTGTTTTTGATTTTACAATATTGAAGAATTGCCTCTCATAAAGGTTTTATAATCAATCCTTCGTTAAATTGGTTTTGAGATTGTTCTATGAATGGAAGGAAGTTTTGAAAAGCTTCTGCTTTGCCGAGTTGTTGATTCATAAAGAGAAATCATTGAGGAAAGGAAGTCTTTTATTGATTTACTCATAATTTTTTTTTTATTATAATTAATAATATGGAATGAATAAAGCTTTTTTATTTATTTCTGCCATTTGGATATTTGATTCTGACCAAGGCAAAGTAGTATATCTGACTGTGTGGGTAAGTGATATGCGAATAAGTTAAAGAAACAGATTAAATGTTTAAATAGACTAAGTTCCCATCGTGGAAAGAAAATATAAACTAAACGATTATATTTTTATTTATTTGGTTGAGACTTTGTGCGACTTAAAAGATTTTTTCGACTTTTAAACAGCAATGAAATTATAATTCTCTGCCTTCTGATTTTAAAGTCATTTTCAAAGGATATTACTATAAGTCTAGAATTGCTTTCTTACCATGTTCAAAGCACCGGGTTTCAAAGGAAGCTTAGAAACATGTGGCTGCCTAGGTTCTAAAATTGGTGCCGACAATAAAAACTGTCTCCATGCTATTCACAGTTTTTTAAATTCCTGTCATGTTACTTTTATGTTGTGATGAAACTGTATTAGATGAAGGAGGAGGTATCAGCCAAAGTTGAATGCGCTGGGTTCAATAAAATCCTGAATAAAATTTTCGGCCTGAATTATTTGGCCATCTTCAGTTAATTGGGAGCATTTTGTGTATAACTCCCAATTAACTGAAGATGGTCAAGCAAATTCAGGCCCGAAACGTTTTATTCAGGATGTTTTATTGAACCCAGTGCATCCAACTTTGGCTGATACCTCCTCCTTCATCCAATACAATGTTACTTTTATTCAAACGGAATTGAATAATCATCATCATTGAGTATACAGTCCTAAGACTGGTTTGATGCAACAATCCGTCTCCACTCGACTCTGTCCCCCGCCAGCTGTTTGACCTCTCTAAATGTCTGGCATCCCATATCCCCAATTATTTGGTTGAAATATTCTAATCTGGGTCTTCCCCTTTTCTTTCCCACCTCCCCCTCCAAGATATCCCTAAGCAGTCCCCTATGTCTCAGTGTGTGCCCCATCATCTGACCTCTTCTCTTCTTCAGACTCTTCCACAAGGTTCTTCTTTCTCCGATTCTTCCAAGAACTTCTTCATTTGTAATTTTATCCATCCATTTGATATTCATCATTCTTCTGTAGCACCACATTTCGAAAGCCTCTAATCTCTTTCTCTCCGCTTTTCTAATTGTCCAGGTTTCACACCCGTACATGGCTATGCTCCATACATATGTCTTCAATAGCAACTTCCTGTTTTCTAAGCTAATTGAGGAGGAGCATAGTAGTTTTTGTTTTGAATTAAACCCCATTTTGGAATTGAATGGTAAACACTTAATGAAGAATCTGGATGTTGTGACTCACTATTTTAGAGGAAAAACAGGGGCATGCCCTATTTCTTAAGAGAATTGATAATAAATCTAACCGTTATAAATAGACTTTACATTTCTAACAAAATCACAAGAGGTTGTCATCTATGAAACCGAAATGCTATGGGTTTATTTTTAATATTTTTATATGTAATTACCTCCTCGGGTATTCAACCATCTTTTTTTTAATTATATATTATATGGCTATGTGCTTAAATTCAAAATCACTAGATTACGAAATTTTACAAATAAGGATTTTAATCTCTGAGTGAAATATTTAGTGCGATACATTATTTTGCCAGAGGGGCTCAACTCACAAGATATCCAATTGTCTCAGATTGCTAATTTTGGCACTTGGGTTCGATTCCCGAGGGGGTAGAAACAACTCTTTGCCATATAATTAAGAATAAACTCATTTCATTTCGGATCTAATGATAACAACCTCTTGTGATCTTGTAACTGTGATAACTTTGAATGTGGTAATTAATGTAAGTATAAATGCAAAGATGATAATGTTTTTGACTAGTATATCTACTTATAATCGAGTTAAAGTCTGAGAAAGCCATCGTAGACGAAACGCTGCCTAAGAAACGTGTATATAAGTATCAATTTTTATTTGAAAAATTATGTTCCACTATATTATTTTATTCGGAATTTGTTTTTTTCATTATTCCCAGGCTCTCATCAAATCTCCATTTGTATTACATTAATCTTTCTAGTTGTTTTTACTTAAGATCAGGCAAATTATATGTCTCGTCTAATTTAATTTCGAAACAATCATTCATAATCCTTGACATTTCTGTTGTTTTTTTTTTTAATATATTTTCCCTTATTCCCAGGAATAGAACTTCAGCTGGGAGTAGATGGACCAATAGATAGATAATCTTCGCGTGATGCTTCCGAGTGATTCATCACTGCGCTAAACATTGGACTAACAGGTTTTGCACACGCAAAAGAGCAAAATGGAGACACGGGGAAACCCCGCCTGCGCCCGCCCTGTTGGTGTTACCCAAACATACAAAACCTAAGGGTGAACTTCAATTTCCATAAATCATTCCATCATATGGGCAGGGAATAGAATAAAAGAGAACGAGAGATAGAGAGAGAAACTGGGATGGTGTGAATATTTAGAGGCTCGGTTGCCCCAAATAAGGTTAAGTAGATAGAGGGGTTGGATTGTCGAATGAAAATGGGGGAAGAGGTGTTCGTCGAGGGCCATTATGCACAGGTAATATAGATTCTAACGAAAATTTCAATTTATTTATCTCCGACGGGACGATAATTAAATTTTATGTGCAAAACTCGCTCTGCACCGGCGGTAGTTATTGAATCCACTTTGGATAACCCCCTTCGTCTATGAAATAGAAACAAAAACAAACAAAAAAATGTGTTTATTTCTGTTACTTAAGATAATGTATTTTGAAATAAAACAATAAAAATTCCAATCAAGTTTTAATAGTTAGTACCTGAGGACCCGAGCGATGCTCGGTAACTTCTTCTTTCAGTTAAAACCTTTATTTTAATATTATTTTTAATTTAAAATTCTGATAAAAAAGTCGATTTTTATTTGAGAGCCGTTTTCAAATTAAAAAAAATACAAATATATATAGTATTCGCCCACTGTCCCCCCCCCCCCCACCCGGCTTGACTCCACCCCCGAACCTCGCCCTACCCCGATCCTCCACCTCCTGCACCTGTTTTGATTCAACCATATGATTCATTTTTATTCATCCAATTGTTAATAAATAAAACCTATCAAAATGTGTTGCTTTTTCAGAAAAATTGAGTACTGTTTAAGCGAAATATATTTTTAAATAAATTCTTGATTATTTTTTATTCTATTAAATAAATAAAGTTCTTTATAAAAACAATTATAAAACGTTTATTAATATTTCTAACGTTTATGGAGAACAAAATATGTTAAAATACACAATCACAATACTTCTTCAAGGCCTTTGAGAACAATGAATTAAGGCAACCCATTGTCTACCTGGGTACAAAAGGAAAAGAGTAACCTTTTTTAAAACCCTAAGAATGGGATTTGTCTACCTGAGAATAATTAATTTGATTACGAAAAAACCCATCATAAACAATTTTGTCGAAGATGAGACCGTGACAGATCGAATTGTCACCCCAAAACCCCTAATCCGTGAATTTCATCAAAATCGGTAGAGTCGTTTTCAAAATATAACCAAGATACAAATATATATACAAATAAATATACAATTTTTGCTCTTTTAATAAGAGTAGATATCTTGTGAAGCAGGAAATTTTTCTTCCACTATCAAACTGAGATTCAAATTGGAGGAAAAAGTGAAACTTTTTCAAAACTCGATACTCTTTTTAGATAAAGAGAATCGAGGAGGTTGTCCTCTGCTTTATGCAAATAAACATACACACACATATTATCAAATATATACTAATATGTATATTGTTGCTGATCTTACATAACCTCGTAAGTCCGATTTTTGGTCAAATACGTATTATACGTTTATACCGACCAACTTTTCACGGCGCATCTGTCTATTAAAAACCTTATTATTCTATTCCAATTTAATTTCGTGCTTCGGACAAATAATAAATATTGCATTGTATTTGTTTGTTTTCGTGTTTAAAATGGTTTTTCTTGTTTTCTGGTAAACAATGAATTTAGAACTCGCGAGGTTTTGTAAGATCAGCGACGATATATTGTTTATTTGTTTGAGACCATAGTTTCGAAGGCTTGGCCTTAATCATCAGTCTTTTTTAATTATAAATATTATTTTTCATCGGGTCAGTATCGCGTGGATATTGAGAATTTGTTGCTCTTAGCCGATAAGCCAGTCAGAATTAAACAGAAAACCTCCTTGTTTCTCTTTATGAATCAACAACTCTGCTACCCTCGTCAAAATGAAAACTTCTCAATTAACTCCTTTTACAGTTTTGGTGAATTAAAAAAATAATTAATTCTTCCAAAACTTAAGTGACTTAATTTTTAAATTATTTTTAAATTGGAAGGTTTTTTAGTCACAAACTAATAAAAGACAATAATTTTAGTTGATTATTATTATTTATTTTATTGATCGACTAAACATCAGTTTCATTTTTCCAAATTTTAAAGTTTTTATTTTTAAAAGTTTTATTAGTACTAGAACTGAAGATGGTCAACCAGTGGTGCCCGAAACTTTTTAGTGAATCAATAAAATAAATAATAATAATTAACTAAAATTATTGTCTTTTATTAGTTTGTGACTAAAAAAAACTTTCAATTTATAAATAAAAATAATTAATTTATTAAATAGTATTATAATGGGTTGGAGTTGTTTAAAAACTAAAATCATATTATTTTATTTTTCCCCACTGTGAAACACCACCAACTCCAACCCATTATAATTTAAAAATGTTTCACTAAAAATACAAACAGCGATCCCTAAGTTTTATTAAATGGTAGTTCTCAAAATACACCTGTTCCATTGATTATTATTTTCTAATATAGAAAAGGATTAAAATCTCAAAAAATATTTTTTATAACTTTATATTTCTTCAAAGGGAAAATCTGGAGGTAGAAATACCAAAATTGAATCAGTTCTCCTCAAACTTTAGTACAAGAACTATCTTTCTACTACTTTTCGTTCTTAAGTTAACGATTGTATCTGAATTCAGAAACCCACCCAGGCACAGAAAAAAATCATACTTAAAAATTGTTTTTCTCCATATTTTTCTACACAATGAGCAAAAAAAAAAAATGAAAAATTTTCAGTGAATTACATACTAGGTCCGCCCGGGAGGCAAGCGAAGCCATTTTATGGGTATTTTTAAAAAATAAATATTTTCAAAAAATCAAATACTTTTACTATAGAGCCTAGATCTTACGCACCCTTCAAGCAGAGGTGACGAATTGATTGCCTATATTCAGGCGTTTGGTGCTTACAAGGCTAGAACTTTTCTTTAGGAATAATCTAAATGTTTTAAAATATTGTTTAGGATTAACCTATACAAATTCAAGAATAGGTATAATATATATATATATATACCAGAGGCGTGCTGTCCATGGATGCTGTGGATGTGGCGCATCCCTAAAATGTCAAAACATTTAGAGTATTTTCATACAGTGTCATAAAAAATCTAATATTAAATATCAAAAAATTCTATGAAGCCCAAAAGTATTCAATGGAATTTGCAAAAAAAATAGCTAGGAATAAAATAAAATTTAAAAAAATGAAGGTTACTTTTTTGGACAGCATCCCCTGGTTGAAAAGTCACAGCTCGCCACTGATCTATACGTCTCTGTATAAGCAGTTCATTCCGACACTTTTTAGTGCGTTTATAAAATACTTGGATTATTTTATATTTCCAAAAAGTAGAATAAAGTCCTGTAAATATATCTTTAGTTTCTTTCATTACTTTGGAAACCTTACAATTGCGAACCAGGCAAATTAATTTTTGAAAAAACTTTTCTTTCTTCTCGATTTGTTTTTTCCTTATAATTTTAAAATTCTAATTTGAATCAAAGGCGTTAAACTTTAACAGCCAATGAAAGTAAGATGCCGGGTTCGTTCGTTTCTCAAATTGCGTTCCTCTTTTAGTAGAATGTCTGACCTTAAACAGAATCAGAGGTAAAATAAAAAAAAATAAATAAATAAAATAAAACGAAAATACAAACAAAAGAATCATTTGGAAAGCTAATGAAGGTCCTCTTTTGCTTGTCATGAAACTTTAATATAAAAGTAAAATAGTGGAAGTTAGTGGATTTCTGCTGGTCGAATGGATAAAACAAAAGAACTGTTTAGCTATTACAGTACGAAAGTGGAAATTAATTAAAAAATCGAAGAAACAAACCAAAAAATAGAGAATTTTAATAAATTATAATGGTTCAAATTCGTCCCTGTAACAATTGCAGCTTTTACTAATTTGACCTCCAACAACAATATTTTACAGATTCGAGCAGATGAATGAGGCATAAAATTATTAAGGAGTTTCGGTCTTGGATCGAAGATCAAAATGTACCAAATTATTTTTACAAACAATGAATATATAGTATAAACATAAAGATAAACAAAGAGGTTGTCCTCTAGCTTGACGCAAATAAACTTACACAATACACACACATATATCAAATATACATATATATATATAGGTAAATATTTACTACAAAGCCCATATGTCTGATTCTTTGGAGAATCGACACAGATGAATTTTGTTCAGATATTCAATTTTTTTTAGAATGTTTAATGTTAACGTTAGATGAACGCGAAAGTTAAAACTTTTTATCCGGTCTCTGCCCTATTTTGTTGCAATTGGGATCTGATTCGTTTTGATACTGAACCAAGAGATGAAAAAAGATAGGACCCAGCCGGGTACGGTCCGGGATCCTCTGCGTTAAGCCCGCAAATGTCGTTTTCCATTTAAGCGATGGGTCCCCAACTAGGTTATATAATCAAATTTTATATATATTCAACTCTTCAGTTCAGGCGCGTTTCCAACTATTTTCCTAATAGTATGGTTCTTATAAATTTACTACAAAGCCCATATGTCTGATTCTTTGGGGAATCGAAACAGATGACTTTTGTTCAGATATTCAATAATAAATTTTATTTAGAATGTTTAATGTTAACGTTAGATGAACGCGAAAGTTAAAACTTTTTTCAGGTCACTGCCCTATTTTGGTGCAATTGGGACCTGATTCGTTTTGATACTGAACCAAGAGTTGAAAAAGATAGGACCCAGCCGGGTACGATCATGCATCCTCTGCGTTATGCCCGCAAATGCCTTTTCAACTCTTGGTTCAGTATCAAAATTTATTTCTTGGGGTCAGTATCGTGTGAATATTGAAATTTTTTGCTCTTACTGTGCCGAGAAGCCAGCTAGCATTAAAACTAAAACTAAATAAAAAACTTTTAATTAAATGAAAATATAAATGCCAATGATTTAGTTTGTAGATGTTTCAGCATTAAATGTTTTTATCTTTGCCCACTAAAAATCCGGAATAGAAAAGAAAAACACAGGGTCAGCAAGACTTCTTTGACCATCGACCCCTTCTTGATTTGTGTTGACTTTTTATCAACCCCCTCAATCTTTACGTATTAGGTAATTTTAATATTAAGGAAAGTCAGAATCAACTCAATAAATAAATAAATATATGGTAATAGGACAAGCAAAAAACATACTCATGAAAGTTTTTGGATTGTATATTTTATAGATTCAGTGTTTATTAGGTATAAATAAAGTATATGATTATTAAATTGGCTTACCTTGATATGGATACGTTTTTGTTTTTCACATTACATATCCTATATAAAATATACATTGATATTCTTATATTTTTTAATCGACTCCTGAACTATTCGACCCCTAAAATATTATATCTGGGATATCGTCCACTTTTGTGACTACTACTCCAATGTCTATTTACGAGTAAATAAAATAATAAATTGACCAAGGAACCCATTTCCCAATCCAATGATAAAATAAAGTAAAAACTTATAAATATTTTAAGGTAAATGAGGAAAACTGATACGGTACTTTTAATGAAAATTTACTCGATATTTATTTTAACATTTTTAATTTTCAACATATTATATAATATATAATTCCAATTAGACTATTATTTTAATTTTATTACCGAACGGAACGAATTAATTTTTCAGCTTTTGCCATTTATTATACCTGAGATAACATTATTATAAAAGAGCTTTTTTCACATCTCTAAATCTGATTTCAACTATAAAAACATATTTTTAAATAAATTTATGAATAAATTATTCATCTGCGACACTCAATTAATGATTTGGATCCTCTTGATTATATGAGGATCGCAAATGAAGCCGTAAAAATCAATTTTCATGGTCATCATTATTGAATAAATTCGATCAATAGATGACGATTCAGCTAAAATATTTAGTTCGAAGGATGCTTTCACATGCTACACTGCAATTATTATTTATTAGTGAATATATTAATGAAATGTACGCGTTGAAAAAGCTAAAGACATTTGTTTGTCGGAGCAAACAATTTTCATTATAGTGGCGGATATTTGATAATCTAGAAAATAATTGACCATTTGATTTCGCAGTTGTAACAAGAAAAAAATGCGAGGTTCATATTGATTGTTTTGGGCAATCGATTTAGCACAAAGTCATAAACAAATTTCAGCAATTTCAAAAAAGTAAATTGAACTCTTTTAAGATTGGTTGGCAAAATTCACAATCAGCAACTCAATGGCCCTGAATTTGAATGCACACCCTACCACCAATAGCGCGGCAATCATCTTTTATCAGGCCACTTAGACCAGGCATTAGTGCCAGCCCGCCCGCCTGTATCAGTGGACATTTTGTAAAACCCAAGCTGAGACGCCTGCCTTCATTGCAAGTGGCCTTTTACCTGCCCCTCCCACCCACTGTACCCAAAAAGATCGTCTGACATTGTCAAATGGGCTTCGTGCCCGCCAATATCTTCTGTCCCACAATATCAGAATGCAAGAATCCCGCTGAAGGCAGGCGTCCGCAGCTTTGTATACCTGGTACCATACAGGCTTCGATATTGATCCAGAATTCTTTCATCCCATTTGAAGTTCGTAGTTGTAAAACTGTCCAAACACACTCAGCAAGATTTGACTAGCTCGAGTTGAGCTACTCAAAATAGAAGTCTATGGCTGAAACCAATCTCTGGGATTGGATATAGTATTTTTTTCAGTTGAGATAAAAACTTGCGAATCTCTGACACATTTATTTCAAGAATCATAAAGAACCAATCTCACATATGTAACCTCGTCATGTCATGGCAATCTCAAAATTTATAGACCTGATCATGAGAAATTATAGCCTTCGTTTCCAGTGAAGAAATGAGGAGAACCGCATTTCTAAGTGTCCTTCAAGACCCCCTAAATCAGAACCCAACTCAGATCTGATAAATCGTCTCTGAAATGGGTCTAGTCTCAGCATAACATTTCTGACAACGGCTAGTGCTGAGAGAACTTGATTCACACTTCAAGATCCATGCAAATCTTTGACTTTGAATCTCGCCTCTTGTAAATGGAACTGCTGCTTTGCATCGCATCTGGTCAAAATCGCTGAAATGTTAAAGTAATCAAAGCAGGTAAACATAAAACAACACCTGTTCCTTTAGAACAATGGGGTATAGTGCCAGGTTGATGGTCAAGCTTGTTGAGAATCTACTCACGTAACTTAATTAAGGCCAGAGACGCTGTAGAAGACTAATGTCGGATTGTACAGGAGAATATATGGCTTAAAACTAAAGCATTAGAACGAAGTTCTAAGTTGCATTTGGATCTGGTGAAGGATGATGAGTAGGCTTCTTCCAAATTGCAGGGCCAAGGATGAACAGAATGATGGAGATGGATAGCAGGAAAGGTAAGGGATGAGATAAATAGAAATGAATATAAATAGATAAGATTTCCATTTTGACAGGAGAATCTTGGCAAATGGAAATACAAGTCAGGCTTTATGCTCGCTAAATACTGCAGGATCAACAAGCGGATGTATTTTCTCATTTGGACCCAAAATCAACATTTGCAACGGATCAAGATAGAGCTGATGAAGTCACCTGAAACAAACAGATTTTGCAAACAACTCCGACAATAGCTATCATATAGAGTATATACCTAGATATGATTCTTATTCCAGTTAGAATGGGTATGCATACTAACCAGACCATTACTGACACACTAGGAGAACTAATATGACATCAACTAGCTTCAAGCGATTGAGCAGAGAGCACTGCACCCAAATAAACTCGCATGACTTCCAAAGCCGGTAAAAATTTCAGATTTGGGTTCAATTTTTCCTGCGTAGGTACAAAATCTGTAAATCTGGAATTCTATTTACTAGTCAGCAATACAAGATTTGTTTGTTCCATTCAATGACAGTAAGGTAGCAGCGTAGCTCGAACTAATATACAAGATAAAGAGATAGATACTTGTAAATTTTAAGTTATTATATTTATGCATCTTCCCCAAAATCAAAAAATCAGTATTGCATTTTTTTGGAATAGGTTGAAATTTTGCATGATTCGAAAATAAAATAAAAATATTTTCTTCTTTAAAAGGGATGTGGGTATACTTTTAAAGAATCCCATTGGCTTATGTTTTTAGCAGAATTCATTTTAAAGCGAAGGTGTAGGATCGTGTTGTCAAATTACACTATTTTGTGAAACCTATTTTTTTCTAATTTAGGTGACCGATGATGTAGTGATATATCTTTGAAACCATAGTCCCTAACAAACAAATGATCATATCAGTGGGTGATTTTTTATCTCGAGACAGTCTGGAGAAACTCAAAAACACTGCATTGTATATGAAAAAGTTTGTTTATATCGGGGGAAAACGGAACTCACGCCGTTGTTGGCTCATTAGCAGGAACCGGTTGCCAAAGGAACATTTCAACGTCAAGTTCTAGTGTTTTTTGACCACAGAACTCTCTATTTTTCATTAAAGTCTGCATCCAACTTCGCTTAAAAAAACTGAACAATTTCATGAAACTATTGCGTACCAGACCATCAACATAATAAAATATTAAATCAATTAAACTCTCAAAAAAATTCTATTAAAATTATTTTTAACAAATTTATTCAACCGAATTATCAATAATAATAGATCAGCTAACGAATTGTCAGTAATAGTACATTATATCGAAAAGTCATAACAATGAAGTGAAAATAAGTGTTTATAATGATGACTACAAACCTCGTTATACTCTAGTCGAAGAGATTATTTTCTGTCATTATTGAACTACTTAAACTTTTTGAGTCGAAAAAGTTTATTTCTCGTGTCAATCCAGTAGATAGTTATATTGTATGAACTATAATACAAATGGGCATTTTTGTTAAGAAGACAGTAATTGAAATAGTGCTTACTTATGCAGTTAGTGTGAATGGTATGGGGCCGCCATTGAAATGGATGCCGAGCGTTTTTCCTGATAGGAATACGCATCCTCATACAAGCTGCCTATTGTATCATTGTTGCTGAAATCGCTTCAAAAACAGGGAAGTGTAAAGGCATTACTTGGCAAGAGCCACAACGGGACAAGACGTAGGGACAATCGGACAACCGAAGCATTCAAAGAAGCGCGATACACCTGGAACTCGAACCATATACAAGATATGGACACGCCTCGCACTCTCCACACGAGTGTGAAGTGAGGCCAAGTATCAACCAGAGAGCACGACGTCATCAGCAGGCACATCGAGATTCTCAAAACCCAATTTTTCAAATATTTTTTCATTAATCAAATAGTGATTATGCGATATTTTTCTGACTTACTTTAACCACGATTTTTACACGTGACAAAACATTTGGCAAAATCAAACGATGAACTTGGTTGAATCGTTTCCGTCAATTGATCCGCAAAAACTGTGTTTAAAGGAACTCATTTATTTATCTGATTTAGCATTCTGAAATTAATAAATATTTTGGATTTCCTACAATTGATCAGATAATAAAATATATTGCCGTGTGAGTATTGACACGGGAAGGGGTGGTACTGCTCGCTGCCCGAATTAGATGTAAAACATGTAATTTAAATAAAACATTTTAATCAAAAAAAAAAAAAATATTTTGGCATATTAATTTAATATTAATTTGCGATTCGCTGGAATCCAAAATAAAGAATCTCAAACCACGATAAATCCGCCTGTGTATGAGAATTCCGAGAGCGCCATGCGTTATTCTCGTTGTTCCTTGCTCTGGCACGATACCGCCACGTTCTGCTTGTTGTTACCTTGGCCCACGCAACCAGACAAATCGAGGCGTACTTCCATGTCTCATATGGTCTAAGTCTGGAATGATCTCAAGCAACAATGTCAAGTAAACTATTAAATTATTTAATTTATTGTTAAATTGTTTATTTAGATAATTAAATATTTGATCTACCATTTTTTGATAAATTAAGCTTGAAGAATCGTTAAAAATAATTACGTTTTCATAAATTCTTTTGAGATTTAAATTTATTTAATCTTTTTGTCATTGTTCTTCGGATATTGATGGCAAATACAGTTCTTATGAAAGTTGTCTAGTTTTTTTTTTTTTTTGAGTAAGATTTAAAGGATCCGTGTTGAGAAATTATTACAGGCTCCTCCTTATTTGGAAGACAGAACTTAAACTCGAAACATACCCTTGAAAGCTTGTTATGAGTCGACAAGACAAGAACGTAGTTTAGCTTCCCTTATGATATTAATAAACTTTTTATTTGAAACTTTTTCTCAGGAGGTCGGCAATTGTTTTGTTACAGGAAGATCGTCCCGCCCGCCCCCCGTATTAAAAACCCAACTACGACCTTATGTATAGGTTCGATGTGCATTAAGTAGAAGAAACCTCTAACTGATTTCTCTTCACCAATATCTACTCTTATTGAAATGAGCAAAAATCTCCATATTTATTCGTAGGCTGTTATGATATTTATTTGTTGAGATCATATTGTATCTTGTTCTGTCTTGGAAACGACTCTGCATGAACTTTAAGAAATCCACGGGTTAGGGGGTTTTAAGGGTGACAATTCGATCTGTCATCGCTGATCTCAAGATCTTCGCCAAAATTGTTTTTGATAGGGCTTTTGTGAAATCAACTTAATTGTCTCTCGGGTAGAAAAAAATCCCATTCTTAGGGATTCTCAAAGGGTTCTGATCTTTTCTTTTGTACACAGACAATAGGTCGGCAGGTCAAGAACCTTTACCTCTCAAAGGCCTGAAAGGCGTTGTGATCGTGAGATTTCTAACGTCATATTTGTTACTCCATAAACGTTAGAAAATATTAATAAATCGCCTTTATAATTTGATTTTATAAAGAACTTTACTTATTTCATAGAACAAAAAACAACTAAGAATCTATTTAAAAACATATTTCCATAAGTCAGGTCCTCAATTTTCTGAAAAAACAACACATTTTGATTCGGCCATAATTAGATGAGACAAAAAATGAATCATAAGTGGTTGAATCAAAACAGGTGCAGGAGACGAGGTGTAGTGGTGGGATCGGAGGAGTAGAAGAGCGAGGCTCTCGGTGGTGGTGGCTCGAGCGGGGTGGGGGGGTCTCGGTGGGTCGGAAGATCATATATTTTTGCATTGTTTTTGATGTGAAAACGGGCTCTCAACAAAAAATTGACGCTTTTTTATCAGAAGAATTTTAAATGAAATAATAATATTATTAAAATCGCTTTAACCTGAAGGAAGAAGCCGCGAGCACTCGCCCGGTGCCTCCAGAGTACTTTTTAGTAGGTCAAAGCTATATTAAGCGATCCTTCCGTTAAAATGGAATGAAATCATCTGATAGGCTCAATCTTTTCTCTTCCATCTGTGCCTATCTTCCCTTTAATTCCCGCTTACTCTCCTCCCGTATCGGCAACTCTCACCCTTAACAATGACCGAATCCACACCCGGACTGACCTTCCCTCCCCACTGGACCTGGCTCGAACTTTTCACCTATGGCGTTTGCACATTCTGCTGTACTTGACTCGCCTCTTATGATGAATTTTAGCTGAGGTTGTCACCTCTGCCTTAACGAGAGCAAAAGCATGTCTAACAAGTTGGCCTGGAAAACTTTTCCTTGAAAAGCACCATTTGATGATGTTCCTTGTAGTTAACGGTGTGTCCTCTCCCTGGCATTTACTCTGACTTTTTGGACATTTCACAAGCCCGCTCATTTCGCAGTATTTAAGGTAGACATGAATATGCAGGATTTATTTGGATAAGTTGAAACAAAACGGATGCACAATAAATTGGACTTGACATCAGGTCAACACAGGATGGCAGACTCGGTTACACCTCTATTTGTCCCTTAAGGATTAAAAAGTGTTGTTGTAGCAAGCGAGAAGTATTGGAAGGCCAGGGGTAGGGAGGAAAGAAAAAATTACCACATCAGCAGGTGTACATTATTTGGAATCTTTTCTCCTTTTCTTTCAAAACCGGAGGCTTCGGAGGATTCTTGCACTCCCGCCCTGGCCTACCAAGGCTTCAAGGGGTCAATGCACAGGAAACAAATAGAGCTCTTTTCCTTCTCTCCCACATGTGCTTTGAACTCTGCTGTGGAGAGATGGAAAGCATTTTATTTGTTTCGTTCAGCCGACTGCGAGACCCTGGGGAAGTAGTTGAGGGAAGAATCCTTCTAGCATGTCTGCTGAAAGAAAGGAGCAGGATTCAGACTACACACTGTTGGATATGTGCGCTTTTCTTTCCTCACGTACCCCTGGCTGCCTGCTGTACTCACAATTTCAGTGAAGGTTCTAGCAAGTCCTGTCTCTTCTCCAGAGGTACTTTCGTCGTAATGTTACAGTTAGTATTATGATCATGGCCTGGCCCAGTCTATGTATAAGTTACAATTTGTTGAAAAGTTTTTATTTAAGCTGAGACTAGGCAGAGTAGTTGATTTTATTAGAAAAGAGTTTTTCTGCTAAATGCGAATTAAATATATATATATATAATTGGTATTTATATATATATGTAATTAATCAGATGGGCTCTTCTGCACTCTGTGCGACCAATATAGGAACTCACTCTGTGCCAGACAACCATTAGCTCATAGAGTCAGCTTACATCCCGGGAGACTGGGCAGAATGTTTTATTTATCTTTATATATATATATAAAAATACTTTCGTATTTCCTTCCTCACCCAGTTTATTCAAAGTTAGTGATAATTTGTTTATTCATAAATACCTATCTGTTATAACCTTACCAGGACAAATAATTCTAAATGTCAAAACACACACTATTCTTATAATTGTTAGAATTATTTGTCCTGGTAGGTGCATGCATTCATTAACTTTGGAATAAATCCAAGGAAGCTTGGAAGCGAAAGTATTATATCTCTCCCACCAGGAAATTCGAAGAATTTAGCCACTCTTCAGTCCGGCTCCATATCGTATAGCAAGAGCTTGCCTTTGTGATAGAAATTTGAATCAGATCGTCGGCCGTATTGTCCTTGTCTCTTCTTTTGAAATTTCTTCTTAATATTTATATGGACCCGATCTGATTGGATCTAACTTGTTTCGATTTAGCTTATTCCCATTCCAGCACCAAGCTAAATCATTTTTACATTGAATATACTAATCTCTTTTCACCTTGTCGACTCTTGATTTATTAAGCTTGTGGTATTTTACGAGGTCTTCGCTTTTTTCTATTTCTGATAAATCTCTTGTAGTTTCAAGTTCTGGAGGTAATATTGATATTTCATACACTGACAATAGGTAAAGAAATATCAATATTACAGAACATGAGCAGATATCAGAAGACAGAAAAAAGCGTAAAATACCACAGAAAATCAAAGTCATTAGTGAGATTTATATTCAATATAAAATGATTTAGTTTATGTTGAAAATGGGAATAATAAATCAAAACAAAGTTGATCGGGTCCATATAAAATATTGAAAATTTCAAATACATATATGAAGTGGACGATCTTATTCAAATTTCTATCATAGCAGTAAATATTTTACATACGATATACGAACGTTCCTTCATTCTACAGTGAGGGAGAATATAAAGCTCTTTCACGTATTTCCCGCTTCCTACTCACCTTTGGATTTGTTCCAAAGTTGGTATTAATCATTTCTTCTCAAAAATGCCACAATAACATATTACAAAGTTGATAATTCCTAAATGTCAAAACACACTGTTGTATAATTATTATATTAATATTATAAACTATATATAATTATTGACTATAAAAATCGATTGACTTTGAGGTAAAATGTTTTAATTAATTGTAAATCATTTGTAAATATATTTTAATTATTAAATTATTTGTTTTACTTAACACGTGTTTATGGTCATTTCAAAAACCTCTTGGGTTAGAAAGACATTATATACCAAAGAATATATTATTATATTACTGTTATAAAAGGGACTATATTCTAATTTTGTAACTGTTGATTAATTGATTCGAGGGTAGACACAAAACGATTCATCTTAGATATTGGCTGAATCGTTTTGTGTCTTACACCCTCGAATCCTGTCACGAGTTATATATATATCAAGGACTAGAAAGCAATTTTGGGTATATCTCAGTGCTGATACAGGCACATATCTCGTAAGAATCAGAAAAACAACTTCCTCGAGTGGTTTCCGGCTCTAGTTCTCCTACGATAATTTTATTAAAACACAATGTTCAAAATTTTTAAAAAATTTTCACCAAACATACGATCTACCGTTGTAAAAAGATCAAATTCTTTATTTTTCGGGGATCAAGATAGAATGAATAGTTGTTTTATGAGGCGACTCGTGGTCCAATTGGATTTAGGAGTGTTGCCAGCCGTTGGCGCGAAATACGCTGGTTCTGGCACCGAGTCCCGTGATGTTGCAGATCGCCTCCTGTTGATATCAATGGCAACCTACCAAGAGTACAATCTCTAGCAACATCTCCAAACCAGCCGTCTCAGCTGCAGGTGTTAAAAAAGCAGATCCCACAAATGCCACATATCTGTATAAAAACAGCTAAACAATTATTAAAATCTTAAATCATTTTTTGAACCTCTCTAGAACGTTCCATTTTCCGAGATCTGAACAGATTCGTTTTTTAATCAGTGTGTATTAAATAACCTATTGATTGTTTTCTCGTATTAAATAAACACAATTCTTTGAGAAATCAATCTGAACACATTGTTTATTGTAAATTCAAACGTTTTCGTTAGAAGTCTCCGAAATCTGATGATTTTCTAATGTACGTTTATGCGATTGCTTTACGAATCTTGTATTTATTTATTCCAGCTAGTGAGATTATCGGTATGATGTCCATTTAATGCACTTGTTGTCCTTCAACATTTTACTCGATTAAAAATTGAAATTCTTGCATGCCAACTGATGCATGCTTCGATCTCTGATCCCATTTAGGCTAAATTTTCTTCTTAGCAGGTGTCAGCAAATCTTTTCTTGAAATAATGCTTTATAGAGTCTCTTTTTATTCCTTTTTATTCAAGTTTCTAAATTCTTTTTCAGATAGCTGAAATCAAGTTTAGGTAAGTTTGTATGCTGAAATGCGTGATAGAGAAAAAAGAAGAGGTTGATGAGCGGTCGAAAAGCATCGTTCCTTTTGGTTTGAGGTTTGTAAGGCCCCAAGGCAGCTGTTATTTACCTTGAGCAAAAAAATAGAATGGTTTCGTAGGGCATGTGGTTCTGACTATCTGTTAATTGAATCATATGTACACATATATGATATCCTGTAAAAAATGCAAATGGAGGGGAGACAAGGTAACTATATAAGAGCGTGAGCAAGTAAAAAAGATAAGTCAATTTAACTTTTATTGAGATAAAATTATTGACAATTTGACCAACAGAGGGCAGGTTTTGATAAAAGAGGAGTCAGGTGGATGTATTAAAGTGTTTGAGGAAGGTACAGGACGACACGAAGACCCGATGCCGTTCCCGCGCCCATGCATAGAACTGAAGGCGCCGTGTAGGCTGGTGCTAGAACTGCTGCAAGATGCAGCGCAAAATGCCTAACACCTACTGCGTTGGTACAGAAAGAAGGGTTCTTTTACCACTTGGTTGGGCACAATGTATATATGCTTTGTGATCGCAAGTTGATCAAGGCAATCAAACACACCGATCTGTCAGAAGCGTGGCTTGGGGCGCTTTTAACGTCAAACCTTGAAGTGGCCTGTGGTTCATGAGCTTATGTGTCTGTTGGTCAACTCGAGCGGACCGGCAAAACATCTTACAATGGAGGCGAAGCATTACAGAGAAAAGAGAAAAAATAATTAAAGGAAGAGAAATGAACACGTAAATGATACGAATTTTAGCCTACCGGGAAAGAGACATGCTTACGGCTTCAGACCTTAATGCCTCAACGCATAGCACACGATTGACAAAATTTAAATGATATTTACCACCTTGGTGTTTAATGGTATAAAAGAACGAGTTGGCATAAAGGGTCATGCCTGGCCTTCGAGAGAAAAAATGTTGCGAGCTGGGGAGGGATGGTTCTCAGATGCCGACTATAGGGGCCTGAGTGCTTTTTGGGGAGTGACGGCCCGATTTGACCATGTGAAAAATGGTGGCGATTCCGAACATATTACCTCCACCGCAGAATGTGCGAACATATTTAATTGATTTATGTACGTACAGGATGATGGCATGTGAAAGTGTTATAGACAAAATGTACTATAAGCTGAAGTGCAAGGTAGAACAGTTAACATCTAAAATGTTAGTGTTCAAGAACTCTATGTATTGTGTTTTAAATTTAGCAATGATTGAATATAGGTAGAGGTGGAAATATTAATAGATATTTCAGAGAAGAATTGAAATTTATCAGGATTATGCATAAATTCTTAAAGCATGCTATCTAAGGGATGATCATCTCAGAGCATAGAAGAACCAGAGATTTAAAGGAGTAAAGTTTCCCTGAAAATTCTTTGACTAGTTAAAAACATGAATAGAATGAACCTTTTTTCAGTGAATTCTGAGTTTTAATGAAAACACCATTAAAATTTTATAAACCAAATCAAATTTGTTGTGGTAGAGAGAAAAATTATATGTGGAACCGTAAATCCAACTAGAACTTTTTCTTGTATGCATAATGAATATTGAAATTTAAAATTTCAAGAAATTTTTATTGAAATGTTTGTGCCAATATTTTTCAACAAAATGAAAGTAGCCTTCTTTCTTTAGGTTGGAGCTTCAGGTAAAGGTAGCTTGCTAATGCATAGGCATAGCACTGTAAGACTGTATTCATTTGCTGTTTGTTCTGACAAGAAATTGCTGGAATGCTTAAACACCGAATTTTTTGTAGAGTTTGAAAAAAAATGCACTTGTAATAATTTCTATAGATTGTTTTGGACAATAGAGAATTCGTCAGTCTAAGCTATAGTATGCTAAATTATTTGAATTGATTGAGAAAATATTTTTTTGATAGGTGATAAGTAATTAATTCAAATATTTAACTCTGCAACTTCACAAATGAACATTGTTTGAAAATGCTTGCAAAGCAGCTGGTTTTTGCATTGAAGCTTGGATAAAATGATTCAAGCTGAGCTATTTGTAATGTGACTCTAAATGCTTTTTTGCTATGTAGCAAATATGTTAATTGAAAAATATTTATTAGTCAATCTCCAAATTAAATTGAAAGAATTATAAATAAGGAAGATATTGTTGGTTGAAACGATTGTAGAGTCGTAAATTCTGGCATTCATCCAGAAAAACTTAAATCTTTTACATTTAGTATCTAGGTTAAAAGTCTAGCAATTAGTGTATGCTTATTATTGAAGTTTTAATATTAGCTTAGTCTTACAGCTTAGAATTGAATTCTTCTGAATCCGAGGCTTTAGGCGGCTTATGCTAGCCTCAAAGGAGTTCTAGTAACCCACAGGTTGGTGGAAAAGCCATGGAATCCGTCTGTACGAACTTACTCTTACTGAACCGGCCTGTAGTGTTAAAATAAAAGCGTGGACGGGAGAGCGTTTTTCCTTATAATAGTCTGTGTCAGGGCATTAGATAATCTGAGTTTCCTCTTACATACCCAAGTTCTTTTAAACCTCATAACATTATTTTTGAAATGAATTGGAAAAACATACTTTTTATCCGATTTGTGTGATAGAGGTAAGCTTGTCTGGACCGCTCACCATTATGTGTAAATGATGGTAAACCAGCAGCTGCGTTTTGGCCCAAATGCAGAGGCCTTCAGTATTGCGGTTGCTTGACCATGCCCTGGCACATGAAGACCAGTCCTGGTGTTGAGCTAGCACAGGTTGATCTTCCCTGCTGCCTGGGATCTGCAAGGAGAATGGTAATTGAACATCAGCTTGTACATCTCGCCTCGACTTGGAGCCGAAAGAATGCTCCGAAATTTGTATAGTGTGAGGAGCCAATGAGGTATCGATTTCTGGCAAGAAGGGGCTGCAAGTACACAGACTGAGCTCGCTTAATACTTCTTAGTGAAGAATGGTGGTGAAATTGAAAACTCAACTTATTATAAGCAGCTGCAGGAGTTTCATTTAGGAGGTGGATGGCAACTATGTTTGAATTACCGAATTTGCCCATTTGAATTATAATCGAAGGTTTTTAGCCGTTTGCCGTGTGGCTGCGTGTGTGTGTGCGTGTTTTGTGTGCTATTGTTGTCGGCTTGAAAAACTTGAAAGCTTCATCCGCCAGTGCATTGTATGAGTCTCGATCTCGTTCGATGCTGGCTCCGGTGCCGCATCGAACAGTGTGTCCGTCTCGCATCGATCGCCTTTCACCACAAGCCCAATTCGATAATTAATTTACATCTGAATGGAGTTCGATTTCCTCCGTCAATTTTAGGCAAATTCTACCCCCATTAAATGTTTGGCGTTCAATTTTACTTGGAATCCAATTCGTTCATTCGCTTTGGAAATTGCATCTGAAGAGATGCGAGAGAACACTCGTCCTTTTGTAGCTCCTAAGGCGCATATTCCAAGAAGACTAATATGAATACTTGAACAACATTAATTGACCAGATAACTCGGTCTCTAGACTCGCTTTAATTGGATCCTGGCTTCAACAGAAGGACCTAACGAAAAATGGTCGCTTAATTAAAGCAGATTAGGGAGTGAACAGCTAATCTAATAAGGTTCGAATCCTGGCCTGTTGTGACCGAATGAGCCAGCACGCCTTTTTGGTTTTGCAGGTTTGCAAGACCTCCGAAGGAAGCTATGTACTTTATCACTATAAAAACAAGAATGCTCTCTGACAGGGCTGGTTCCGATTTATCTGAAGTTGATCAATATTAAAGACATATATGACATCCTGCAAAAAATGCAAATGGAGGGGAAGTCAGAGGAATTCTCTGCAAGAGCGTATGAAATAAAAGAGCTGACTCTGAACTCTCGGATAGTAAAAATCTATTCAGTAATGAATGTAAAGGTTTTTGAGTAAGAGCAGAGCTGGGTGGATGTATTGAAAAGTGTTTGAGGCGTAAGGTACGTGACATTTTGCAAGACCATTGTTGTCCTGCTCGCATTACTATAGGTAATACTGCTGCGTGTAGAGGCTGAGAGCACCGTGCAAGATGCAAGCTTTTAAAGCACTCCTTTCTCAGACATTTAGTTCAGAAAGAGAAGGTTCTTCGCTGGTTTGGGCAAATGTGACCTATATGTTTGGTGATTGATTCAATCACGACTGATCAAAGAATTCAAACATTGATTTATTTCAGACAGCGTGGGCTTAAAGCGCTTTTTTGACGCAAACTTGTTTAGTGGTCTCTGTTCATGAGTTGATGTGTTCCATGATGATGCGTACTGAGCGGACCCAGCAGCATCTACGAACAGAGGTACAACCCTTCAGAGAAAAGAGAAAAGACTAAAGCAAATGAGCGACTGCAAATGATATAGAATTTTTAGCTACTGGGAAGAAACATGCTTACCTTTCAGACTCTCAAGACAAGCGCTAACGGCGATAGCTACACGGTGTAAAAATTTTAAATGATATTTACCCTTCGGTGTTTAGATTAGTGGTAAGAAACTGAGTTGGCATGGCTGCGCTCGGCCTCGAGAGAAAAAATGTTTGGTGGGAGAGGTGGTTTCTGATGCCGACTATGGGAGCCTGCGATGCTTTTTATATAGTGACTGATTTGACCATTGTGAAAAATGGTGGCAATTTTAGAAGCAGATGGAAAAAGACGAAAGTTAACGAAGAGGAAGATGAGAGCAAAGTAAAATCGTCTTCAAGATTTGAGTTGAAAAGAGAATTGTCTTGATTTAAACTTGAGATTTTTCATAGCATTAGGAACTTTCAGAAAACTTTCATGAAAATCCACATCCACCATCACTTCAGTGGTAAAGTTCTAGTGAGCCGTTGAGAAAGTATTCTGCGATTAAAATTCTTGTCAGGCAATCTCACATCTAATAGATATATTGCATGGAGTTTGGATGGGAGGTCAAGATTCAAAACAAGAGAGAACATATCAGTAAGATATCCCATTTAAATAGGACAGTTCTTTTTTCTCTTTTTTCAAACTCCGTGGCTCTCGGGAGGTTTTTTCCGCCTTTCTCCATGTCTTTGAAAAGGAGTCGGTGAACGAAGTACAACTCCGCACTTTGTACTGCATTCACCAGACCTTTGCACAAACCCTCGAAGAAGGAGTGAAAAAAATCTCTGATATCGCCGGCTTTTGAAAAAAACTTTACATCTAATTGAAACGACTTGCTATTTTGTGATAGATGTCGAGCTTTTCTGTGCGTGCCTTCGGTCACGCACCTGCAGCCTGGCCCTTCGGCAGCTAGAGTGCCTGGCGGGCAGCGTCTCGGTCCGAAAATTTCATTCTTCTTAAAAAAAACCACACTCCAAATGTGTACCGGTAAACGTCATCGAAAAATACACTCGTCTCTTAAAAGTTTTCAGTCTCCTTAACTTTTGAGTGGCGACGGGGGGGGGAAGGCAACGGTCAATCATATTTAATGCTTGCTGTAATTTCAAAATGAATCGAGTCTTTCATTGTCAAAATTCGAGTCCAAATTGTAGAAATTAGAATTTCAATGTATTTGTACGATTAATTAATCTATCGATTGGAGCCGCGCTGACAATTATATTTCAAATTTGATTTCATAGTAATGTGATACTGTAATTTGATGCTTTCATAAATCTAAATAATCCTATTGGTGTTTTTCATTTCTGCTCGAGCTCAAATGAATACAAGACTATCTCGACAACAAGTCCAAATCCAAAAAATATCCAGGTTTAGTAAGAAATCAAGATAGAAATATTAATGTCACAATGGAGTAATCGGCCAGAGCCAATGACCAGAAGTTCAAGAGTTCGCTCGGTTCGACTTCTAGGCAAGAGCGGCAATTTTTTAGTGAAATTTCTCTAAGCGTTGGCACAAATTGACCTAGATGAATACTATGGAGTAGTAATTTCTCTTGTTTTGTGAACCTGGACTCGCCTCAGCCAAATCCTGCAATGGCCATCAATCCAGCCGTCCCCGAAAACTATTTCAAACTGATTCAAGAGATATATTTATTTAATGAATTTATCCCCGGGCAGAAATTCAAACGAGCATCTCAAGTGTAGTAGTTGGGGCCCATCCGCACAGGATAAGTTAGGGACCTGGAGTCCAGGACGTGGGGTGAGCATCCTAAGTTGGCCATATGTATGCAAAAAACGCACAAGTAAGGCCTCTCAATTGACATTATTGTAGTAACAGCAACAGCTGACTGGCCAGAAGAATCTAAATCGGGTATGTGAACCCATGAGAAGCAATCAGTATATTCTGTTTATAAAATACTGCAAAATGAAGGTCAAGTCTCAGAAACTATATGTCTGTCAACAAAGCTGAATATATTGTATGTATTCTATTGTACATATGTATTTACTTCAAGCAGAGGACAATCTCATTTGATTTCCCACATCCCATACTTCTCGGAGTTTTAAGATTATTTTTGTGATTTCTTATACTTGAAAAACCATCTCATCAGCTTTTGTTAAATTTTGCTTTAATGATTACTAGATTAAGGAGGTTCGGGACTCGTGCACCATTTTTATAAAGAAAATTTTTCGGATTCTTACCATCAAACTCATTGATGCATTTAAAATTCTGATTACCGAAATTTGAAGTTGATCGACTCGTCGGTACTTACAATAAATTATTGAAGGAGTATGCTGGAACAGAGCTTTTAAAGGGCATTATAGATCTTCGGTACTACCCATTTTGCCAAGATTTATCTGTAGATTCACTGAATCTAATCCGCTTTATATGAACTCGAACTGATAGGCTTCTTTTCAACAGATTTTCAACAGCCTGAAGTTAATGTAGTTATTCATGCATGCCAAAAATAAAAAGTATATTTAACGTCGCCAAACAGTATGCCAATAAAAAACAATGGTGTAGAATTCCAACTCTATTTGTTAAAAACTCGATTTTGTTTTAAAACAAATTTTTTTAGAATGAGAAAAATGTATTAATTATTTTGCATGATAGATGAACATATTAATGTGTTTTAAGACTTCTTTTTATTAATATTATCAAAAGTTCAAAGATTTTTGCACTCGAAATTTTAACCTCATTATTTAACAATTTTTTTATGCTAAAAATTTTGGTGTGTAGAGACGTTGGCCACTCTGAGAAGTACAGGTGGATACTTTTTCGAAAATCAGAAGCAGATAGATAAGCTAATCTTCGTTGAACTCCCTTGAGTGGAAATCATGTGATTGCCCACTTAACTCTATCATGATATTTTCAACTAAGGGATCTGTAGAAAAACTCTTTTTTCTGATTGGTTCCATTGTGCTGACAAATGGACGATTTTGTCTCACTTGTCGGCAAACTGTCTCTCGTTTGTGCATATGGTATATTTTGAAAACATGAGAGCTTTGTGATGCGCTTCGAAACGGTTGACGTCGTAATGAGTGCTGGGAAGGGCTGGGGCCTTTAATCATAAAATTCAACCACTTGGAAACTAGCCTCTATCCTTCTGGCTTCGAACCCAGCATTTCTTAGAGAGGCAGCAAGAGACTCCAAGCCCGAAGGGCTGAATGTGAACACGATTTTGTGTGACAGTCCTGAAGGTCGGGCTTTCTTCGCAGTTGTGCCCTTACCAAACCTTGGACATTCCGTTTTAAGGCCAAGTTCGGCTGCAACTGAACAAACTAACCAAAACGAATTCAGCTGAGACGCATAGGATTTATGCTATTTTTAAGACCATCTTCAGCATAAAGCTGCTTTTCCTTGGCCCAATGGATCCACAGATGAATCTGAAAAGCCTTTGTAAAACTGAAAGAATAGTTTAAATTAGGCAAACTCGAGTGGTGAACCGCGACCTCAATATGCTGTACAATTAACTTCCATCAGCACTTCCAAATATTTCCCAGGCAATTCAAAACATTTCATGTAATTCCAAACTATTTCCAAGCACTTCCAACATTTCCAAGTGCCTCCAAATATTCCTCAAACATTTTGGGTTAAAAGTAAAATAGGAGGAGTCTTCTGTTTTTTAAAGGAAAATACTTTAATTATTTCTAGAGACTCAGATGTAGCTCTGGAAGGCATTGCCTTCACCATCAGTCCATCACAAATATTTTCAGCATTTAGTTACAAATTTAGTTACAAATTAAGATTTATACATTGAAAATTTTAGCAAACAGAGAAGGTCTTTTCTTCAATGTTTCCTCTTGGGAGATTAGGAGCATCATAAATAGAGCATTTTTCTCCAAATTGACAGATTCTGTACTTCCTCATAGCCTTCTTCTTCGGCTGATTGGAAGCAGTAAGTGTTCCATTTGCATTCTAATCTCCCAAGAGGCTATATAAAGAAAAAGACATTAGAGATTTTTCAAAATTCTTCAATCGTATTAAACCTTACTTTGAGTACCACTGGTAAACTATTATGGCAATGCAATGCTTGTGATAGATTCCGGATGATGGCAAAGGTACGCCTTCAGACTATAGTTCTGCTAGAAATAGTCAAAGAAAATTACTTTGACTTAAAAACAGGCAGACTCTCTCTACTTTATTTTGAACCGACTCTCAAGGAGGAGAGGTTCTCTGCTCGACTCGAATTTTTTATTTATTTTTTTGTTCCCATGTTACCTCATTTGGCATCTCCGCCAATTCTCAACCGGTAATTTTTGAAATTTTTTGTATGCATTGGGTCCAGCCGAAGGCTTTCGCGATTGGTCCCATTTTTTTTTCGTTTTTTTTCGGCAGGGTATTAGACGCTTTTGTGCTGGTCATAGTTGTAGACCTCAACCTCTTCGGGTATGTGAACCGATTTCTGAGTGGTTCCTTTTTTATCCGATGGAGATTAATGTAGGGATGGTGCCGTATTAATTTGATCAAGTTTCATGACGATAGGATCACTATTTTTTTGTGGCTTTTCGGCCATAGGCAAGCCGCATAAGCCATTTACGTTATACATATTTGTTTCTGTTTCTAAATTTGTCTGTACCTCCGGGGGCCAGATTTTAGCCGGCTGCACTCGAGCCGAGTTCGAACTCGGTCCTCTTGGTTAGCTGGCTGAACATGCCACCCCGTTAGCCTACCCGACCCCCCACACCGTTTAATATAAAACCTGCGAGTCATCTATTAATTGCATCTACAAAAAAGAGAAAAATAAAATAACTTTTTGCAGAAAGAAATAAAAGCCGACTTCAAAAGAAATGTAAACGCAACAAAATAAAATACACTGGGCAGGGCAGGCAAAATAATTGTTATCTGCTTTAGTTAATTACGGTTACAACGATCTGTTGTTAACATGAAACTACATTTTTTGATGGTTACTAGACACATACCTTTTGCTGAATCAGACTCGGCCGGATCTTACCTAGTACGTTTGAGTGAGGTATGCTCGCTTCAGGTATGGTTGGTTTCACTTTCGACCTCAAAGTAATTTCGCGTTAATATTTCGCCGTTTAGTTGTACCAGATAAGATACAATTATTTTTATAACTTTTGTGCATTTCGGCTTGTGCATTACTAATTTTTGAAGATCGCTTTTATTTTTCTTCAAAAATTATTAACTTGAAAACAAAAACACCTGCTGATTACCATCGACAGTTGGAATCTATTATTCAATCTAATATTCCCAAATATTTTTTCAAGCACTC